>WNGS01165523.1:2284084-2324056 GCA_020271785.1 Procambarus virginalis
TTTATATTATTTATTTTTATTCATATACAAGAAGGTACATTGGGAATGTGAGAATATATAATATGGTAATTACAATCTTGTAAAGCCACTAGTACGCGCAGCGTTTCGGGCAGGTCCTTAATCTAAGAAAATTTTTAGTAGGTAAATACTAGCAAAATTATAAAAAGAAATGATAACAGTTACATGGCAAGAAAGAAAAAAAAAAAAAAAGATGAGAGAAAATTGTAGGTACAGTATAATAAAGCACTTAGGTAGCTAAGATTGATTGCAATGAAAGCTTGAATGGTAGTTGACAAAATTTGGTAGGCACAATACAGCAAATGGCTAGCACATAAAGGAAGACAGCAATGAACACAATGATAAGGTTGTTTGGGTTAAATACATAAGAATTAGGAGATTGGGTAACACTAGATACAGAGCAAAAATAAAGCTCAGTGTAGGAAACTAAGAAGATGAAATTAAGTACTTTTTGGTTTTGTTTTTAAATAAGGCAAAAGTTTTACAGTTTTTCAATTCACTAGGGAGTGAGTTCCATAGACTAGGTCCCTTAATTTGCATAGAGTGTTTACACAGATTAAGTTTGACCCTGGGGATATCAAAGAGATATTTATTTCTGGTGTGGTGATAATGGGTCCTATTACATCTGTCCAGAGAGAGTTTCAGAGCATGGTTTGCATTTAAGAACAGGGTTTTGTAGATGTAGTTGACACAAGAGAATGTGTGGAGGGAGTTAATATTTAGCAAGTTTAGGGATTTAAACAAGGGAGCTGAGTGTTGTCTGAAAGCAGAGTTAGTTATTATTCTGATAGCAGATTTTTGCTGGGTGATGATGGGCTTAAGGTGGTTTGCAGTGGTAGACCCCCATGCACAGATACCATAATTAAGATAGGGGTAGATTAGGCATAATAGAGAGAGAGGAGAGCAGAGTTAGGAACATAATATCTGATTTTGGAGAGTATACCAACTGTCTTAGAGACTTTCTTAGTTATGTGTTGAATGTGGGTGCTGAAGTTGAGTCTCTTGTCTAGGAATAGGCCAAGAAACTTGCCATCATTTTTATTACTGATGTTAATGTTGTCTATCTGTAGCTGAATTGCATTTGATGATTTGCTTCCAAATAAGATGTAGTAAGTCTTTTCGATGTTTAATGTTAGTTTGTTAGTTGACATCCATAAGTGGACTTTTTTTAATTCATTATTCACAACATTATTTAGTGTATGTGGGTTGAGGTCTGAATAGATAAGAGTAGTATCGTCAGCAAACAATATAGGTTTGAGAATATTAGAGACATTAGGCAGATCGTTTATATATATAAGAAATAGAAGAGGTCCTAAGATACTGCCCTGTGGCACTCCAACGGTAATTGGTAGAGTGGAAGAAGTTGTTTCATTGATAGTTACATTGGTGTCTGTCACTAAGATAGGATCGGATGTAGTCAAGGGCAAGGCCTCGGATTCCATAATGCTGGAGTTTAAGTAAGAGGTAGTTGTGATTAACAGTATCAAAGGCTTTTCTTAGGTCAATGAAGAGTCCAATCGGAAACTCATTTTTGTCAAGTGCTGAGTAGATTACGTCAAGGAGACTAATGATTGCATCGTTGGTGCTCTTTTGGGACCTGAAGCCAAACTGGCAGGGGCTGAGTATGTCGAATTTTACGAGGTAGGAATAGAGCTGTTTGTAAATAATTTTTTCAAATATTTTTGATAGAATGGGTAGATTTGATATTGGTCTATAATTGTTTATGTCCGCCGGATTGCCTCCTTTATGGACTGGCGTTACTCTTGCTTTTTTGAGGATATCAGGGAAGGTGTGACACTCTATAGATTTGTTGAACAGTAGGGCTATGGGTGGGGCAAGGGCATGGGAGGCTCTCTTGTATACAATGGACGGAATTTCACTGGTGTTCCCTGCCTTGGTTTTTAGAGAGTGTATGATGGACACAACATCTGCGGGCTGATTGGTGAAAGGAGTAGAGAGTTTGGATAGCTGCCTGAGAGATATGTGTTAATATGTGTCTGAGTCTGCTGGGATTTACTGGCAAGATTAGCACCAACCGATGAAAAGAAACTATTAAATTCATTTGCCATTTCTAAATCAGTTGACGGTATATCCCCATCCTTGTAGAGTTTTATTTGGTTATGTGAGTGTTGTTTAGTTCCTAGGATACTAGAGATGGTTTTCCAAGTGCTTTTCATGTTGCCTTTTGCTTCATTGAATCTATTCACATAATATGCAAGTTTTGCCTTCTATGATACTGGTAAGCATTGATGAGTACCTTTTAGCTACTTCCTTTGAAACTAGGCCAATCCTAAGTTTCTTTTCATATTCATGTTTCTTGTTGATTGAATTGAGAATGACGCTTGTGAGCCATGGATTGTTTAATCTTTTGTCAGTTACTTGCTTGGTAAGAAGGGGACAATGAAGGTTGTAGAGGCTTAGAGTTTTGGAGAGGAAGAGGTTAGCTAATGAATTTATTGAATAATGAATGAATAATGAATAATGACGCAAAGTATGCGAATAGTTCTGCTGACAGAGTTTACACGTAGTCAAATCTACATCAGCAGATGTTACAAACTCCCAGAGGTACTTGTAGCCGAGCCTAAGCCTAGCAGTGGTAACATCTAGAAGTCTGCTAACCTTATTGGACGACCCAAAGACGTGCGGTACCTCCTGCATAATAGAATAATGATAGATGGAGTAACTGGTGTGAATTTCACTTTGCCTCAAGTCTCCGAAATTTAGTTGATGTTCCCGGAATATTACTGCCCTCAGGCTGCTCAAAGGCAGTCAGTCAAAGTTGGTAATCAATTCCCTCTTTACGAGCAAAAGTCTTGGCCAACTCATCAGTTCTATCATGCATTCGGAGACCAATATGGGAAGGAATCCACAGGAGACAGACTCTGATTCATTATATCTGTGTCTAGCTTCAGTGATAAGTACGTCACAGTTATGCCTTGGGGAGCTGAGAGCATTCAAGGATGACAAGGAGTCACTTACAATTAGCGTGTCAACTTTGGATTCATATACACGCTCGAGCGCAAAGATTATGGCAACCAATTCTGTTTGAAGAGTGGAGGCCCAGTTACTTAGACGCGCTCCACACTCATGGGAGATGGAACCATCTCTCCCTGTCACAACAACTGCACTTCCAGCTGCACCATAGGACTGATGCAAGGATCCATCAGCGTAAATAATCTGGGAAAGGGAGCGCTCTCTGACTAAAGCATCAATTTGGCTTAAGGCATTGTACTTTGCTTCTTGTCGAAGCAAGGCCTGTTCTTTAATCAGCTTCTTGGGTGGGAAAGGGGGAACAGTAATTTGGAAAGGAGTGATCTCCCATGGGGCAGGAAAGTGTCGTTGTTGTCTCTCTTGGTAAGGGTGATGAAAGTTACACATACTGAGCACAGTGGCAGTTACGGTAATCCCTTTGGAGGGATCACTTACACATGAAATATTCAGTTCCTTCCTCATGTTTAATAATTTAATTGTGCGGAGACATCCGAGGATAATCCTCATGGCTTCGTTTTGCATCTTTTCCAGCCCTCCAAGCATTCTCTCAGGCACTAGAGCAAGCATGGGGTGCAGCATAATCAATCAGAGACCTAATATATGAGAGATACATCATTTTGACAATTCTCACATTTGCACCATAGCTTGGATGGTAGCCTGCCACAGCCTTGAGAGCACGGAGCCTCTCTCTACATTGGCGACCCAGTCTGGCTACAACATTGCGGTACAGTGGAACTTCAAGACCAAGGTATTTGCACCTGGTTACATAGTCGAGCAGAGAGCCATCATGCAACTGCATTTTGCGAACGGCCCCACCCCGTCTAGGTGGGCGTCGGTTCAGGATCTTTGTTTTCTCTACTGAGATGACTAAGCCTAGTTCCTGACAGGTGTGCAATACAGAGTTCAGAGCATTTTGGGTGTTGGTATACTCATTGGTGTGGATCAGTATATCATCCGCATAGCTAATGATGTGTTCGCTGGGTCTCCTAGTTACTGAGTTTAAAAGTGCATGGATTAACACATTGAACAGAGTAGGACTGAGGACACCACCCTTTGGAGTGCCAAGTTCAAAATCTCTCGTTACACTCCTATGCCCTTGGAACAGTACAGATGACTTCCTGTTGAATAGATAGCCTCTTATCCATCGTAGTAGCCATCCTCCAACATTCATTTATTTTATTTATTTATATACAAGAAGGTATATTGGGTTTGTGAGAATACATAGCATAGTATTTACAATCTTGTAAAGATGCTAGTAAGCGCAGCGTTTCGGGCAGGTCCTTAATCTAACAGATAATTTTAAGTAGGTAAATTCTAGCAGAATTAATAAAATGATAACAGATACAGTGCAAGAAAAAAAATGAGATGAGAGTGATTAGTAAGTATATTAAAGCACATTGGTATATTAAAACTCTGATTGATTACATTGACAGCTTGATTAGTAATTTAAACATGATTAATAGGCACCATACACACATACATAGGATTGATAACACATATAAGAAGACAGCAATGATCACAATGGTAAAGATGTTCGGATTGGGTACATAAAGATAGGGAGATTGGGTTGCAATAGATACAGTGCAATTTTACAGCAACAAGGTAAAAAACTATGAAGATGAAATTAGGTACTTTTTAGTTTTGTTTTTGAATGACACAAAAGTTGGACAGCTTTTGAATTCATTAGGGAGTGAGTTCCATAGACTGGGTCCCTTTATTTGCATAGAGTGTTTACACAGATTAAGTTTGACTCTAGGGATATCAAAGAGATATTTATTTCTGGTGTGATGATAATGGGTCCTATTACGTCTGTCCAGGGAGAGTTTCAGAGCAGGATTTGCATTTAAGAACAGGGTTTTGTAAATGTAGTTGACACAAGAGAATTTGTGGAGTGAGATTATGTTTAGCATGTTTAAGGAGTTAAACAAGAGGGCTGAGTGTTGTCTGAAAGCAGAATTTGTTATTATTCTGATAGCAGATTTTTGCTGGGTGATGATGGACTTGAGGTGGTTTGCAGTGGTTGAACGCCATGCACAGATATCATAATTAAGATAGGAATAGATTAGTGCATAATATAGAGAGATGAGAGCAGAGTTAATTAGGTACATAATATCTGATTTTGGAGAGCATACCAACTGTTTTAGAGACTTTTTTTTAGTTATGTGCTGTATGTGGGTGCTGAAGTTGAGTCTCTTGTCTAGGAATAGGCCAAGAAACTTTCCATAATTTTTATTGCTAATGTTTACATTGTCTATCTGAAGCTGAACTGCATTTGTAGATTTGCTTCCAAATAGGATGTAGTAGGTCTTTTCTATGTTAAGTGTTAGTTTGTTGGTTGACATCCATAAGTGTACTTTTTTTAGTTCATTATTGCGGACTTTTTTTTAGTTTATTATTGCGAACATTATTTAGTTCATTATTGCATCATTTTAGCAAGTTCGCTCAGAATGACGTGTGGGTTAGCAATGTTAAAGACTGACTTAAGATCTAGGAAAGTGGTGTATGACCTATCAGTATGCAGGGTGAGGAATGTGGCAATACAGTGATGTACACTCTTTCCATGCGTAAAACCATAAATCTTCTATGTATGTACTTTTACCTGAATAAACATTTGATTTGATTCGATTTGATTTTTTAAAAATATAAGGAGTGTAAATTATGTAGTATGCCGCACGCCCACACCTTAGAACATTATGTATTAAGAGTGTCAAATTATTGATAACTATAGAAATAAGGAAATAAGCAGTGTACCACATCAAATTGTTTGGATGTGTGATAATGGTATGATAGACAGGATACTTAGGAGCTACAAGACAGAAAACTAGAAACTAGAAAAAGACAGAATCTTCTCCACCGCCTGCGTCATAGGCGGTGGAGAAGTTTCTGTCTTTTTCTAGTTTCTAGTTTTCTGTCTTATAGCTCCTAAGTATACTGTCTATCATACCATTATCACACATCCAAACAACTTGATGTGGTACACTACTTATTTCATTAGTTATCTATAAGTTGACACTCTAATACATAATGTTCTAAGGTGTGGACGTGAGGCATATTACATAATTTACACTCCTTATCTTTTTCAAAAATCAAATCGAATCAAATCAAATGTTTATTCAGGTAAAAGTACATACATAGAAGATTAGTTACAAACATAATGTTGGATTTATAGATAGAGCTAGTACATACAATACCTAAAGCCACCAGTACGCATAGCGTTTTTTTTTTCACTGACATCAACACCGTATTGCCAGATATATTTGTATCCTAATCATAATCTCATGTAAATTGAATCCTTCCAAGTAGACTTTCCCCTACCATATGTGAAGGACGAATTTGTATTTATTATTGAATGTTTCTTAAGTGTGTTACTACTGTCCACCATTGCCATTCTCTTTATCATTTCTTCACCCTCTTGGATTATCTTGATTTCTGCGGTGGAAGAAAATGCGCACAGAGTGGGGACTTGTTTATTTTAATAATTATAAGTAATTAATATAATAATTAAATAAATATAATTATAATAAATAATTAATTATAATAAATAATTAATTATAATAAATAATTAATTATAATAAACATTAATTGTGACGAAGCATAATAGCTAATTATGGTGACTAAAATAGATAGTTTAAGTGGATAATAATTATTTATGTGACTAATAAAGATTAGTGAATAACAATGAATTATCCTGAAATAATATAAGAGAATAGCCATTATAATGATAGTGTATAACTCAATTACAATTAATCGTTACATCTATAATTAGTAACTAAAAGTTGCATTATTTGCATTTACATTAATGACAATTCTTAATAATATGTCTTGGCTTTGGGGGTTCTGGCGGAGCACCCCAAAGGTAACACAAATGCGTAGCAAGATAGAACAAAAGTGTCGCCTGAGTGTTGTCCCGTGAAAGGGAAAACAGGGGATGCAGAGGATCCCGGGAGGACGGTGGGCGTTTTTGTATGTGAAGAGCTGTAGGGGGGCGGCAAAACAGAGGGTCGCCGGGTCCGCAGGCGCTCAATATATGTACCCCCCGCTCTGTGGGCACGCAGCTTAGACTTTAGACGCAATCCGAGAATTACCTTTTCTTGTTAATGTCTTGGCTTTGGGGGTTCCGGCGGAGCACCTCCCAATCACGCGAGAGCCAGCGGCGCGGACCCCCACCCCCGAAGGGCGAGCGGCAGTTGGCGCTATAACTAGAATATGACAACTCGCTACACTGTGTCCTTAAGGCACTTTACGCCTTAGGCAGTAAGGGTGGGCAGAGGCGGGCATGCAGTGGTAACGTGATAGGCAAAGGCACAGTTGAGGGGGACCTACAGAAAATTAAAAAAAAATCAAATGTTATTCAGGTAAAGTACATACAACAAGGGGTGATACAAATATTGATGAATTTATAGATAGAGNTGTAATAGGGGAATGTGGATCGAGAAATAGTAATAGGAAAGTGAATACTATTGCAAGTCGGGAATAAAGCAGAAATCCCTTATTGTAATACAAGCGAATTAATATATCAGTTATAACCCAAGTAACTGGCAACTGAGGGCCTCCAGCCCGGGCCTGGGCAACAAGTTTTCAAACGGTACAGTCTGGACCCTCCTCACCCTCGACCGTGTGATAAGTCTGTGACCATCTGTAGAACAAATAAACATATATACTTTACAAACATACGGTATACATATATATTATAAATTATAGATATATACAACAAAACAAGGCAAAATGGGAAGTAAATAAACATTTGTGGCCACTGTAAGATCTCCTCAAGTCGAAGGCAACGGGAATTGAATGTTATATCTGTAAGAATAGATTTCATTCGGCTTGTACAGGAGTGAGTAACACTGCGGCACTGAGAGCTGGCCACTTGCTCTGGGTGTGTAAACATGACCAGCCAGCTTGGAATATCCTAAAAAACCTTCTAGATAACATGACGCATGAACGGAAAACATCGTTCATTGGAAGCCTACCAGCCATCCAGAGGAGTGGGAAAGGACAACAATTGTAATATACCAGGGGCGGAGGCTATAGTCAGGGATGAAACTGAGGCTGAAACTCAGGAAGTTGTAAACTCTGACTCGAGGGGCCCGGATGTGGATGACAGTAAACTAGAAAGTGTAACAGACAATCGGTAGGTACAGACACTACAACGGTTCCCGATAGAGAGAGTCAGAACAGAAGGACAGACTTATGCAAATTTTATGCAAAGGGCATATGCAGACATAGATATGCTGGTAATAAGAAAGGATTAGAATGCAGTTATCAACATCCCAAAAAATTTTAAATATGCTTAGGAAAGGTGAGTGTCGATTTGGATCAATATGTAGTTTTTCCATCCTGAGATGTGCCAAACCTCACTGGAGGACAGAAAATGCTATGACCTCAGCTGCCCATACTTTCACGTGAAAGGCACGGAACGCTACATAAAGAGTGGCAAGCAGGATAATGAATTTGGAGGAAATTCGATAAATTTTTTATACCAGACCGAAAGAGAATTCAAAGGAGGAGCATGGAGAATGTATGGAACTGGATGCCAGACCCACTTGCATACCAGAATTACAGATACAACTACACACCGAAAGGGAACCACAACTACAACAGGCAACTGCCCTACAACAATCAGCACTGGTCAGAACAAACTCAATATGTCCACGCATAATGGGCTTGCCAAAAAGTCTCCCAGTCAAACTATCACTAATAGAGTAACCTCATTCATCTTTGCCAACATACAAGGACTGAAAACAAGAACAACAATAAAGTACAGTTCATAAATGGCCTCCTCACGGAGTCAAATGCAGTATTGGAGCTTTCACAGAAACCCATGCAGGGGAATTCTTGGACAGTGAGATCTGGATTCCAGGATATAACCTATACAGGTGTGATAGGAAAATTAGGTCACATGGGAGTGGGTCTGTATATTAGGGAAGACCTTGTGTGCTCGGAGCTCCTAAACGTTACAAATGAGGTGGTAGAGGTACTGGGATTAAAAATAGAGAAAATAAATTTAGTGATTATTCTAATATACAAACCGCCAGATGCAACGGCTGAGGAATTCACAGAACAGATAAACAAAATAGAGAATAGCCTTGATAATTTGGAGAACCCAATACCTGATATTATCTTCTTAGGTGACTTCAACTTGCCTAGTCTCAGGTGGAGAATAGCAAACAATAATATTATACCAGGGAATCTATCAGGACCTAACCAACCACAGATTAGAGAACTACTTAGATTCTGTGACAAATTTTCACTCACTCAGCAGATATCGGAGCCAACGAGAAATAAAATATTCTAGATCTGGTCTTTACGAACAATGAAGACATTATCAGAGACATTACGATATCAGATACCACATATTCAGATCACAAGCTCATTGAAGTGCAAACTACCATCAATACTCAGAATAGACCTAAAACGTTGATAAAGCGAGAGGGGCTATTCAGTAAATTCAATTTTAATAATAAAAGGATAGACTGGGAGATAATAAACAGGGAACTTAAAACATTCCATGGGAAACTGTTTTAAGTAATAAAAGTCCTACAGAAGGAATAGAAAAACTGACTTCGGAAGCGTATCAAGTCTGTCTGAAACATGTTCCTTTGAGGAAAGCCAGAAAGAGATCCAACGTAGAAAGAGAACGCAGAAGACACTATAAACGCAGGAAAAGAATAACGGAACTGCTTATGCAGACACGAATTTCCCGTCAAAGAAGGAATAATTTAAATAGGAGATTGAAGAAATCGAGCGGAAATTGAAACACTCATATGAAACTGAAGAAAGGCAGTTAGAACAGAAAGCAATTCAGGAAAAAGAAAAATCCAAATACTTCTTCACATATGCGAAATCAAAAGCAAAAACTACTGCCAGTATTGGACCTATTCGTACAAGTGAAGGTTCATACACGGAGGATGACAAAGAAATTAGTGAAATCCTAAAAAAGCAGTATGAGGACATGTTTAGCACTCCAATAAACAACATGAAAGTAGAAGATCCAGACAATTTCTTTATGCGTGGATATCCAAACCCCTGTAAATATAACTGATATCAACACGAGCGCACTAAATTTTGAAAGAGAAATTGAAAACATGCCCATGCACTCGGCCCCAGGTCCAGACTCATGGAATTCAATATTATAAAGAAATGCAAAGTGCCGGTAGCACAGGCACTCAGTATAGTGTGGAGGAAGAGCTTGGACACGGGGGAGATACCAGATGCACTTAAAGTAGCAGACATAGCCCCTCTACACAAGGGAGGGAGCAAAGCATTGGCAAAGAATTATAGACCAGTTGCACTAACATCGCACATAATAAAAGTATTTGAGAGAGTGATTAGGAGTCAGGTCACCAATTTCATGGAGACCAATGACCTTCACAACCCAGGCCAACATGGATTTCGAGCGGGAAGATCGTGCCTCTCACAGCTACTTGAGCACTACGATAAAGTCACTGAGGCATTAGAAGAAAAACAGAATGCTGATGTGATATACACGGACTTCGCAAAGGCTTTCGATAAATGTGACCATGGCGTGATAGCACACAAAATGAAGTCAATGGGAATAACCGGTAAAGTAGGACGCTGGATACTCAGTTTTCTGTCAAACAGGACTCAGCGAGTAACGGTCAACCATATAAATCTAGTCCAAGTGCAGTTAAAAGCTCTGTACCTCAGGGTACAGTCCTTGCACCGCTGCTTTTCCTTATTCTCATATCAGATATAGACAAAAATACAAGTCACAGCTTCGTATCATCCTTTGCAGAGACGACACAAAATCAGTATGAAAATTACCTCGGCTGAAGACATTGAAAAACTTCAAGCTGATATTAATAAAGTTTTCGACTGGGCATCAGAAAATAATATGATGTTTAACAGTGACAAATTCAGGTACTCAGGTACGGTAAAATGAGGACCTTAAACATAATACAGGTACAAAACACAATCAAATGTGCCCATAGTAGGAAAACAGCATGTAAAGGATTTGGGAATAATGATGTCTGACGACCTAACGTTTAGGGAGCATAACCAAGCAAATATTGCGACAGCCAGAAAAATGATAGGATGGATTACGAGAACTTTCAAATCCAGGGATCCCATCACAATGCTTGTACTCTTCAAGTCACTTGTGCTGTCCCGTCTTGAGTACTGTTCAGTACTCACTTCCCCCTTCAGAGCAGGAGAGATTGCTGAAATAGAGGGAATACAGAGAACATATACAGCACGTATAGATGCGATAAAGCACCTAAATTATTGGGATCGTCTCAAAGCTCTCCAAATGTACTCACTAGAAAGAAGACGAGAGAGATATCAAATAATATACACCTGGAAGATACTGGAGGGCCAGGTCCCAAATCTACACAGTAAAATAACAACGTACTGGAGTGAACGATATGGAAGAAAATGCAGAATAGAACCAGTGAAGAGCAGGGGTGCCATAGGCACAATCAGAGAACACTGTATAAACATCAGAGGTCCGCGGTTGTTCAACACCCTCCCAGCAAGCATAAGAAATATTGCCGGAACAACCGTGGACATCTTCAAGAGGAAACTAGATTTATTCCTCCAAGGAGTTCCGGACCAGCCGGGCTGTGGTGGGTATGTGGGCCTGCGGGTCGCTCCAAGCAACAGCCTAGTGGACCAAACTCTCACAAGTCAAGCCTGGCCTCGGGCCGGGCTTGGGGAGTAGAAGAACTCCCAGAACCCCATCAACCAGGTATCAACCAACAACCTCCCTCCCCACCAAGATTACTCCTCCCACTACAGCGCTAATTATCACAACAATCCTGCTATTATCAGAATCCTGGTCATTTTTATCACAGGGGTCTTTTGTAATACTATCATCGCTAAATAATAGCATGAACATATATATTATGGCATTTTAGGCGATGCTGTGGTCACAAGCTGAACAGCAGTGCTGCGAGCTCATGCTACGTGCACCAGCTTTGGTGGCTCACTTAGTACTGAGGACCTCACACCCGGGAATGTGGCCCACGATTTTTTTTTTTAAATGGTGTCTGTTTACAAGAGCCCTGATGAAGGTACTCGCCTAATTGTGCTTGTGGGGTTGAGCTCCGGCTCTTTGGTCCCGCCTCTCAACTATCAATCAACTGATGTACAGATTCCTGAGCCTACTGGGCTCTATCATATCTACATTTGAAATTGTGTATGGAATCAGCCTCCACCACATCACTGCCTAATGCATTCCATCTGTTAACTACTCTGACACTGAAAAAGTTCTTTCTAATGTCCCTGTGGTGAGGTGAAGGTGAGGTGAACCCCATGTATCCACGGACCATTTAAATCAGGAGTAGTACTCCAACACGTCATATGATGTGATGCGCAATTTATAGCATTACTCAACACGTCATATGACGTGTTGCACAGTTTAATGGTTAAGCAAAACAAAAACAATGAAAAACCCGAAAATAAAAATTAAGCACCCGGCCCTATAAATCTTCCTATGATGATAACTGTAAAGAGCACCACTTGGTTCCCGAACTTTAGTTATCCGAAACTTCCAGTTTCCCGATTGGGGTTGGAGAGTCACGCTACACGAACTAAGTTCGGGTAGGAAGTAGTCCGCCAAGCGTCACGCCAGCCGATGTTGGGGTTACCCTACACGAACCAAGTTCGGGTGAGGAAGCGGTCTGCTAAGCGTCGCGCCGGCCCGTGGTGGTGGGTGGGAGATTGTTTAGTTTGCCCACTGACCGTGTCGGGCACCACCATTCTGGTGCCTGCTACCCTGTGACGTCACAGATTCACGGCCTATTATTCCCATTGTTTGAATTTGTCACGAGACTGGAGTGTTTATTCTGTGACTTTGTTTTACATATCAGCACAATCAAGGAACATCCGTGTACCATGTCGACTCCAAATGCACGCATTGTGTCAGTGAAAGCATTTACAAGCTGGTTACATAAAAGAAAGAGGTCAGTGATGACATTTGATAAGTTGAAATAATTAAGAAGGTGGAGAGTGGTGTCCCGAGAAGTGTTGTGCGCTGAATATGGCATTAGTAAAAGTACTGTTTTTGATCTTCTTAAGGCTAAACCTATCATTTTTAACTACTTCTCTAGAAGTGAAAGTGATAAGGCAATACAAAATAGAAAGGTAGTAAGTAAAGCAAAGGTGGAGAGTGTTGATAATGCAGTGTGGGAGTGGTACAAACAGAAACGTGAGGTGACGAAGAAGCCAGTGGCAGGCTGGCTGCTCGTGGAAAAGGCGCGTGAATTTCTCCCAGCAATGAAAATTACTCAAAAGTTGCAGCGAGTTTGAAACTAAAGACATGATGAGTCAGTACAAATTGTATGTGAAGTTTTTAAAAACAAAAGCCAAGGGAATGAAACAATGTGATTAAAGTCTTTTGCAATGGCTTCCAAGAAAGCTCGCACTGCATCACCTGCACCTGACTCATCGCATGTTGACCCAGTCAACCCAACACCATCAACATCCACCACCACCTCTTCCATGTAAATAACTATGCTTCATCAACATCGATCATCAACATAAGTGGATCAGGACTTCAATTATTGGCGAGTACAAACAAAATATGGTCGCATTTACACTATGAACCTGTCGATTTTTTCCCTAGAGTTTTTTCATAAATTTTTATATTTTTTTTCTCCTTTTCTCGTATACGAACTTACATGTTAACCGACGGGTCTCCTCCCCAAGGGGTTCGGAAACCAAGTGGTGCTCTGTACTACCCTGTGAATCAACAATTGATGATGTCCAAAGCATAAGAGTTAATATACCAGTCATTACACAGGCAGAACTGTCATCCACTATATCAGGAAAAGAACCAAGACCAGGAAGCTTGGTGGTGGTATTTGGTACCAATAAGTTTCAAGATGCTGTAGTTTGATTGAATCCTTTGTTGTGCGAGTCATTTGTAGAATTATTTGACAGATTCAAGGCTTCGTTTTCTGTGAATTGTCTGTAAAGCATCACTGACTTTATAGAGGCTATCCTGAAGGGTGACGAACCATCACTCGCTTCCTGCGCCTCGGAGGCAGGGGGGGAGGCCAGGTTCTACCTTTGGTCCCCCTGTGAGCCAAAAGAACTTCCACAAATGATGTAACCTTAGTATGGAGCAACCACAGCAAGATAGGTTCACAAAATCACAGATAGACTCCCTCCATAAAGATACTGTATTCTATAATTAAAATCTTACCACACATACCACTCGTCATTCAAGATTACATTCTAATTTGCATGTACAATACAGTACTGTACTGTACTACAAACATTAAGAAGAAAATTGTTATTAACTATAAATTATTTTTGTAAATAACTGTACGGTATATGTTTGAGGATCACACCACACTTGAGCAACTTTATTGTAAATATCACTTACTTCAAGTATTTTGCATACTCGGGTTCTTTCCAGTACTGGAGATACTTCAGGTAGTTGATAAACGTCTGCTCCTTGAAGTACCCCCGCTGAGCCAGGACTGAGAATAACAATTACGAGATTGATATACAAAACACTGAAGAAAATATTTGCTGACAACTTAATAATTAAATAACAAACATACAGAAATAGAAAAAAAAAATTGAACTTAAATGTGTATACAAGAGTTCATATTCTCTGGAAACCTAACAGTTAATCTCATGTAGAATTTTCCTTAAAGATTTAATTATCTGGTTCATGCTAAACTGTACAGTAAATCTGATGAAATAAATTTACTTTTTGTCATGATATAAGGATAGTAAATGTCTGCTTGAAGTGAGTAACAGGATAAACATCAAGTAGGAATAACAAAATTAGAGTACGAACTGTGTACAGCAGTACAGTACAGGTTGTAGAAGCTTAGGGTGTCTTATGTTACTATTTTCATCTCTTATGTAGTGTATTGAATATGTTCTTGGTTCAGTAAATGAGTAAAGTTAACAGGTGTTTGCCCTTGTCCTGGTGAGGCTTCCCAGAAAGCATGAAGATAGACTGCAGGCAGGCTGGACCTAATAATCCTGAGGACGACCTGGGAGACCCAAACCCTGGAACGGGGAAGAAAGGAAACTGGGTCAACCCAAAGCTCGTCCCCGGCCACCGAGGCCGTGATGCGCAGGTAACTGTGAAGAGCTGCAACCGAACGCAACACATGATGCACCCTCAGCTGAACAAAGCAACAACCACCGAAGGACCCCTCTGGAAACCAGCAGTCTCATTCTTAATAACACCACACAAGACCAGGAGGCATGGCAGGATGTGCAGAATAACCCCCCCCCCAGTTGAAAAGCAGAGGTGCAATAGGTACTCAGAGAGAACTATCAAGATCAGAGGCCCTTGACTATTCAACACTTCCACCATACATAAGGGGCATAACTGACTGACCCCCCTCACAGTGTTCAAGAGAGAACTCGATAAACACCTCCAAAGGATACCTGATCAACCAGGCTGTGAGTCACATGTCAGGCTGCGAGCAGTCGCGTCCAACAGCCTGGTTGACCAGTCCATCAACGAGGTGGTCTGGGTGATGAACAGATCGTGGGGATGCTAAGCCCCGAAACCAACACAAGGTAACCTGTGAAATTACTCCTGGCTTGCACACCACCAAAGACAGGACCACACCACACGGCACAGCACTGGAACAAGTCTGGAGTCGGGGTCACATGACTACCAGGTCTCACATCAGCCACAGAACTGGGGGTGTGGATAGCCAGCACGGGGGGTCCTGGGCTTCCCGTTCCTCCCTCCTGGGGAAGGGGGGGGGGAGCAGCGTAGACGGCAGTGTGGTGATGGTTGTGACATCATGCTAGTTTGCTCGTTTTTCATTTGGAGAGTTTGTCCAACAATGCGGCAGCAATTTTTTAACTAGATAGGTGCCCCCAAAACAAACCCTATCTTTCTGGGTGCCTGACCCGGTCAATGGCAGACAGAATGCTTCTAACCTCATGGGGGTTTCTGTAGGCCATTGCTCCTCGTGCCTCTCTGAGAAGGCCAGGTTCTGGCTTGTGGTCTCCTGTAGGCCTTAGAACTCCATTTGCTTTGACTGATGCCAGGGTCTAATACATTAATATCATCCCGGATAGCACCGGGGAGCGGAAGGGGCTCCCCCCAGAAAAGGCTTTTGATAAGAGTCTCACACAAGAGGCTGTTCTGGAATTGAACATGCTGGAGGGGTGACAAGGAGACTTCTGACATGGATGAACAATTTTCTAACTGACAGATGAGGGGAGTACTCAGAGAATGTATCTCACTGAAGGAGTGTTACTTGTAGAGTACCACAGGGTTCAGTTCTTGCACCAGTAATGTTCACCGTCTACATAAACCATCTACCAGAAAGAATACAGAATTACATATATGAACATGTTTGCAGATGATGCAAAGATACTTGGGAAAATAGGAAATGCATACGACTGTAATGCCCTTCAAATTGATCTAGATAACGTAAGTGCTTGGAACGTCAAGTGGCAAATGGAATTCAATGTGACTGAATGCCATGTTATGGAATGTGGAATTGGAGAAAATAGACCACACACAACTTACAAATTATGTGGAAAGGAATTACAGAACTATTAATGAACAAGACCTAGGGGTGGTAGTTTTGAATAGTAAGCTGTCACCAGAGGAACACAAAGAACATTGCGAGAGGAGCATATCACTTTCTAACGTCAGACTTGCTTTTAATTATATGGATGGTGAAATACTATAGAAACTGTTCATAATTTTTGCAAGACCAAAATTGGAGTATGCAGCAGTTGCATGGTGCCAAAATCTCAAGAAGTACATAAATAAACTGGAAAAGGTGCAGCAGCATGCTACAAAATAGCTTCCGAAACTGAAAAACAAGAGTTACAAGGAGAGACTAGAGGCGTTAAACATGCCAAAACTAGAAGATGCACAAGAGAGAAGTAATATGATCACCACTTACAAAATACTAACAGGAATAAACCAAATTAACAACGAGGAATTCCTGAAACCAGCAACTTCATGAACAAGAGGATACAGATTAAAGCTAAGAAAACAGAGGTGCCAAAAAATTAGATTAATTTTCTTTCGCAAACAGAGTGGTAGACTGTTGGAACAAACTAAGGGAGGTGGTGGTAGTGGTCAAAACCGTCAGTAGTTTTAAAGCGTTATACGACAGTACTGGATAGATGAGACACCACGAGCATAGATTTCATCATGTAGCTACACTTCGGTAATTACACACACATACACACACACAAACAGGGACCCCTGAGGGCTAACATGGAGTTAGGCAAGGAGATGCAACGAGAAACTTCATTGGCAATTCAAATAGAGGAAGCTAATAAAGAACTGGAAAAGTATAAAGAAGAAATAAGAGAGACACATGCACAAGTTGTAAAAAAGAAGAGACAATCAAGGAAGTGTGTTCGAAAGTCAAAACCAGAAATGAGAAACAAGAAGTAGATCTTAGGCAAGCAATTGGGAAAGAACTGGTTACCAACAGTAAACTGGTACAAAACACTGTAGATAGAAGTCCATAATAATTTTTGGATGTTTAGGGAAAGAAATTTCATCTAGGGTGGATCGAGCAGCAGAAGAAATGAAAATCATAGAAAAAAAATAGTAAGATTAGGAGAAGGCCTAAATTCAAAGGAGCATGTCAGTGATTTTAGGAGGATAGGAAAATATGAGAAAGACAAGAATTGCCCGTTAAGGGTGACGTTTAATGAAGTGAAGTATATGACAGAAGTGCTTCGGAATACCAGAAAATTGTAATGTGACGAGGATGGCAAACTTTGGTCAATAAGACAAGACCTCTCAAATGAGGACAGGGAAAAGCTGAAAATGAACCTCATTGAAGCGAAATATCTAAATGGGGACAGAAATGAAGAAAGGAATTCTTTTTTCTATAAAGTGTCAGGGACTGGAAAGCTTGCAAAATGGTAGATAAAGACAAAGCAACAAAATCATTAAAGGAAGGGGATGTAAAGAACAAAGGGAAGGGGAACATGCTCCTGAAAATAGTATACACCAACATAATTGGAGTGAGATCGAAAATATTGGAGTTGAAGGATATAATTCAGCTCAAAGTCCCAGATATTGTCGCATTAACAGAGACGAAACCTGAAGAAAATATTTTAAATGAGGTCGTATTCCCAAGGGACTACTCAGTTTGGAGACATGACAGGAAAACTAGGAAAGGAGGAGGAGTGACTGTGCTGGTGAAAGAACACCTGAAGGTAAGAGTTAATATTTGAAAACCCTCGAGATATTGACATAATGGCATTGCAGGTCTGGAATCAAGATGATATGCTCAATTTTAAATGCCTACAGCCCACCAGCAAGCAACACATGGACAAAGGAAGAACTGGATGACAAACAAGAGGGCCTCATAATGGTCACGAGAGAGATTATAATAAGACCTGACAAAGATAAATCCCGATTGTTGGTACTGGTGGCCTTCAACTTTAAACCAATAGACTGGGAGGCCTACGAGGCAAGAACAGAGGACATATGGACAGGCAGGTATGTAAACCTCATCTTGGAGACATTCATGTATCAACACGTCAAGCAGGCCACAAGAATGAGGGAAGGGGATGTTCCGTCAGTACTGGATCTAGTATTCACCAGGAAAGAGGAGGAGGTATTTGACATCCAGTACCTTCCTCCCTTGGGAAAGAGTGATCACGTCCTCTTGAACATTAAATACACTATGCGATATAATCTAGTAGAGATTGGGGACATTGAAACAGCTGTTAAACTTGATTTCAAGAGAGGACGCTATGGGGAACTTAGAAATTATTTCATGGGTATAATTGGACAGATTTGTTGCTAGGCAAGAAAGTAAATGAGATGTATACCAAATTTTGCAAAATATATGATGAAGGCACACAAACATTCGTACCAAATTGAGATGCAAACCTAGGAAACAGGGTTGGTTCAACAGAAATTGTGAGAGGGCCAGAGATCAAAAGACACAAGCATGGAATTATTATAGGAAGAGGCCAATCCCCCAAACATATCAGCGATACAAAGATGCAAGGAACGGCTACACGTCAGTAAGGAGAGAGGCAGAGAGGAACTTTGAGAACAGTATAGCAGACAAATGTAAATCAGATCCAGGCCGTTTCTATAAATTCATTAAAAGCAAGCTGCAGGTAAAGGATAATATTCAGAGGTTGAAAATGGGGGACAGATACACGGAAAATGAAAAGGAAATGTGTGGAACATTAAACGAAAAGTTCCAAGGTGTGTTTGTACAAAATGAGATCTTCAGAGAACCAGACACAATAAGAATTCCAGAGAACAGCATAGAGGTGTCTAGAGACAAAGTGAAACAAATGCTCTTGGAGCTAAAAAAGAACAAAGCAGTTGGCCCAAATGGAGTTTCACCATGGGTTCTGAGAGAATGTGCACCAGAGCTCAGAATTCCACTTTAATTGATTTTTCAGACATCCCTGTGTACAGGAGTCGTAGCAGATGTATGGAAAAGGGCTAACATAGTTCCAATCTACAAAAGTGGCAGCAGGGAAGACCCCCTCAATTATAGACCTGTATCATTGACAATTGTAATAGTCAAAATATTGGAAAAAATAATAAAACTAAATGGATAGAACATCTGGAGAGAAATGATATAATATCACACAGACAGTATGGTTTTCGATCAGGAAGATCCTGTGTATTAAAATTTACTCAGTTTCTATGATCGAGCCACATTGATTTTACAGGAAAGAGATGGTTTGGGTTGACTGCATCTATTTGGACCTAAAAAAGGCTTTCAACAGAGTTCCACATAAGAGGGTGTTCTGGAACCTGGAAAATATTGGAGGGGTGACAGGTAAGCTTCTAACATGGATGAAAAATTTCCTAACTGATTGAAAAATGAGGGGAGTAATCAGAGGTAATGTATTGGACTGGAGAAATGTCAAAGTGGAGTAGCACAGGGTTCAGTTCTTGCACCAGTGATGTTCACTGTCTACATAAATGATCTACCAGTTGGTATACAGAATTATATGAACATGTTTGCTGATGATGCTAAGATAATAGGAAGGATAAGAAACTTAGATGATTGTTTTGTCCTTGAAGAAGACCTGGACAAGTAAGTATATGGAGTACCACTTGGCAAATGGAATTTAATGTGAATAAATGCCATGATATGGAATGTGGAATAGGAGGACATAGACCTCACACAACCTATAAATTATGTGAGAAATCTCTTAAGAATTCTGACCAAGAAAGGGATCTTGGGGTGGTTCTAGATAGTAAACTGTCACCTGAGGACCATATAAAGAACGTTGTGTGAGGAGCCTGTGCTACGCTTTCTAACTTTAGAATTGCTTTTGAATACATGGATGGCAAAATACTAAAGAAATTGTTCACGACTTTTGTTAGGCCAACGCTAGAATATGCAGCGGTTGTGTGGTGCCCATATCTTAAGAAGCACATCAACAAACTGGAAAAGGGGCAAAGACATGCTACTAAGTGGCTCCCAGAACTGAAGGGCAAGAGCTACGAGGAGAGGTTAGAGGCATTAAATATGCCAAAACTAGAAGACAGAAGACAGAGGTGATATGATCACTACGTATAAAATAGTAACAGAAATCGATAAAATTAATAGGGGAAGAATTCCTGAGACCTGGAACTTCAAGAACAAGAGGTCATAGATTTAAACTCATTAAACAAAGATACAGAAGAAACATAAGAAAATTCACTTTCGCAAACGATTAGTAGACGGTTGGAACAAGTTAAGTGAGAAGGTGGTGGAGGCCAAAACCATCAGTAGTTTCAAAGCATTATATGACAGAGTGCTGGGTAGACGGGACACCAGGAGCGTAGCTCTCATCCTGTAACTACACTTAGATAATTACACATGCACGCGCACGCACACACAGTGGAAGGGTTAAACATGAAATACACACACACTCCACTTATAACAGTACGATAATAAAACATGCAAATATAATGTGTAAAGTGAAGCCACTTACAGAGAAGGTAGTTGGGGTTAGCCAGACACTGGACAAACTCCAGTTCTATCTGTAACCTCAAGCGCTGCCCATCCTCGCTTTCACCTGCAAATGAAAAACCATGTAATGATTCTTCACGGGCAGCTATATCTCACAAAATATTTTATCTCAAAATACAATGGAAAAAGTAAAATGGGAAAATAATCTTAGTACTGAAAGAAGACATGGAAATGTTAATACAGAAGAACACTTCTTAGGAACAAAAATTATTCTTTGTGAATCTTTACTTTCATGAAAAAACCAGTGTTGAATGTAATGAAACGCCATTTCTGGGTGAGTCCCGGAGGCTCCCCGGAGCTATCCCAGGCTGATATGCTAATGTCAGACTTTGGCATCAGTCATGTGTATGGAGTTCTTAGGCCTACTGGGGACCACGGCCAGAACCGGGCCCCCTCAGAGAGGCAAGGGGAGCAATGGCCTATAGAAGCCCCGTGTGATTGGAAGCATTCTATGTCTGCCATCGACCGGGACAGGCACCCAGAAAGGTAAGCGCCCCAAAACAAACCCCTATTCTGGTTAAAATTGCTACCAAAAGTCGAACTAGGGATAGAACTCCCCAACAGAAAAACAAGCAAACTAGTATGACGTCACACGTCACCGCGCCGCTGTCTGCGCAGCTCCCCCCTCCCCGGGAGGGGGAAGGGGGAGCCCAGACCTCCCACGCCGGCTATCCACCCATCAGTTCTGAGGCTGGATGTCAAGACACGCGAAAAACCGCCGACCGGAGGGAGGGAGGGTTGCCGGGGAGCCTCCGGGACTCACCCAGAAAATGGCGTTTCATTACATTCAACGCTGGTTTTCTGGGGGGAGCCCCGTCGGCTCCCGGAGCTAACTACCCACAGAGGAAGATCAAAAGGGACGGAACCGGGAGGCGGACACCACGCACCCCCCCCTGGAAGCGCGACAACCGGCAGCAACGCCAACCCAAGGCGCCACAGCCCCGGAAAGTCCCGGGAACAACACAAGAACAACGAGCAGCAAGGCCCCCGAACAAACACCAAAGATCTATGCCCGAAGACTGCTAGAACACGTCATCCAGACGGCAGCGAGAGCAGCAAAGCCATGAACGCCACGGGCAGGAGGAAAGACCACAGGCAGCTGAGCCGCAAGACCGCGGCTGACAACCCGGGACACCATCACAGGCGAACCGGGAAGAACAGAACCGGATCAACGCAAAATGCGCTCCGGACACAGATGGCGTGGCACACAAACAACAGTGGAGACCAGGATGGTGCAAACGGCGCACGAACAGGCCGGAGGTGAAACGACGCACAAGACAGCGCACTAACAGTGTAGAAGCAACACCAAGACCGAAAGCAAGCCAAAGCAGCCCCGCCAGCGCCGCACAAAAGAGAGGCGACAGTATGTGGCACGACGACGGCCCCCAACCCCCACCAAAAACCAAGCCGACCCTAACAAGAGTAACCACCTAAGAAGGGACAGGAAATGGACCGCCAAAACACCCCATACTGCCGCCCAGAGAAACACGCAGGTGGGACACCGACCACCAGCCAGAGGCGAGACCATGAGGCAGACGGAAGCAGCCCCGACAAGGCCCCTCTGAGCCCAGGAAAAGGCGGAGCCGCAAGAAGATCTCGGGCGCGACCACCGAAAGCAGGTGGCACAAGGAGAAGGAACGTCTGCCGAACAGAAAAACTCCAAGCAAGCAAACCCGCCAGGAGTTCAGAAATGACGGGTCCGACGCGGGACATCGCCAGACCCCGAAAAAACCAATTGGCAGGGCAAGCAAGGAAACCAAAGGGTTGCCGCCAGAACCATACCCGAACCAAGAGGTACGAGCAACTGCAACAGACCGAGACAAAGAAGCACACCACAGGACACAGGCCGAAAAAAGCCCAAGAAGCCAAGGAACACATGCAGAACACCTGTGTGGCAGAGGAGGAAAACAAGGGAACGCACAAGCAATGAAGTGGTGGAAACCGACCACGCCCCCCAACATAGCAGCAAGTGCAGGCAAAACAGACAAAAGGAGATGCCAGGAAAAACGACTGGGGTGAGGCAGGACGAAAGAGCAGAAGCATAAAAAACCCCAGGAATAAGGACACGCCACCGCGAAACACGGTACTAAAGCACACGCGCAGTAGTAGCAACAGGCACCCCTGCAACATGCCACAGGTAAAGAGCAACTCGCTCCTGCCAAGGCAGAGAACGGAGCAGACAGACCCCAGACAGGGCCCACGGAGACACGACAGAACCCAGCAGGCCCAGGAACCCGCATACCAGGCGACCGACGGCGGAGAAACCCCGCTCAAAATCGGCTGGATGGGGAACTGGGAGCTCATGTACACCCCAAGCCTGGCCCGAGGCCAGGCTAGACCGGCCAGAGGGAGGCCCACCAGGCAGCCGCATGGAGCGGCCTGCAGGCCCACAGACGCCCCACAACCAGGATGGCCATAACGAATTCGAAAACAAGCTAGTGTGCCCCGGAAGTCCATGGACGGACCATAAGGGGCATAACAGGCAATCCCCCACAGTGTGCAGCGGTGTTATACCAAGAATAGGTTAAGTAACAATGGTAATTACAAAACCATAAGATGCTTATTTAAACCTACTAAGTAGGTTAAGGAAGGTCGGTGTTGTCCATGAAGAATTGTAAGGGAAACGATGTTCAGTAAATCACCCATGCACGTAACTAATAAGTCAATAATGACTTATTAAATGTGCGAGGACGGGGTGGTTCAAGAGAACTGGAGAAGCACCTCCAAAGGATACCCGATCAACCAGGCTGTGACTCATACGTCAGGCAGCGAGCAGCCACGTCCAACAGCCAGGATGATCAGTCCAGGAGGCCTGGTCGACGACCGGGCCGCGGGGACGCTAAGCCCCGGAAGCACCTCAAGGAAATCCCAAGGTAATGAACCAGCAAGAAGGCGTATGCTCGCAAGTAGGTCTTGTAACAACTGCAGACCTCTGATGGATATACAGTGTTTCCCCGATGGTGCCTATAGCACCACTGCACTCCACTGGTACTATCCCGCAAGTTCTACCACATAGGCGGGACCCAAAAACCAGAGCGCAAAAACCTTGCAAGCACAGCCAGGAGCCCTACCAGGCGAGTACAGAACCAACACCACAACCCCCACCTCATAACACTAACAAAGGTGGAACCCCTTAATGACCCTAGCATGGGTTGGACATGCACAAGAGTGGGACAGGAAGGGGTGAAAAGGGGGACAGACACTGGTGTGCGAACGGTCTCAGTCGTACAAAAGATACCCAATTAAAGACAGGTATATAACACCGCATCCAGCGCCCTGCCAAAAGACGCCAGACCGCAGAAACTCACCTGGCGAACAGTGGCACGAAGTGACACGACTCAACCGAGCCCAGAAGAACCTGGGAGCACCGCCAGGTGAAGACGCCAGAGCCGGACCTGCAGGAGAGCTGGTGAGAGGCGAAGAAGGCGGCCCACACCCATGACACAGGGAAACCTCGGCGGCCTCCCCACAACCGGAACCCAGGACACCCCCGGAGCGAAGGGGCACATACCGCGGCAAGGGAGGCGAAGCACTGAAGCAAAAAGGCGTCGAACACCAGCACTACACACCGCCCAGACCAAAACAAACACCGCGGCGCATGCGCACGACACGCTGGCCGAAAACGCGCAACAGTCTCTGTGGGAAGGCAGCAACCAGGACTACTGCACCAGAAAAAGGAGCCAAAAGAGTGAGCAGGAACAATAAAACCGGCCAAAAAAGCGAAGACAGAGCCCAAAAAAGGCACGCAGCCGGGCCACAAGCAGGCCAACAAGGCAACAAGTAGCCCAACAGGGCTACAAGTAGCCCAACCGGCCCATAAGGAGCCCAAACCGGCCCAAAAGTAGCCCAACATGGCTATAAATCGCCCAAAACGGCGACAATAACGAGGAGCCGACAGACGTTCCAATAACGCGGGAAGTAGCGAAAAACTTTCCCGAACCCTCGAGAACACGGGAGCCTAAACCAGTCCCGAAGGCACACAAAGGCGCAGGCGCACCCGAGACCAGTAGTCACGTAGAACCCCCAAAACGGGGAAACATGACGAAAATACCGTTCCAACAAGGGGTGGGGGGAAACATCCACCCACAGGACGGAACCAACCGACTCAAAGGCCAAGGAACCGAGCCCGGGGAGGGGATGACGCCCAACAGCCGTACGGGGAGTGGGGAGGAAAACCCTACCCTAAACCTGATAGGGAAAAACCCTATCACCACAGGAGACTTGGAGCTCAACCCTGCCACAAAAGTGGGAGAAACAAGGAGGTTGTTTTTTATTCTGGGGGTAATCATAGATGAAGCCGGGTCAGGGCCCAATGAAGCTGGGGTTACGGAGTCCATCCCTCTATCAAGGTCCAACTCAGCGGGCCCCCGACAAAGCAAGGCTATCCTAAGGATGCATCCCGAATGTACACCCAGCAATCGTTACCCTAAGGAACCATCAGCCCAACGAGATCGGGTTCAGCAACAAAGACAGGATTTGACGTAAAAGTCCCCCCCCCCCCTCGCTCAAATACGTCGAATACTCCAATTCCATGGATGAGAGTGCCGTCTCAACTCACCCTCCATCAGAACAGAAGTAGTAAAAAAAGAATATTCAAGATCAGTATCGAGTTGGCAGGAAGTAACAACCAGAGAGGAGAAGGGATGGTGAGGAAAGAAACATGAGGAAGAGAAAGCAAGATCCAGCAAAATTAGTAAAGAAGGCTACAGGTGCACAAGGCTCAAAAAATGCCATGAAACACCAACCCATTGAGCATCACACTCCAACAGCTGCCTATCAAGCCCCCCCTCATGCCAATAACAGGCTGGATGGTGAAGGGGAAGTTTTATGTAGTTTAATGAGCTTTCTCAAGGTCATTTTGGGAAGGATCAGGTATCTCCAATGCACAAGTATCAATCTGACAGGAAAGTGTGGAAAGATCAATGTTGTGCTGGTGAGAGATGTCATCCTGCCCTGACTGACTAAGGGAAAGGCAACACCTTCCCTAAGTGGTTACAGCTCCCAAATATTGGTACAGTTGTGTCCAGTATACCTTGCAAAAGACCTAGTGTTTAAAACATTACATTACTGTACTTATACATTTATCTGCATATTAAATTTGAACAGTTTCAAGATACTTGAGTGCATAATTATCTATAATGATTACTATAACTATAATAAAATATTTGTATGTCGAGTATGAACAATCAGCCTATAGTATTCCTTGTGTTACAGGGGTAGAGTGTTTGGGCTCGGAACTCATCTCTTCAGAATTATTCTCATTAAATGTCACAAGAGTCCCAGGATCTGGGGTCCATACCTGCGCAGGACCCTGAACACAAAGGCAACTTTGTATGGCTCTGTGAAATGTGAGGAATATATCAGGAGTAAGAATTTGGAAGAGGAAGCATTTTTTTAAGACCAATTTGATGTGCTATATTTATGCAAGACAAAGATAAAAGGAAACAGTTATCAAGAATGGAATGGTACAAATGTTTTAAGAACTGGAGTGAAGAAAAATGAGGGAAGTAAGTAAGTAGTATACTTGTAAATATTTGCAGTGTTAAGGACAAATAAATAACTTCTTTTAGTATAGTTCATCAAGGTTCTTGTTCGTGTGAAACTCAAGTCTTAACAATTAAAATTGGAGGCTCTTAATGCATATTTGCTGCGTGTGAGAATGAAAATATATATTTTTTGGTGGGGGAGAGATGCTGATAATGACAATGGGTAGTAAGGGTGTGCCAATAATAAATGACAATTACTGTACTGAAGACTCAAATATTTATGCATAACTAATGCACATTTTAATCAGAAGTATTATAAATATATAAGGAACAAGGTTAAATGATGAAAACTGTACAAAAAACTAGTACTGACTAATGAAATGCCTCTTTCTAATAGAGCCCTGGTACTCCCTGTAGCTATCTCGCTGAGATGGCTCTCCACTACTTGGTCACATCAGTCGCAGGAGTCATGTTTGCCCTACCTGGAACTAAAGCCAAAACACGGCTCCCTTGAAGAGATGCAGAGGGGAGACTATTTCCATCACCCTCACTGAGAAAAGCATCCAGAAAGTCAGCAAAGCTATACAGATAACTGCAAGGTTAATGGGAAACGAAGCTTCGAACCAGCCAAAGTATTTCGCAAACTATACAAGTAAAACAAATGAATTACAGTACTCAAAATTAGTACTGACAGCTGCTACTAGACAACCCAGAGCCCCAGCCCGTGCTCGCCTCACCACTCAGTCTGAAGCTGATGGACAACAAAATAATAAACCAATAAACCTGGTAGCAAGTGAGCGAGTCAGGGAGCCAACAGGGCTCTACCAGAAAGCAAGTATTTCATTACATTCACTCTGGTTTTTTGAAAGGAGCCCTCAGTGGCTCCCAGAAGCTAACTATGGAGACCAGGAAAACAAGGGCTTACCAGGGAGAAGAGACAGCAGGTACTTCTCTGAAGAAGAGACCATGGGCTGGAACCTGGCTCGGCATCACACTGACCGACAGGGACCATCAACATGAAACAAAGGCAACAAGGATCCGTCAAAACTCAAAAACTCCTAAGCCCAAAAAGCAGCCCAGGCCATGGAGAAAATCACTGCCAACACCATGTACTTATGAACACCAAGAGTCCAAGGGTAGAGCACAGACTGGCTATTGTATAATGGGACTGCAGACAACCAGAGGAAAATGAGCCTCAGAACGGAGACCAAGGTAACAGGACCAATCAGGAAGGCGTCCATTGAGGCAGAACCGGTGGCACTCAGACAGCGGTGAAGCACTACCACTGAAGACAACAAATTACAAACCAAGCATCGATCACTAAACGATCCCTCCGAGATGCCAGCCAACTCATTTTACACCAGAAAAGCTGCAGCAGCAGTTGAACAAACTGCCCACCAGAGCCCTAGGAAAAGAACCCATGCTTGCAGTGGAGAGCATCAATTCTCCAATCTTTCAACTAGAGGCAAAAGCCAAGAAAAACACCATTTGGAGAAAATATTCTAGCCAATGGGGCAACTGAGAACCGAAGAGAGGAAAGAAAGACAACGACCTCATCAAGAAACCAAGAGAAGAAACCAACTGAGAATCTCAAATGAGGCCCAACCAGATCCAAACCCACAAATAAACCAACTGGGTCCCAGCCAAACTACCAGGAAATAATACCTGGCATGCTGGGAAACCCAGATCACTGGCCAGCTGACACATGGAGCTAGATACAAGTTAAAGGGGAAAAACTCTGAAGCTGTAAACATAACGCCCGACAATGAAACCAAACCAGTACCAGAACCAGAGTGAATGGTATGTCACAGAAGCAGCCCTGAGGAACCAGAACACCAACCAAGAAATTGTCTGTAATACCAAGCAAGCCCAAGCCAAGAGGCCATGCAACAGGATGGACAGGAAAGGATGCTGTCAGAGCCCAAATGAATAAGAATGCACCAAGGATCTGCAAGGTCCCATATAGAGATCAGAAACAACCAGGTCACCCAAAGAAGAAAAAGCAGCAGCCCGAGATGCCTGAGACCTCTTGCAGTACAAAGAATGAGTATAAAGCGGGATGACCCCAACCCAACACTCCTGAACCCAGGAGAGGTTCGAGCAGGCAAAATGGGTGAGGTAACAACAAAAAGGCCAGCATGAAAAAGACCACTAGCCCAGCAATCAGACTTAACCGAGGACCTACCCCAACCAACAGGAACGGCTGCAACCCTACTGAACCGCTCTCAAAAGGTGGGGTCAAAACCCAAAAAACACAACATCCATTGAGAGAATGACAGGTAGCAGCAGCCCAGACAATGTGAGCTACGACACTCACAGGAAGAACTCGGAATTGGTGGCAGAAAAAATGTTAAGGGGAATGCAGAAGACAAAGCCTGAGCCTGCCCAGCATGCCACTACATGATAAGCAACAAGGAGAATGCTGCCACCACTTTTGGATGGAGAGGCAAGAAATGCAGGCAAGACTGCCAAGGCCAGTACTGTAGGCAACAATGCCCCCAAACCCAAGACCCAACAAGCAAGGCTATGCTGCATTGAGCCGTTTCACAACCCCAACAACAGGCCAAATATGCAAGACAAACATCAAGTGGATTATGAGCTCAATGGAATCCCGCAACAAGGCCTCCAAAGGCACAGACAGCCACAAAAGAGTGGCTGTGCATCACACAACCACTGTGATGCGCCGAGTTTATTGTGACATTCCCCGTGTGCATAAACTCAAGTGTTCGCAATTTTTTTTTATCTTTGCAATATGATAAATTCCCTTTCCTGAATACGAAAATGTAAAAAAAAAAAAAAAATCCACTTTAGCTGTGGGGACATGGAGAAGGGGCGCATCACGGGCTGGTTGCCCGTGCGTGGAGCTCCCAGACACGGTCGCACGGGCCATTCAATATCGCGAGTTGCCCTAATATATTTTCAATTATCTGTTCTATATATTTCCAATATATAGTTCTATATATTTCCAATGTGTTTTTTTTTATCGTATACAATGCATGTGTGTGTCCTTTACAATATGTATACAGCAGAACGTTCATAATGTTACCTGGAACTGTGATACATGTGTCAGAAATATGATCACAATAAATGTTTATTGTCGCAATATTACTGTACTTGTTAAAAATTCACTAAAATTACAAAATGTACAGTTTCACACACTGTTTACACAGTAACACACTGTATTACACACTCAGTACTTCGGAAGTGAGTGATAATCAACGAAGTAGTCCATAGCTCTCGTTGCACCAGGTACAGATAGATTTTCGCTTTCTCTTTCTTTGTTCTGTGTGCTTGCAAATAATGCACTCACGTACACCCATAGCTTTAGTACCTGTAGGTGGTATGTAGCCAAGCTTGTGATGTGTAAGGTAGTCTTGAAAAGATCGCTTTGTAAGGTCCCTCACTGGAAGAGATTCAGTCATTCTGGAAGAGGTTCAGCTGTTCTTTAACCCTTAAACCGCGCATATCATATATAAATGATATCAATGACAAAATCGAAATCGCGCACATCATTTATATATGATTTCGTGTCTAGCGCTATAATTTAAACGCCCCGCCTGGGATAGGGGCAGCTATAGTACAGCCACGACTGATAGTTGCCAGATCCCACCTAGAAAAAAAATCCAGCCCAACATTCTTGGGAGTGAGAACGTCAGTATTGCGCCAGCCACCAAGGCTGGTGCACGCAGCATGAGCTCACAGCACCGCTGTTCAGCTTGTGACCACAGCATCGCCTACAAATGCCAAAATATAAGTGATACTGCTATTATTTAGCAGTGATAGTATTACTGAAGCCCCCTGAATTTGATAAAACTGACCAGGATTCTGATAACAGCTTGATTGTGGAGATATTTAGCGCTGTGCTCGATGGAGGGAGGAGTACGGCTGTGGAGGGAGGATTGTGGCGTTGTCTTCTGACTGTGTGTGGCCACCATTTATTGACTGCACTCACCATACCAGCTTAGTGGTTCGCTATGGTGAACACAAATGTAGATACTTACATATAACGTGTGTATAGTGTGAGATAACAGCGAGAGGAGTAGGTTGGGAGCCGCCATTTTGGTGAGAGGAGTGTCGTCTGCAGGAATTATCGTGTTGTTTACCTGTGACCACAAAGGGTCTTTGGGCACCATACCAGCTTATTTGTACAAGTATGGTGAATAAAACAGGTAGATACTTATATATAATGTGTGTATATAGCATAATAACACCACAACCAATATTGTTGGAGGAGAAATATTAGTGCGTGTGGCCTTGAGGGTGGCCGCCGATCAGCTGACTGTGGAGTAGCTACGTCTTTGTGCGTTTACTCACCATACAAGCTTAGATGTACAGTTATGGTGAACAAAACATGTAAATACGTATATATAACGTCTGTGTATAGTGAATAAATGCAAAAACAGTATTGTGGGAGGTAAATGAGGGTGAGTGAGGTGGTGTTGAGGGAGGGCGTGGCAGTGAGTGGCTCGCTGGTGTGTGGCGGCCACTCCTCGTTGCTTTTTGACTCACAAGACCAACTTAGTAGTTCGTTATGGTGAACAAAACATGCAGATACTTATATATAACCTGTGTATATAGTGTAACAGCAAAACTATTTGTTTATTGTTTTATGAACATAATAATTGAATCACTTATAAGCACACCATAATTTTGAGTACAGCGATGGTTCACACATTTTATAATATAAATATACCACAATTCACTGTATGGAATAATATTACTGCAAAAAAACTAAGAAAAAATCAATCAGAGACATTGAAATAATTAGGAAATAATATATTTGTGGCAACTGCCGTCTGACAGCTCGGGCGGAGTAGACCTCGTCTGGCGAAGGCTCTGCCAACGCCCCTTTTTTGCCACACTTCCCTACCCTACTGCGGCTAAAATATGCTACCTACGATTTTTTGTTATTTTTTCCGTGATCAGGGAACAAAATAAACAATTCTATAAGACGAAAGAATTTTTTGGATTTTTTTTTTTTGTTGCGCCTGTGGGTGTGAATTCCATTTGGGCCCCTAGCGGTTTGAGGGTTAAAATATCTATGGAGAACACTATCATGGAAGCCACTAACACTGTTCATCTATGCTACTTGTATCAGATGCATCCTCACTGAACCCAGAAAACGATTCATCTATGTATCATCTATAAAATTGGAGATGGCATAGATGGGCAAGGGTGGCACTCAAAGCTACAACTGGATATGCTCGCTGTATCATCCTCATAGGTGCAGTATCACTTGCATCTGACCTTTGTGTTAGGTCTTTATTGCACCTAGCATCATCAATATCATAACCCTTATGTTCTTCAAACAATAAGGTCTGAATTTCACTGACAGAGAGCGATCTTTCAACAACATGTCGGACGGGTGTTTGGGAGCCAGAGGGGCGTGCGCCACCCATGGTTGCTCACTTAGTACTAACCCAGCTAGCAGCCTTAGGACATTCTGGGAATTTTTTCCAAGATGGCTGCCACTCACTAGAGTCCCAAGAGTCCATTTCGTACATAACCTACCGTGCATGCGTTTTGAATAGGTACGAAATATTAAAAAGGTGTTTTTTCAGTTGGCGCAGTTTCCCTTTGACCGAGTTTTCTTGGTTGACGCAGCACAGTGGTTAAGTGCTTGGGTTTGAAGGGTTTCAAAGCCACCTGTGAAAGATGGGGTGTCAGCCAGTCAGGATAAACAGAATATCACATTACAGGCAAGAAGCTGAAGCAGACCCAGACCTGAGCAAAGCTAGGGGCAGCAAAAGGAAGCAATGACCAAATCTTGCAGAAGAATCCAAAACAAGCCTCCACGAGTCAAAACCCGTGTAACATGGAACAAAAGAAATCCACAGGATGAAGAGTCGAAAGTGCCAAAGGCACATAGAAATGAACCCTGGGGAGAGCCACTGAGGAAAACCAGATGATGCAATGATAAAGGCAAGAAAAATAAAGCCAATTAGGAAAAATCCCTCCACCAAACAAACCAATGTCCAAGAATGGCTGAAAGGCACCCATGTACCCTCGTTGGCCTCCCCCACCCAACCAGCCCCAGAAGCCAGTCATGATGGCTCCAGGGCAATGCCCAGGATAGAAAACACTGTCCCAAGGAGAAAGATCAGAGAAAGAGTCGTTGTGAAGGCAAAGCTCCGAATCCTCAGCGGGAAGAGACGACCCAACTGCTTCCGATGCTGAATTGGATGGGACCATCCAGAGAGAAGGTGAAGCAAAACCCCAAGGAAACCGTGCCCCAACTCTGAAAACTGCAGAGGCATCGGAGCTCGAAACGGGAGGTGGGGAGGAGCCAAACACAGGGCAAAGCACCCCCCCCCCAAGAAAAGGCCAAACTAACAACAATAAACAATACTGGGGGCCAATTCCAGGGGCATCCAAATGAGCACCATGCCACGAATCCTGAACCAGTAAAGCAGCAGCTATGTCGCAAGCTTCATAACAAAAAGAAAGCTGAAAAGGAGAGACTGTGTAATTACCTAAGTGAAGTTACAGGATGAGAGCTACGCTTGTGGTGTCCCATCTCCCCAGCACTCTGTCGTATAACACTTTGAAACTACTGACGGTCTTGGCCTCCACTACCTTCTCACCAAACTTGTTCCAACCGTCTACCACTCTGTTTACAAAAGTGAATGTTCTCATACAGTATTTCTCCGGCAGCATTGTTTCCCGAGTTTAAATCTATGACCACTTGTTCTTGAAGTTCGGGGTCTCAGGAATTCTTCTCTATCAATTTTATCGATTCCTGTTACTATTTTGTACGTAGTGATCATATTGCCTCTTTTTCTTCTGTCTTCTACTTTTTGAATATTTAATGCCTTTAACCTCTCCGTGTAGCTCTTGCCCTTCAGTTCTGGGAGCCACTTAGTGGCATGTCGTTGCACCTTTTCCAGTTTGTTGATGTGCTTCTTAAGATATGGGCACCACACAACCGCTTCATATTCCAGCTTTGGTCTAACAAAAGTTGTGAACAATTTCTTTAGTATTTCTCCATCCATGTATTTATAAGCAATTCTGAAGTTAGAAAGTATAGCATAGGCTCCTCGAACAATGTTCTTAATGTGGTCCTCGGGTGACAGTTTTCTATCTAGAACCAGTCCCTAGACTGAACGTCCCTAGATCCCTTTCTTTGTCAGAATTCTTTCAAGATTTCTCACATAATTTATAGGTTTGTGGCGTCTATGTTCTCCAATTCCATATTCCATAACATGGCATTTATTCACATTAAATTCCATTTCCCAAGTGTTACTCCATATACTTATTTTGTCCAGGTCTTCTTGAAGGGCATGACAATCATCTAGGTTTCTTATCTTCCCTATTATCTTAGCATCATCAGCAAACATGTTCATATAATTCTGTATTCCAACTGGTAGATCATTTATGTAGACAATAAACATTACCGGTGCAAGAACTGAACCCTGTTGTACTCCATTCGTGACATTCCTCCAATCAGATACATTGCCTCTGATTACAGCCCTCATTTTTCTGTCAGGAAATTTTCATCCATGTTAGAAGTTTACCTGTCACCCCTCCAATATGTTACAGTTTCCATAACAACCTCTTATGTGGAACTCTGTCGAAAGCCTTTTTTAAGTCCAGATAGATGCAGTCAACCCAATCATCTCTTTCTTGTAAAATCTGTGGCTCGATCATAGAAACTGAGAAAGTTCGTTACACAGGATCTTCCAGATTGGAACCCATACTGTCTGACTGATATTATAACTTTTCCCCAAAGCATGTTAAGCATAGCATATTTACCAGGAAGGAGGAAGAAATATTTGACATTCAGTACCTTCCTCCCTTGGGTAAAAGTGACCATGTCTTTTTGGTTAGAAAGTATGCAATGCGTTATAATCTGGAAGAAAATACGACTGTCGATGCAATTGAAAAACCTGACTTTAGGAGAGGACATTATGGCAACCTTAGAAAATTTTTTAGTGAGTATAATTGGACAGACTTGTTGCTAGGCAAAGAAGTGAATGAGATGTATGTCAAGTTTTGTGAAATATATGATAAAGGCACAAAAAAATTTATACCAAAACAGAGAAGCTGAACTAGGAAACAGGATTGGTTCAACAGAAAGTGCGAGAGGGCCAGAGACCAAAAGACACAAAAATGGAATCAATACAGGAAGAGGCCAAACCCCCAAACATACCAGCGATACAAAGATGCGAGAAACAACTACACAGCAGTGAGGAGAGGCAGAAAGAAATTTTGAAAAAGGGATTGCAGACAAATGTAAAACAGAACCAGGTCTATTCTATAAATTCATAAACAACAAATTGCAGGTAAAGGATAATATTCAGAGGTTGAAAATGGGAAATAGATTCACGGAAAATGAAAAGGAAATGTGTGAAACATTAAACGAAAAGTTCCAAAGTGTGTTTGTACAAAATGAAATCTTCAGGGAACCAGATACAATAAGAATTCCAGAGAACAACATAGAGCACATAGAGGTGTCTAGAGACGAAGTGGAAAAAATGCTCAAGGAGCTAAATAAGAACAAAGCAGTTGGTCCAGATGGAGTTTCACCATGGGTTCTGAGAGAATGTGCACCTGAGCTCAGCATTCCTCTTCAACTGATTTTTCAGGCATCCCTGTTTACAGGAGTTGTAGCTGATGTGTGGAAAAAGGCTAACATAGTTCCAATCTACAAAAGTGGAAGCAGGGAAGACCCCCTTAATTATAGACCGGTATCATTGACAAGTGTAATAGTCAAAATATTGGAAAAAATAATTAAAACTAAATGGGTAGAACACCTGGAGAGAAATGATATAATATCAGACAGACAGTATGGTTTTCGATCTGGAAGATCCTGTGTATCGAATTTACTCAGTTTCTATGATCGAGCAACAGAGATATTACAGGAAAGAGATGGTTGGGTTGACTGCATCTATCTGGACCTAAAAAAGGCTTTCGACAGAGTTCCACATAAGAGGTTGTTCTGGAAACTGGAAAATATTGGAGGGGTGACAGGTAAGCTTCTAACATGGATGAAAAATTTTCTGACTGATAGAAAAATGAGGGCAGTGATCAGAGGCAATGTATCGGACTGGAGAAATGTCACAAGTGGAGTACCACAGGGTTCAGTTCTTGCACCAGTGATGTTTATTGTCTACATAAATGATCTACCAGTTGGTATACAGAATTATATGAACATGTTTGCTGATGATGCTAAGATAATAGGAAGGATAAGAAACTTAGATGATTGTCATGCCCTTCAAGAAGACCTGGACAAAATAAGTATATGGAGCACCACTTGGCAAATGGAATTTAATGTTAATAAATGCCATGTTATGGAATGTGGAATAGGAGAACATAGACCCCACACAACCTATATATTATGTGAGAAATCTTTAAAGAATTCTGATAAAGAAAGAGATCTAGGGGTGGTTCTAGATAGAAAACTATCACCTGAGGACCACATAAAGAATATTGTGCGAGGAGCCTATGCCACGCTTTCTAACTTCAGAATTGCTTTTAAATACATGGATGGCGATATACTAAAGAAATTGTTCACGACTTTTGTTAGGCCAAAGCTAGAATATGCAGCGGTTGTGTGGTGCCCATATCTTAAGAAGCACATCAACAAACTGGAAAAGGTGCAAAGACATGCTACTAAGTGGCTCCCAGAACTGAAGGGCAAGAGCTACGAGGAGAGGTTAGAGGCATTAAATATGCCAAAACTAGAAGACAGAAGAAAAAGAGGTGATATGATCACTACATACAAAATAGTAACAGGAATTGATAAAATCGATAGGGAAGATTTCCTGAGACCTGGAACTTTAAGAACAAGAGGTTATAGATATAAACTAGCTAAACACATGCCGAAGAAAGGTAAGAAAATTCACTTTCGCAAACAGTGGTAGACGGTTGGAACAAGTTAGGGGAGGTGGTGATGGAGGCCAAGACCGTCAGTAGTTTCAAAGCGTTATATGACAGAGTGCTGGGAAGATGGGACACCACGAGCGTAGCTCTCATCCTCATCACACACACACACACACGGATAATGATGGAGACTGGAGTTGGAGGAGTCAGACTACAGCAAGCTCCTGGAAATATCATATTACTTAAGTATTGGGAGCAGGTTGAGGGCTACAGTGATGTCCCAGGTTACATAAAGGTTCAGGGAAGTGTAAAAGCAAAATAAAATAAAATAAACAAGTAAAGGTGAGGGAAAATAGCCGAGTTGGAAAAGTTTGTTTTGGTTCTAGAACAAAAACAAAGATGGCCGCCACCGCAACTGGGAATGTACACACACCAACAGATGATTGTTTCAAAGGATTCTCACAAGATATAAGGAAAGAAGGTGTTCTTGGCAGGCTTGAGATAATTGAGGATATACAAAAGAAGTATGAAGAAAAAGTGCTTAAACTAGAAGAGGACAATGGAGATCTTAGGAGTGAGCTTTGCACTCTGAAAGGGAGTATTCTTCAGCAAGGTAAGATTATTACAGCATTAACGGACATGGTAACAAATCAGGAGGAGCAAATCAAAGAATTAGAGAAAGAAAATGAGGCGTGGAAAGGGAAGTGTGGTGACTTTGAAGTAATACACAAGAAAATACTCACATGGTGAACAACTCCAAGGGAGCCTGAGGGCTAACATAGAGTTAGGCAAGGATCTCCCACTGGAAACTTCACTGACAACTCACATTATTAACTTGGCAAATGGAATTTAATGTTAACAAATGTCATGTTATGGAATGTGGAATAGGAGAACATAGACCCCACACAACCTATATATTATGTGAGAAATCTTTAAAGAACTCTGATAAAGAAAGAGATCTAGGGGTGGTTCTAGATAGAAAACTATCACCTGAAGACCACATAAAGAATATTGTGCAAGGAGCCTATGCTATGCTTTCTAACTTCAGAATTGCTTTTAAATACATGGATGGGGATATACTAAAGAAATTGTTCATGACTTTTGTTAGGCCAAAGCTAGAATATGCAGCGGTTGTGTGGTGCCCATATCTTAAGAAGCACATCAACAAACTGGAAAAGGTGCAAAGACATGCTACTAAGTGACTCCCAGAACTGAAGGGTAAGAGCTACGAGGAAAGGTTAGAAGCATTAAATATGCCAAAACTAGAAGACAGAAGAAAAAGAGGTGATATGATCACTACATACAAAATAGTAACAGGAATTGATAAAATCGACAGGAAAGATTTCCTGAGACCTGGAACTTCAAGAACAAGAGGTCATAGATATAAACTGGCTAAACACAGATGCCGAAGAAATATAAGAAAATTCACTTTCGCAAACAGAGTGGTAGACGGTTGGAACAAGTTGGGGGAGAAGGTGGTGGAGGCCAAGACCGTCAGTAGTTTCAAAGCGTTATATGACAAAGAGTGTTGGGAAGACGGGACACCACGAGCGTAGCTCTCATCCTGTAACTACACTTAGGTAATTACACTTAGGTAATTACATAGAGGAGGTGAATACAGAACTAGGAAAGTATAAGGAATAAATAAAAGAGACATATGCCCAAGTAGTAAAAGAGAAAGAGACAATCAAGGAAGTGTGTTTGAAAGTCAAAACCAGAAATGACAAACAAGAAGCGGATCTTAGGAAAGCAATCAGGAAAGAACTGGTAACCAACAGTAAACTGGTACAAAACACTGTAGATAGAAGTAAGTCCATAATAGTTTTTGGATGTGTAAAGAAGGAAATTCCATCTAGGGTGGACTGAGCAGCAGAAGAGATGAAAATCATAGAAAAAATAGTAGGAATAGGAGAGGCCTAAATTCAAAGGAGCATGTCAGTGATTTTAGGAGGATAGGAAAATATGAAAAAGACAAGAACTGCCCCTTAAGGGTGACATTTAATGGAATGAATATATGACAGAAGTGCTTCGGAATACTGTACCAGAAAACTGCAATGTGATGAGGATGGCAAACTTTGGTCAATAAGACAAGACCTCTCAAAAGAGGACAGAGAAAAGCTGAAAATGAACCTCACTGAAGCGAAACGTCTAAATGGGGATAGAAATGAAGAGAGAAATTCTTTTTTCTACTTAGTGTCAGGGACTGGAAAGCTTGTGAAATGGTACATAAAGACAAAGCAACAAAATCATTAAAGGAAGGGGGTGTAAAGAATAAAGGGAAGGGGAACATATTCCTGAAAATAGTATATACCAATATAGATGGAGCGAGATCGAAAATATTGGAGTTGAAAGATATAATTCAGCTCAAAGTCCCAGATATTGTTGCATTAAGAGACTAAACTTGAAAATATTTTAAATGAGGTCATGTTCCCATGGGGCTACTCAGTTTGGAGACGTGACAGGAAAACTAAGAAGGCGGGGAGGAGTGGCTGTGCTGGTGAAAGAACACCTGAAGGCAAGAGAATTAATGTTTGAAAACCCTAGAGATAATGACATAATGGCATTGCAGCTCTGTAATCAAAATGATAAGCTGATAATTTTAAATGCCAACAGCCCACCAGCAAGCAACACATGGACAAAGGAAGAACTGGATGACAAACAAGAGCGCCTCATAATGGTCATGAGAGAGATTATGGTAAGAGGTGACAAAGATAAATCCCGATTGTTGGTACTGGTGGACTTTAACTTTAAGGCAATAGACTGGGAGGCCTACGAAGCAAGAACAGAGGACATTTGGACAGGCAGATTTGTAAACCTCATCTTGGAGACATGTATCAACACGTCAAGCAGGCCACAAGAACGAGGGAAGGGGATGTTCCGTCAATACTGGATCTAGTACTCACCAGGAAAGAAGAGGAGGTATTTGACATCCAGTACCTTCCTCTCTTGGGAAAGAGTGATCATGTCCTCTTGGACATTAAATACGCTATGCGATATAATCTAGTAGAGAATGGGGACAGTGAAACAGTAAACTCGATTTCAAGAGAGGACGCTATGGGGAACTTAGAAATTTTTTCTTTTTTTCTTGTGTATAATTGGACAGACTTGTTGCTAGGCAAAGAAGTAAATGAGATGTATGCCAAATTTTGCACAATATATGATGAACGCACACAAACATTCATACCAGAAAGTTCATTGCTAGAAAAAATTCATTGCTAGAAAGTTACAAAGTGATGAGGATGGGAAAATGTGGTCATTAAGACGAGATCTTTCAAGAGAAGACAGAGAGAAGCTGAAACTGAACCTCGCTGAGGCAAAACGTTTAAATGAGAGCAGGAATGAAGAAGAAATCAAATCTTTTTTCTACAAAGTGTTAGGGGTAGGCAGACCAGTAAAGTGGTACATAAAGGCAAACCAACACAATCAATAGAGAGAGGGGGAGTGAAGAATAAGGAGAGGGGGAACAAGTTCCTGAAGATTGCATACACCAACATAGATGGAGTAAGATCGAAGATATTGGAGTTAAGTGATGTAATACAGATGCAGACACCAGACATTGTTGCACTCACGGAGACAAAACTTGAAGATGATATTTAAAATGAGGTCATATTCCCAAGGGCTACTCAATTGGAGAAGGGACAGAAAAATTAGAAAGGCGGTGGCGTTGCTGTGCTGGTGAAAGAACACATAAAGGTGAAGGAAATAATGACTGCCAATCCACAGGA
>WNGS01165523.1:2350019-2361143 GCA_020271785.1 Procambarus virginalis
CAGTACTATTAGTCCTAATATTTCCATCTTGATGACAGCACGAGTGATGATGGTGGGAGACGTATAGTGTCCAGAGTCCGTGTTGACATGGTTATTTACAATGATTGCAGATGAAATTTGTCAAAGTTTTCTCCTTCTTATGACTGATGAGTGGCAATTTTGAGTCAAGGCACCGGAGTGTGTGTGTGCAGCGTCAAGGTTGATCGACAGTTGGGCATGGCTTGTGTGTTATTTCTTATAGAGTTATAATTGATATGAGCACTTAATTGGCGGTCAGTGGTGGCGCTTCTTAATTAATAAACAATATATACTCTCGTGATTTAGTTCAGTATGGGGTTTAAAGAAAAACAGCATACCAATGTTATATCACAGAAAACGAATTTATCATAAACTCATGTATTTTTCTTATAATATGGAATGCATTCATATAATAGATAGCAATATGAATAGCCAAATTTCTGTTAATTCACCTACCATGTTGGAATCTGTGGAAATGAATGAGCCAAATGTACTGGCTGCTGAAGGTAAACCACATTGGTTTCATTTTGGTTACAAATGTGCATGGAGATTCAGAATGGAAACATAGTTGAACATGCAGAGAACTTTAGGAATCTGTGGTGAGAGTGATGGACACAGCCATCACAATTATACTTCAGAGAATGTAAACATCTAAGAGTCATTAGAAATATGTGTAGAATAATAAACCCTACAATGTTTGAGTTAGGGAAAACACCATTTGTCATATAGATGCTGTTCTTAAAGATTCACCCATTTTGCAACAGCAAGATAACATTTAAGATTTTAAGGGTTGACGAATGTTAATCTTCTTGTTTGATAAACTGTGCACTTGAGACATAGTTATAAGAACACGCTTCATGTTCACAGAAAATGGTACCATCCGTTTTCTATGTGCGGCGGCTGGACGCCACTAGAGGAGGTAAACAAGAGCACACAGGACGCCTGCCAAGCTTGGGAGCCTATCATGTAATCGTTTATAAGTATTAAAGTCAGTAACCAGGAATGACTTTACATCAACCTTACTACCAAGACTATCTCAGCTATACAGACACCACACTGGCGACGAGGATGAACTGGGAACGCAGGTATTTTGTTCAACAAAACACAAGGAAGGAGCATGCTGTCCGCGCCCAGAGGAGGAAAGAGAAGCTGTGAGCACCATACCCCATGCTGTGTGCTGACTGTTGCTGTGTGCTGATCGTTGCTGTGTGCTGGCCGTTGCTGTGTGCTGGCCAATGCTGTGTGCTACCCAAGCTGTGCTGAGTGTTGCTGTGAGAGGAATCTGCCGACGCTGTGTACGAAACGACGCTTTGATGCAGTGTACAAAACCCGATGTTTTGGTTACGAAACGACGCTCCGTGCTACAAAATTCTTCACGCTGTGAACCAACTGCTGCCTACTGCTGCAACTGCTGTGAACCAACTGCTGTACCAACTGCTGTACCAACTGCTGACAACTGCTGTACCAACTGCTAACAACTGCTGTGTTGCTGTGAGTAGGAACAACACATGTACACAAGGGCTAGGTAAGAAGTCAGTTGCTGCTGTGTTGTGCACTGTTGTGAACTTTTGCATTAAAATGCTTGTGTGCTTTGCAAAATTAAAGTAATTACAGTGAATTCTTGAATAACATATACAGTGCAGTAAGTGTTATATATTCTGAGGAACATTTTAAGTGATAAGTTTAAATTTATTCAGTAAAAATGGCAAATATACCTCAGTTTCCTGCATTTGATCCTGACTGTGACCAGACAAACCTGTCACAGAGGTGGGTCAAATGGCTTAAAAGGTTTGAAAATTTGTTGATAGTTTCTGACATCAAAAGTGCTGAAAGAAAGCGTGCCTTTCTGCTTCATATGCAGGTGATAGAGTTTGTGACATCTTTGATACACTGAAAGATACTGGTGGTGCCAAAGATTATGACACTGCCAAGGCCAAATTAACTGAGCATTTCAAACCAAGGCAAAATACTGCTATGGAAATTATGCATTTCAGGAGAGCGAAACAACTCTCTAATGAAACTGTTGATCAATACCATACACGTCTGCAGGGTTTAGCAGCCCACTGTGAGTTTGCTGATGTTGACAACGAAATCAAACAGCAAATAATTGAAACATGCACATCTACACGTCTTCGTCGAAGAGCTCTAGAACTTGTTGATGATGAAAGTTCTCTTAACAAGATACTGGATATGGCTCGTCGAATGGAAGATGCTGCACGTGATGCTCGTGCCATGGAGTGCAGTGCCAACAACGGTTCTGCCACTGTTACTAACAGTCATGAAGTATGTAAGGTTCAGGGAGTACACCATGATCATAGAAGATATCATGCCAAACCTAACATTAAATTGAGCCGAGAACCACATCACAACTGGAGTCATGGAACAAGACTCAAGCAGTCACAACGACTCACATCAGAGGTTGTCAACAATAAATGTTACAATTGTGGAGGAGACTACCCACACCAAGATAATGTTTGTCCTGCACAAGGTAAGAAGTGCTATGAGTGTAGAAAACTAGGTCATTTTGGTGCTATGTGTCGTTCCGCACTAAAGAAACCACAATCAATAAATAAAAGCAATGTACGAGGATCAAGTCATAGGAGTCGAGGTGGCAAACACAATATTGCACCTCAAATCAAGAATGTTAATAATATACAAGACAACATTTCATTACAACCAGTCTCAGATGACAGTGAATGTGATTATATTATGGAGTACAATCAATCACAAAATGGAATGATCTTCCAAACAACCCAGAGACTATAGTATACATTGCTGGCATTTGTCTCAAAATTCTCATTGACACTGGATCAAACATTGACACCATTGCTGAGTGCCACTATGAAAATTTAAAAAACAGTTCCCAAAGCTTGAAAATACAATGGCAAAGCCACTGCCTATGCTTCAAAGGTAGCCTTACCAGTGATTGGAACTTTCACTGCAGAGATTAAGTCAAAGAATGCAATGCTCATTACTACATTCCATGTTGTTAGGAATGCAAAGGAGTCTTTACTCAGTTACAAGACTTCAACCAAATTGGGGCTACTTCAGCTTTCTAATGCTGTAGCAGTGGAATCTGCAAACAATGTTGATGCTATTGTTGCTGAATTTTCTGATCGGTTTAAATCCATAGGTTGTTATACTGATAGCAAGGTACATCTGCATATCAACCCAGATGTAATTCCAGTTGCCCAACCACATCGCCGACAACCATTCCATACTCGCAAGAAAGTCGATGCCGAACTGGATAGGCTGATAGAACTAGATATCATTGAACCGGTAACAGGCCCAACACCATGGGTAAGCCCAATTGTCACTCCACCAAAGCCGAAGAATCCAGATGAGATACGCATTTGTGTAGACATGCGTGTTCCCAACAAGGCAATAATGCGTGAACGCCATCCTACACCCACTGTAGATGATATGATTTACCGCTTGAATGGTGCAACTGTATTCAGCAAGTTAGATTTAAACAAGGGCTATCATCAGCTTGAACTTGATGATGAGAGTCGATTCATCACAACGTTTACGACACATCGAGGTCTGTATAGGTACAAGCGCCTGAGTTTTGGTATTAACAGTGCTGCTGAAGTATTCCAGCACATCATCAGCCAGGTATTGCAAGATATACCTAATGCTGACAACATGTCTGATGACATCATTGTTTATGGCCGTACCCAAGCTGAACACGACAAAGCTCTTCGTGCAACATTGCAACGCTTACGAGAAAAGAATTTGACGCTAAGCCGAGCAAAGTGTGAGTTCAATCAACATAAAATTGAATTCTTTGGACATGTACTTAGTGACAAAGGTCTGTCTCCAGATCCTAAGAAAGTTGCAGATATCAAGAATGCTGCACCTCCTTCAACATCCACTGAAGTACATAGTTTTCTGGGAATGGCAAACTACTGTTCTCGCTTCATTCCAGATTTTGCTACCATTACGAAGCCTCTACGTGAGCTCCTGAAGAAAAATGCATCATGGTACTGGAGCGATGTCGAGCAAAATGCATTTGATGCTGTGAAAGATGCACTAGTAGAAAATGCGACTGCTGCATACTTTGATCCATCAATGGACACTGAGTTAACGGTGGATGCTAGTCCTGTTGGTTTAGGTGCTGTGTTAGCCCAACACAAACCTGGTCAACCAGATTCAAGAGTAGTAATTGCCTATGCCAGCCGTTCTCTCACAGATGTTGAGCAACGATACAGTCAGACAGAGAAGGAAGCTCTTGCTCTTGTATGGGGCTGTGAACACTTCAATGTGTATCTGCTTGGTGCACCCTTTACCACGATAGTCACTGACCACAAACCGTTGGAGACCATCTTCAATAATCCAAAGTCCAAACCACCAGCTCGCATTGAGAGATGGGCTCTTCGTCTGCAACCATACAACTTTACGGTGAAATACAAGCCAGGTGCAGGCAATCCCGCTGATTACATCAGTCGACATCCTGCCAACAGTTTCACCATCACCAAGCATCAGCAAGTTGCCGAGGAATATGTACACTCTGTAACCTGTGATGCAGTCCCTAAGGCTCTCACTCTTGATGAAATACGTACTGCAACCCTAGAGGACCCAACTCTGCAAGCAACAGTGGATGCATTGACTAAGAAAAAGTTTCCACGCATCCCACCCTCAGGAGTTGACCAAGATGCATTCAAAGCACTTGAACGCATCCAGACAGAATTAAGTGTTACGCAACAACGCGACACCGTGCTGCGAGGTACTCGTATCGTCATTCCAGCTGTTCTCCAGCAACGTGCTCTGAAGCTTGCACATCAAGGACACCAAGGTCTTGTAAGGACCAAACAGCTGCTACGAGAAAAGGTGTGGTTTCCTGGCATTGATCGTCAAGCTAAGGACATGCATGATGCCTGTGTCCCTTGCCAAGCTGCAGTGGATACTTCAAGACCAACACCTCTACAACCTTCACCACTACCTGCTGCACCATGGATGGAAGTATCGATGGATTTCTGTGGACCGCTACCAACTGGAGAGTACTTGATGGTAGTCATTGATGATCACTCACGTTATCCAGAAGTAGAAATCATCACTTCCACATCTGCAAAGGCTGTCATCCCGAAACTCGACAAGATCTTTTCAAACTTTGGCATTCCTGAAGTTGTCAAGACGGACAATGGACCGCCATTTAATGGACAAGACTTTGTCAACTTTGCTGAGCATATTGGATTCAAACACCGCCGTGTGATGCCACTACATCCTCAAGCAAATGGAGAAGTCGAGAGATTCATGCAACCTCTCATGAAAGCTGTACGCTGTGCTCATGCCGAAGGACGATCCTGGAAACAAGCTATGTATGCTTTTCTCAGGAACTACCGTGCAACACCGCATGGAACACTGGGCAAGTCGCCTGGCGAACTTTTATTTGGACGTCCTATGAGGATCGCACTACCTGTCATGCCAGCCAAGGTAACGGATAAACGTCTCGCTCAGAAGGATGCACTAGCCAAGGGCAAAATGAAAATTGCTCATGATCAACGTGCAAAGGAACAATTCATAAAGGTTGGAGATACTGTTCTCGTTAAAAAGAAAAAAGAGGGAAAGCTAGATATGCCGTATGATACAAAACCATATAAAGTGATTAGTGTAAAAGGAACTATGGTAACAGCGAGTAATAGAGATCATAGTATAACACGTAATATGGCTTATTTCAAAGTGATTCCAAATAGTGTAGAAAATGATGAAGTGCAAAGTCGTGCAAAAGAAAAAGAAAAAATGAGTTATAACTCGATAAACAATTCATCGAGGGATGTTTTTGTACTTAAGGACTCTCGTCCAAAACGACATGTTAAACGCCCTACACGATATGATGATTAATTGTGTTCCTATGTAATGCAAAGTATTTACTTGTTATGCTAAACTAAATTTAATATTGTTTGAATAATGCAGATCTCTCATTCAATATTTTGCAACTTTGTATTACAGTTTCTTTCATGTTTGTTTAACATTGCATATGTATTTTTAACATTGAAATCCTTTGTGGTAAAGATTGTTTAAATTCTTTGTGTGTTTAATTAATGTTAAATGTATGCAATATCTCTTGATATGTTAATAACTTACTTTGTGTCAATAACTTTGCTTTGTGCTACAAGCATGGTAGACATCCTGTATTCATTCTTTTTAAAGAAAAGGAGGGATGTCATGTTCACAGAAAATGGTACCATCCGTTTTCTATGTGCGGCAGCTGGACGCCACTAGAGAGAAGGTAAACAACAGCATACAGGACGCTACCAGCTTGGGAGCTACTCTATCATGTAGTTATTTAAGTATTAAAGTCAGTAACCAGGAATGACTTTACATCAACCTTACAACCAAGACTATCTCAGCTATACACAGACACCACACTACCAAGACTATCTCAGCTATATACAGACACCACAAGTACCTATAGTATTGTAGTGTATAGTGTCGTTGAGTATAGTGCCGGGGACTATAGTGTCATTGAGTATAGTGTGGAGTATAGTGTCGTGGAGTATAGTGTTGTGGAGTATAGTGTTGTGAAGTAAAGTGTCGTGGAGAATAGTGTAGTGGAGAATAGTGTCGTGGAGTAAAGTGTCGTGGAGTATAATGTCATGGAGTATAGTGTTGTGGAGTATAGTGATGTGGAGCATAGTATCGTTGTGTATAGTGTCGTGGTGTATAATGTCATTGAGTATAGTGTCTTGGAATATAGTGTCGTTGTGTATAGTGTCGTAGACTATAATGTGAAGTATAGTGTCATGGTGTATAGTGTCGTGGTGTATAGTGTCGTGAAGTATAGTGTCGTGGTGTATAGTGTCGTGGTGTATAGTGTCGTGGTGTATAGTATCGTGGTTTATACTGTCATGGTGTGTCGGAAAATCCGACACCATTTAATATTACATACAATTGCAGATAATGTTGCTGCATTGTATAAACAAGTTACCCATAGAAATGTAGCTTGTAGTGGAGTTTCCGTCTATAGAAAACGGGATATCATAGCCACATACTATTATAATTCACCAACTATTGTGTTGGGAATTATTCTTAAATACATTAGTCTTTGGACTTTTACCATCATAAAAACATCTTATTTTAATTAACTTAATTATCAATATCAAAATAGAGTAAATGTGACCCTTCTATCAAGTTACTGACATCTCTACAAAGTAGGGAGTAGGGTGTGGTCGATTGTTGTTGTCACCTCCGAGACGCATGGAGCAATTTGGCTCCTATCATATCTGGACAATGTCGGCCAGTAGCGTCAGTATTATGGAGTACCATTGTTGTTATTAAGACCACAGAGGCGCCCGGGAGTAAACGACTCCTGTTAACTTCTCTTGGACGAAGTGTTATGGGAACCAAAGGTCTACCATTATCAACACGCAGTCAACAATAAACAAGCTAAGTGTTCTGCCGAAACCCGTATATCTAATCATTTTTGGCCATTAATGTCAGTAGATGGGGTGAGGGGGTGAGCCGGTTAGAATACGAGATCGCCTCAAACTAAAGGTAATTAAGCCTTGGTCTTTATTTGGTTCAATATACAGTGTTTTCTCTGATATAGCTGTCATATATTAGGATTCTAGCTTTATAGCAAGCGCCCTTTGACAGGTACAAGACGAGGAAGCATGCTTTATCTACCAGTTACCAGGGTGATGGAAGCTACCTCACACGAGGAAAATTTGGTGTCTACATCCTAGTTTTACCTGGAAAATAAGGCCGGCTGTACAAATAAGATAAGAAACCTATTCAATGTTTAACAATATATGTAGTTTAATACTGTAGTTTGAGTGACTGCATATATATAAATTCTATAAACCCCCCTAATGTGCATGAATCGATTTGTGAGATTATTGCAGAAATACAGTCCACTTAACATCATACAAATTGCTATCGAAGTATATAAATTAACGTAAATATAAATTCTATATAATTCATATAAATTAAATATATATAAATCTCACAGGTCGGTTCCCACATGGTGTATAGTGTCGTGGAGTATAGTGAAGTGGTGTATAGTGTGGAGTATAGTGTCATGGTTTATAGTGTCGTGGAGTATAGTGTCGTGGATTATAGTGTCGTGGAGTTTAGTGTCGTGGAGTATAGTGTCATGGTGTATAGTGTCGTGGAGTATAGTGTCGTGAAGAATAGTGTCGTGGACTATAGTGTCGTGGTGTATATTGTTGTGGTGTATAGTGTCATGGTGTATAGTGTCATGGAGTATAGTGTTGTGGAGTATAGTGTTCAGTAGTGTCGGGGAGTATAGTGTCGTGGAGTATAGTGTCGTGGTGTATTGTGTCGTGAAGCATAGTGCTGTGGAGTATAGTGTTGTGGAGTATAGTGTCGTGGAGTATAGTGTCGTGGTGTATAGTGTCGGGGAGTATAGTGTCCTTGAGTATAGTGTGGAGTATAGTGTTGTGGTGTGACCGAATTCCACGGTCCTGTGCGCAGTTCAAGTAGTAACGGCTTCCTGGTTGGCTAAGAGTTGTTGTGCGTTAACGACGGAGAAGCGACGGACGCAGTTGTGTTAAGGAAATGTGGTACGGGACTATCTACAAAACCAAGCAGTGACGTCGCCCAGCCAGAGACAATGGACGTCTGTCTACATATTTCATTTTTTTAGAGTAGGATGATGTATATTTGTTTAGCTAGGATGTATTTTTTTTTCTTCGTTAATAAAGTTGTCCCACACAGCTAGCTTGCTTTAGCATTGTTGCAAAAACTTTATTTTCGGGGAGAAGGGGAGATGTAACACCGTAGGTGTTTGGTTTAGTTTTATTTAATACATACATGGAGATATATGAGTCACAGACAAGGATTTGACAGGCGTCAACTTGTCCGGCCGGGATCTCACCCCTCTAAGTGTTAATTGACAACCAAGTGACCTGAGGTCAGCCAGGCGAATCTCACCTGGCCTCCCGCTAATCTTATAATCGTAGCCGGGTAGCCTTCAAACATGCCGACGTTTAAGGAGTGGCTGGTAGAGTGCCTGAGGCTATCTAACTTGTGGGCGGAGTTAGCCACTAGGTTTCCCAATATATACTTGGAGAGATATCGATTCAAGAGGAGAAGGACAGAAGAAGAAGCAGAGCAATAGACAGAAGAACAGCCAGCCGCGGCCAGCCGTCCACACAGACGGTCAGCCGGCGGGGCGGGACAGTCTCTGTCAACTACAGACCCCCCCCCCCCCTCTCTATTCCACGGAGACTCCGACACTTGGTGAGTTGAACATTGAGGGACTTTGTCGTGTTCACTAAACAGGTGTTGTGTGATGATCAGGGGCAGTCGAGTTGTAGGGTTCTCGAATTCTTGGATGATGACTCACTTTGAAATATTAAGCTTGAACATTTATACTTGCTTAAATTATTGATACTTAGTATGTGAAATATAATTGAAAGTTATTATTTAAATTGTGTTTAACTTTGTTCCCTAGAGTTTTTGAGTTGAGATGAGAAAATCTCAGCGGTTACTGGTTCGTGAAATTAACGAGTACATGTTTAGAGTTGAAACATGGTAATAACATCTTTGAGTATATTATGTTGATACAGACAAGTTCCATTCCTTGTCTTGTATGTATATGATCTAGAATGGATGGTGGCAGCATTTTCATTTTCTACTGCTACTATATACTATTCTAATTCTATCATCTACTCTTCTACTTCTACTATCTACTTTCCTACTTCTACCTATCTACCCTTCTACCTCTTCTACTTCTCCTACTCACTTCTACTTCCTCGTTTTCTTTCATTTCTTTCCCCCCCTGTTACAGTGGTGTATAGTTGTCGTGATGTATAGTGTCGTGGAGTATTGTGTCGTGGTGTATAGTGTTGTGGTGTATAGTGTCGTGGTGTATAGTGTCGTGTGTATAGTGTCGTGGAGTATAATGTTGTGGTGTATAGTTTCGTTTAGTTAGGTTCATGGAGTATAATGTCGTCGGTGTATAGTGTCGAGGAGCTAATGTCGTTGTGTATAGTGTCGTGGTGTATAGTGGTCGTGGAGTATAGTGTCGGGAGTATAGTGTCGTGGTGTATAGTGTCGTTGAGTATAGTATGGAGTATAGTGCCGGGAGTATAGTGTCGTGGAGTATAGTTCGACGGCGTATAGTGTCGGGGAGTATAGTGTCGTGGCGTATAGTGTCGTGGAGTATAGTGTCGTGGAGTATACTGTCGTGGAGTATAGTGTCGTGGATTTAGTGTGTGAAGTAAAGTGTCGTCGAGAACAGTATAGTGGAGTATAGTGTAGTGGAGTATAGTGTCGTGGAGTATAATGTCGTGGAGTATAGTGTCGTGGAGTATAGTGTCGTGGAGTATAGTGTCGTTGTGTATAGTGTCGTGGAGTATAGTGTCTTGGAGTATAGTGTAGTGGAGTATAGTGTCGTGGAGTGTAGTATCTTTGTGTATAGTGTCGTGGTGTATAATGTCGTGGAGTATAGTGTCGTGGAGTATAGTGTCGTGGAGTATAGTGTCGTTGTTTATAGTGTCGTGGGGTATAGTGTCGTGGTGTATAATGTAATGGAGTATAGTGTCGTGGAATATAGTGTCGTTGTGTATAGTGTCGTGGACTATAATGTCGTGGAGTATAGTGTCGTGGTGTATAGTGTCGTGGTGTATAGTAGTGTTGTGGAGTATAATGTCGTGGTGTATAGTATCGAGGAGTATAGTGTCGTGGTGTATAGTGTTGTGGAGTATAATGTCGTGGAGTATACTGTCGTGGTGTATAGTGTCGTGGTGTATAGTGTCGTGGTGTATTGTGTCGTTGTGCATAGTGTCGTGGTGTATAGTGTCGTGGTGTATAGTGTCATGGAGTATAGTGTCGTAGTGTATAGTGTTGTGGAGTATAGTGTCGTGGTGTATAATATAATGGAGTATAATGTGGAATATAGTGTCGTGGTGTATAGTGTCGTGGTGTATAGTGTCGAGGAGTATAGTGTTAAGTAGTATAGTGTTGTGGTGTATAGTGTCGTCGTGTATTGTGTCATTGTGTATAGTGTCGTGGTGTATAGTGTCGGGATGTATAGTGTCGTGGAGTATAGTGTCGTGGTGTATAGTGTCGTGCTGTATAGTGTCGAGGAGTATAGTGTTAAGTAGTATAGTGTTGTGGTGTATAGTGTCGTCGTGTATT
>WNGS01165523.1:2377195-2395689 GCA_020271785.1 Procambarus virginalis
GCTCAACATATGAGATCCCATGTAAGAATGACCATAGAGCAGAAACAAGAGATCATTCATAAATATGAACATGCCGTGCAGGTAGGTGAACTTGCTAGGCAGTACAACAAATCTCAGTCAACGATATCCACCATACTAGCTAAGAAAAAGGACATTATGGGTGCTAAAGTGATGCATCATTACAGACAAATGTTAAAACGAATGGAAAAAACAAATGTCTCTTGACAAATTTGTAGTGAGACAAACAAGCACTGAACCACAACCAGGTCCTAATGGTATTCAGGCAAAACGTAGGAGAGAGAGTACCCCAGAGAAAACATCGCTGCCTGTTGTGATAATGGAAGGGGACTCCCCTTCCAAACAGTAACAACTCTCCTCCTCCCCCATCACCATCTTCCATATGCCATCAAGACCCCTCCATAAAGGTAAGAGTAACTTTGGTACTGTATTGTAGTTAGAAAAAACATTGTATTCAGTATAAAATGTATTTTTATGTTAATATTTTGGAGGGTGGGGAATGGATTAATTCAAATCCCTTTATTTCTTATGGGAATTCGCTTCGACTTCCGATATTTCGACTTCCGATCCGTCTCTGGGAACGGATTAGCATCGGAAGTCGAGGCCCCATTGTATATAAATTGTATTATTTAGCCATGATAGTATTACAGAAGAGCCTCGTGTGATGATAACTGTACAATGTTCAAATATTAGTGATTCAATGCTGTTCACGAGGTTTCATTGCGCTAGCCACAGCACCACAGCATTATTTCGTCCATCTAGGAATCTTCAAACAACTTCTTGGGTTCCTTTACAAAATAAACTTGTGGTCAATTATGTATTTACAGGATTTATTGACCAGTATTGTGATAACAGCAGGATTGTGGTGATAATAAGCACTGTGTGTAGTATTGTGGGAGGAGTAATTGTGGTGAGGGAACAAGGGAGAGAATCGAGGTAGCCTCACTGTGTGGCAGCCACTCTCGTTTTTTGCTCATCATACTAGCTTAGTGGTTCGCTATGGTGAACACATTTGTACATGGGTATATACAATATGTGTGTGTATATAGTGTAGTAACAGCAAGAGTAGTATGTTGGCAGGAGCTATTTTGGTGAGGGAGGTGACGTAATCGTAGAGTCGTCTGCTGGCTGCTGTGTGATTTCTCGTGCAGTGTATGGTGGCCACTGTAAAGTTTGGACACAATACCGGCTTACTTGCATAGTTCTGGTGAATAAAACATGTAGATAGGTATACATGTGTAAATAGTGTAATACAAACAATAACAGTATGGTGGGAGGAGCAATGTTGGCGAGAAAGATGTTGGAGGAGTTAGGGAGAGACTGGATGTTGGAGGAGTGAGGGTGTGGCAGCTGACACTCGGGGAGTTCTGTGTGTGTTCATGGTGAATATATCACACACTATATACATAGTGTGTGATAGTGTGTAAATAGACTGTATACGGTATATACATAAATTAGCATAATACAATGGAAATATGTGCCAGATATGTGTACACACGTGTCATGCACGTAACACAGTGTCTTCGGACAGTACGGATGTTCTACTGCCATAATATATTGTACGTGTTCTTTATACATAGGATTGGCACGTAAAAGCGTATAAAATGTATTCGGAAGTGTGCGCAGAAAATGAACAAAAATATATTTGCGGCAACTCGCGCATCCTGCCCAGAGCGCCCTACCGGCCCCGGGGGCGTATGCCACGGGCGACCAGGGAATGATTACATCACGCACGAACTTACGGACCCCATAGCAGCTAAAGTACTTACAATTTCGACCTTCTGTTACTATACCCTTACTCAGAGAAGGGTTTTTGACACTTTAAAAACAGAAAATAATTTTTTCCAGAGATTTTATTTCCTGCACACTGGGGGGGGGGGGGGGGGTGTCATATTTGGAGGCCGCGCAATTAAGGGGTTAAAAATTCTAATATAATGCATACAAGGGGCAACAGCTTCACACTCAACAAGTCGCAATTTAGGAGAGAAAACGGGAGATTGCTTATCACCTGAAGGGTTATAAAGCCATGGAACTCATAAATGCCAAGATAGTATTTACTCCAGTTCAAAATTCAACTGAAAAAAATATTCTGGAGTAACCTTTGACAAGACCTTTAGCCCTGTCAAGGCTTCTGTGGTAGCCCTCGGTCAAATTTACCACCTTAAATCAGAATTCTCCCATTATACACCAGGATCTCCCAGAAAACATGTGAAATATGTCAGTGAAGTGTTCTTGAAATTTGTAATAAGTTTGAAAGGGCAACCCTTCAACATTTGTACTTTGAAAGTGAGAATACCTGTACAATTATTAGTCAAACATCAAGGCATGCATAGGGTACATTTGTTGATATGTTTTATAACGTATAGTATGTGATTACCATTGTAATTACATACTATAAGGTAAATCACATAACGGTAATGTACAGCAACACAAACATGCTGAATATGTTGGAAAAAAGCTTATGGGATCATTTTTATGAAAACCTAGTTAAGATGTAATGAGCATGCTCACACACATGGCAGAAAGTTGCCCATATGTTGAAGGTACAGGTATTGTACGAGAAGGGTGTTTCCAAAGTACGTTCCTGTGACAAGAAGTTAAATTTTGTTTTAAGAGCTCCCCAGATCTATGGTTAGAGACTTACTTTTTATCAAAACGATCATTGGAAACTTGTCAGTTGTAACACATTAATCATCTTGTTAATTTATCCATAGCTGTATTTTGGTGTAATTACATGCAATTTATCTGCTTGTTCAGGATTTATGCATCCTGATCATTCGTAATAGGATGAACTGTATTGTCCACAGAGTTTTATTCACATGATACTTCATTTATAGCTCCTGAAAACTACAAATCATAGAATTATAAAATATTCTAATGTAAGTACATTTTTGAGAGGAACAACATATATTTTCATTTATAGTGAAGATCTGTAAGCCATGACATACATACAGTATAGTATTCCCATTTGTTAACATGTTTCTTATTCACTGCATCTATATTGTGCCATTCAGTCCTAATATGGGAGAGATCTTTTGCATGAAATCTTATATTTCAAAATTTGTAATGTGTTTCTAGTTGTGTAATTAACATGTACTCTAGAAAGGTTCTTGTGGTACTTAGTGATGGTTTTCATTTGCAGGGTAATTTATTTCTAGACAATGGTGTTGAGCTGGGATATGAGTGCAGGCGAGGTAAGTTCTTCTCTAGGTTGTCCTCTCAGTCCTGCCGCACTCGACAGTTTACACAAGAATTACTAATAAGGATTACTATAGCACAGTATCTTACCCTCAAAGTGTGCTCTAAATCGTGTGTTGTTTGTCTAGCGAAATGCAGTCATTATCATATATCGATTTATGTCTTGAGATTCAATATCACTGTTGCCCATGTGGTTCCATTAGCTCAATGGTGTCTTCCAGCAGTTATGGACGGTTTACAAATAATTTGGAGTCGGACATTAGTTCAGCTCCTGGTTTCCTATCGTCATATGCTGATCATAGCACTTACTGGCCTAACATATTTATCTTCACTGTACAAGACTACTTTTTTCTCTTTTTTTTTTAGTTTTGCATATAGATTCCTTCTTTTTAAACTATATCATATAACAAAATTGTATAGTTCTTGCTTCCATCACAATGTAATGCTGACGAATCCCAGAAGTTAACTGTTTCCCCAGGCCAAAATGAGAATAGATATAGGGTGTATTGTGTATTTTCCATACTTTTGAATACAAATCTTATCATTTTATAAAAGTAAATTAATTTTGTTTAAAGTGAGGGGCAACAATTTTGATGATATATATAGCTGCACTTAAGGGTTAACAAATCTGCTTCCTTTAGCAATGCTTTGTAGTAATCTGAGGGTAGTTTTTTATTGGAGTAGTTGCATTAATGTCATCGTAGCATGAAAATATTTGCATTACTGTACAGTATTGGCGATATTGTAATTTGTTTGGATTACTTTGGTTGGTTAGAAAAGACGGGTATTTTTTTTAGAATGGTTATAAACTTCCTGTTATTTAAGATTAAAATTAGTATATATATACTTTTATACCTACTGTCTTTATGCTTGGACTCCTTACCCTTGAGGCAGTAGTATTTTGGCTCCAACCCAGCATCATCGGTACCATATTAACCCATTCAAACTTTCAGTATGTGCTCAAATAATTTTTGTTAGAGGAATTTGATTTGTAGCATTTTAATATTGCCCCCCCCCCCCCTCCTCTTCACCCCCCCCTCCCCTCTTAACCCCCTCCCCCTCTTCACCCCCTCCTCCCCCCTCTTCACCCCCTCCTCCCCCTAATGTCACTAGTTCTATTTGAAAGTTATTGTATATTTTTGTATAATAGTTATACAGTGGAGTTGCATTTAAATGTGACCTGGTCTGCTGGAAGGCCAGCTTCATCACAAGAATATTTCTATAAAATTATTGATGGTAGATGGACACAATGAAGATATCATAACTGATAAAGAGTACTGTCCACGGTACTGAAATTGAAGGTTAATAGGTATAGTGGCTAATAAGAAATGTCTAACAGAGACATTTTGTAATCTTGTAATTTTTTAAGTAAAACAAAATGCTTTGTATGGTGGCTTAGATGAGGTTATTGGGTATCCTGCTAAAGTTTCAGCTGTTATTTGGCTCATTACTCCTGGCGGCAAATATTAAGCAGTACGCTTCTGGAATACAAGTAAGCATAGCTGCTCAAATATGCGTATATACTATATAATGTAATTACCTAAGTGTAATTACCTAAGTGTAGTTACAGGATGAGAGCTACGCTCGTGGTGTCCCGTCTTCCCAGCACTCTTTGTCATATAACGCTTTGAAACTACTGACGGTCTTGGCCTCCACCACCTTCTCCCCTAACTTGTTCCAAGCGTCTACACCACTGTTTGCGAAAGTGAATTTTCTTATATTTCTTCGGCATCTGTGTTTAGCTAGTTTATATCTATGACCTCTTGTTCTTAAAGTTCCAGGTCTCAGGAAATCTTCCCTATCGATTTTATCAATTCCTATTACTATTTTGTATGTAGTGATCATATCACCTCTTTTTCTTCTGTCTTCTAGTTTTGGCATATTTAATGCCTCTAACCTCTCCTCGTAGCTCTTGCCCTTCAGTTCTGGGAGCCACTTAGTAGCATGTCTTTGCACCTTTTCCAGTTTGTTGATGTGCTTCTTAAGATATGGGCACCACACAACCGCTGCATATTCTAGCTTTGGCCTAACAAAAGTCGTGAACAATTTTTTTAGTATATCGCCATCCATGTATTTAAAAGCAATTCTGAAGTTAGAAAGTGTGGCATAGGCTCCTCGCACAACGTTTTTATGGGGTCCTCAGGTGACAGTTTTCTCTCTAGAACCACCCCTAGATCTTTCTTTATCACAGTTCTTTAAAGATTTCTCACATAATATATAGGTTGTGTGGGGTCTATAACATGACATTTATTAACATTAAATTCCATTCGCCAAGTGGTGCTCCATATACTTATTTTGTCCAGGTCGTCTTGAAGGGCGTGACAATCATCTGTGTTTCTTATCTTTCCTATTATCTTAGCATCATCAGCAAACATGTTCATATAATTCTGTATCCCAACTGGTAGATCATTTATGTAGACAATAAACATCACCGGTGGAAGAACTGAACCCTGTGGTACTCCACTTGTGACATTTCTCCAGTCCGATACATTGCCTGATTACTGCCCTCATTTTTCTATCAGTCAGAAATTTTTTCATCCATGTTAGAAGCTCATCTGTCACCCCTCCAATATTTTTCAGTTACCAGAACAACCTCTTATGTGGAACTCTGTCGAAAGCCTTTTTTAGGTCCAGAGAGTGCATTCAGCCCAACCATCTCTCCTGTAAAATCTCTGTGGCTCGATCATAGAAACTGAGTAAATTCAATACACAGGGTCTTCCAGATCGAAAACCATACTGTCTGTCTGATATTATATCATTTCTCTCCAGGTGTTCTACCCATTTAGTTTTATTAAGTTTTTCCAATACTTTCACTATTACACTTGTCAATGATACAGGTCTATAATTGAGGGGGTCTTCGCTGCTGCCACTTTTGTAGATTGGAACTATGTTAGCCTGTTTCCACAGGTCTGCTATGACTCCTGTACACAATGATGGCTGAAAGATCAGGTGAATTGGAATGCTGAGCTCAGATGCACATTCTCTCAGAACCCATGGTGAAACTCCATCTGGGCCAATTGCTTTGTTCTTAGCTCCAAGAGCATTTGTTTCACTTCGTCTCTAGACACCTGTATACACTATATGTTGTTTTCTGGAATTCTTATTGTATCTGGTTCCCTGAAGATTTCATTGTGTACAAATACACTTTGGAACTTTTCGTTTAACGTTTCACACATTTCCTTTTCATTTTCCGTGAATCTATTTCCCATTTTCAACCTCTGAATATTATCCTTTACCTGCAATTTGTTGTTTATGAATTTATAGAATAGACCTGGTTCTGTATTACATTTGTCTGCAATCCCTGAAGATCTCATTTTGTACACACACAATGTGGAACTTTTTGTTTAATGTTTCACATTTCCTTTTCCGTGTATCTGTCCCCCATTTTTAACCTCTGAATATTATCCTTTACCTGCAGCTTGCTTTTAATGAAATTATAAAAAAAGGCCTGGATCTGATTTACATTTGTCTGCTATACTGTTCTCAAAGTTCCTCTCTGCCTCTCTCCTTACTGATGTGCAGTTGTTTCTCGCATCTTTGTATTGCTGGTATGTTTGAGGGTTTGGCCTCTTCCTATAATGATTCCATGCCTGTGTCTTTTGATCTCTGGCCCTCTCGCAATTTCTGTTGAACAATTCCTGTTTCCTAGGTCTGCATCTCTGTTTTGGTATGAATGTGTGTGTGCCTTCATCATATATTTTGCAAAATATGGCATACATCTCATTTACTTCCTTGCCTAGCAACAAGTCATTTCAATTATACCCATGAAAAAAATTTCTAAGTTCCCCATAGCATCCTCTCTTGAAATCGAGTTTAACAACTGTTTCAATGTCCCCATTCCCTACTAGATTATATCGCAAAGAGTATTTAATGTCCAAGAGAACGTGATCACTCTTTCCCAAGAGAGGAAGATACTGGATGTCAAATGCCGCCTCCTCTTTCCTGGTGAATACTAGATCCAGTACTGACGGAACATCCCCTTCCCTCATTCTTGTGGCCTGCTTGACATGTTGATACATGAATGTCTCCAAGATGAGGTTTACAAATCTGCCTGTCCAAATGTCCTCTGTTCTTGCCTCGTAGGCCTCCCAGTCTATTGGTTTAAAGTTGAAGGCCCCCAGTACCAACAATCGGGATTTATCTTTGTCAGCTCTTACCATAATCTCTCTCATGACCATTATGAGGCCCTCTTGTTTGTCATCCAGTTCTTCCTTTGTCCATGTGTTGCTTGCTGGTGGGCTGTAGGCATTTAAAATTGAGCATATCATCTTGATTCCAGACCAGCAATGCCATTATGTCAATATCTCGAGGGTTTTCAAATATTAACTCTTACCTTCAGGTGTTCTTTCACCAGCACAGCCACTCCTCCTCCTTTCCTAGTTTTCCTGTCACGTCTCCAAACTGAGTAGCCCCTTGGGAATACGACTTCATTTAAAATATTTTCTTCAAGTTTCGTCTCTGTTAATGCGACAATATCTGGGACTTTGAGCTTGATTATATCCTTCAACTCCAATATTTTCGATCTCGCTCCATCTATGTTGGTGTATACTATTTTCAGGAACGTGTTCCCCTTCCCTTTGTTCTTTACACCCCTTTCCTTTAATGATTTTGTTGCTTTGTCTTTATGTACAATTTCACAAGCTTTCCAGTCCCTAACACTTGGTAGAAAAAAGAATTCCTTTCTTCTCTATTTCTATTCCCATTTAGATGTTTCGCTTCAATGAGGTTCATTTTCAGCTTTTCTCTGTCCTCCTTTGAGAGGTCTTGTCTTATTGACCAAAGTTTGCCATCTTCATCACATTGCAATTTTCTGGCATTCCAAAGCACTTCTGTCATGCTTCACTCCATTAAACGTTACCCTTAAGGGGTGGTTCTTGTCTTTCTCATATTTATCTATCTTCCTAAAATCACTGACATGCTCCTTTGAATTTAGGCCTTCTCCTAATCCTACTGTTTTTTATTTGTTTTTCATCTTTTCTGCTGCTCGGTCCACCCTAGAGGAAATTTCCTTCTCTAAACTTACAAAAATTATTATGGACTTACTTCTATCTGCAGTGTTTTGTACCAGTTTACTGTTGGTTACCAGTTCTTTCCTGATTGCTTGCCTAAGATCCGCTTCTTGTTTGTCATTTTTTGGTTTTGACTTCCAAACACACTTCCTTAATCGTCTCTTACTCTTTTACAACTTGCGCATATGTCTCTCTTCTTCTTACTTTTTCTAGTTCTTTATTAGCCTCCTCTATTTGAGTTGCCAATGATGTTTCTTGTTGTATCTCCTTGCAATCTACTCCATTGTTATTCATGTTACTCCATGTTAGCCCTCAGGCTCCCTTCGTTCGTATGGTTCACCATACGAGTCTATTTTCTTGTTTATTTCTTCAAATTCCCTACTTTTTACTTTCCATGCCTCATTAACCTTTACCAGTTTCGTGATGTGTGCCTCCTGTATCCTTACCTTATCAGTCAAGCTTTTAATTTCCTTACCTTTGTGGAAAATCCTTCCTTTTAAATTACAAAACTCAATCATGAGACCTTCATTTTCTTCTAATTTAATTACCTTTTCTTCATATTTCTTTAGCATGTCCTCAGTAATCATTAACCTGCCAAGAAAACCACCTTTCATTGCATCTTGTTGAGAGAAACCTGCAAAATATTCCTTTGATGGGGTACTGTCTTCCCTGTGGTGGCGGCCATTTTTGTTGACATTCCGCTGCTTTGAAAGATCAACTTTTCTACCCAAAATTTTTCATTCACTAACACTTATTTCTTATCTCTTAGTTTCTTTTCAAATTCCCTACACCTTCATGTATTCTGGGACACCACTTGCAGCCCTCACCCTACTCTCAACACTTAGATAATTTGAATTCTCCTGGAGCCTGCAGCAGTGTGACTCCTCAGTGTGTTGCTCCACTCCACTAAAAAGAAATAGATTAATGAGTTCGAACTGGTGACCGCGTGAACACCAGGTCCGACCTCCCTGTCTGGCCACGACTCTTCCTCAAATGTCAATGTAAAAATGTGAGCGCGCGCGTGTGTGTGTGTGTGTGTGTGTGTGTGTAATTACCCGAGTGTAGTTTCAGGATGAGAGCTACGCTCGTGGTGTCCCGTCTTCCCAGCACTCTTTGTCATATAACGCTTTGAAACTACTGACAGTCTTGGCCTCCACCACCTTCTCACCTAACTTGTTCCAACCGTCTACCACTCTGTTTGCGAAAGTGAATTTTCTTATATTTCTTCGGCATCTGTGTTTAGCTAATTTAAATCTATGACCTTGTTCTTGAAGTTCCAAGTCTTGGGAAACTTCCCTATCGATTTTATCAGGTATTTTGTTTAGCTATCTATCAGGTATTTTATTAGCTATTTTGTACGTAGTGATCATATCATCTCTTTCTTCTGTCTTCTAGTGGCATATTTAATGCCTCTAACCTCTCCTCATAGCCCTTGCCCTTCAGTTCTGGGAGCCACTTAGTAGCATGTCTATGCACCTTTTTCCAGTTTGTTGATGTGCTTCTTAAGATATGGGCACCACACAACTTCTGCATATTCTAGCTTTGGCCTAACAAAAGTCGTGAACAATTTCTTTAGTATATTGCCATCCATGTATTTAAAAGCACTTTTGAAGTTAGAAAGCGTGGCATAGGCTCCTCGCACAACGTTCTTTATGTGGTCTTCAGGTGATAGTTTTCTGTCTAGAACCACCCCTAGCTAGACCTCTCTCTTTATCAGAATGGTTTAAGGATTTCTCACCTAATATATAGGTTGCGTGGGGTCTATGGTCTCCTTTTCCACATTCTATAACATGGCATTCATTAACATTAAATTCCATTTGCCAAGTGGCACTCCATGTACTTATTTGGTCCAGGTTATCTTGAAGGGCATGACAATCATCTAAGTTTCTTATCCTTCCTATTATCTTAGCATCATCAGCAAACCATGTCCATATAATTTTGTATACCAACTGGTAGATCATTTATGTAGACAATAAACATCACTGGTGCAAGAACTGAACCCTGTGGTACTCCACTTGTGATATTTCTCCAGTCTGATACATTGCCTCTGATTACTGCCCTCATTTTTCTATCAGCCAGGAAATTTTTCATCCATGTTAGAAGCTTACCTGTCACCCCTCCAATACTTTCCAGTTTCCAGAACAACCTCTTATGTGGAACTCTGTCGAAAGCCTTTTTTAGGTTGAGATAAATGCAGTCAACCCAACCATCTCTTTCCTGTAAAATCTCTGTGGCTCGATCATAGAAAGTGAATAAATTTGATACACACGATCTTCCAGATCGAAAACCATACTGTCTGCCTGATATTATATCATTTCTCTCCAGGTGTTCTACCCATTTAGTTTTTATTAGTTTTTCCAATACTTTCACTATTACACTTGTCAATGATACAGGTCTATAATTGAGGGGGTCTTCGCTGCTGCCACTTTTGTAGATTGGAACTATGTTAGCCTATTTCCACAAGTCTGCTATGACTCCTGTACACAGGGATGCCTGAAAGATGAGGTGAAGTGGAATGCTGAGCTCAGATGCACATTCTCTCAGAAGCCATGGTGAAACTCCATCTGGGCCAACTGCTTTATTCTTACTTGGCTCCTTTAGCATATTTTCAACTTCATCTCTAGACACCTCTATATGCTCTGTGTTGTTCTGTGGAATTCTTATTGTGTCTGGTTGATACCTGGTTGATGGGGTTCTGGGAGTTCTTCTACTCCCCAAGCCCGGCCCGAGGCCAGGCTTGACTTGTGAGAGTTTGGTCCACTAGGCTGTTGCTTGGAGCGGCCCGCAGGCCCACATACCCACCACAGCCCGGCTGGTCCGGAACTCCTTGGAGGAATAAATCTAGTTTCCTCTTGAAGATGTCCACGGTTGTTCCGGCAATATTTCTTATGCTTGCTGGGAGGACGTTGAACAACCGCGGACCTCTGATGTTTATACAGTGTTCTCTGATTGTGCCTATGGCACCTCTGCTCTTCACTGGTTCTATTCTGCATTTTCTTCCATATCGTTCACTCCAGTACGTTGTTATTTTACTGTTTAGATTTGGGACCTGGCCCTCCAGTATCTTCCAGGTGTATATTATTTGGTATCTCTCTCGTCTTCTTTCTAGTGAGTACATTTGGAGAGCTTTGAGACGATCCCAATAATTTAGGTGCTTTATCGCGTCTCTGGTTCTCTGAAGATCTCATTTTGTACAAACAAACTTTGGAACTTTTAGTTTAATGTTTCACACATTTCCTTTTCATTTTCCGTGTATCTGTCCCCCCATTTTTAACCTCTGAATATTATCCTTTACCTGCAGCTTACTTTTAATGAATTTATAGAAAAGGCCTGGATCTGATTTACATTTGTCTGCTATACCATTCTCAAAGTTCCTCTCTGCCTCTCTCCTTACTGACGTGTAGTTGTTTCTTGCATCTTTGTATCGCTGGTATATTTGTGGGTTTGGCCTCTTTCTATAATGATTCCATGCTTTTGTCTTTTGATCTCTGGCCCTCTTGCAATTTCTGTTGAGCCATTCCTGTTGAGCCATTCCTGTTTCCCAGGTCTGCATGTCTGTTTTGGTATGAATGTTTGTGTGCGTTCATCATATATTTTGGAAAATTTGGCATACGTTTCATTTTACTTCCTTGCCTAGCAACAAGTCTGTCCAATTATACACAAGAAAAAAATTTCTAAGTTCCCCATAGCGTCCTCTCTTGAAATCGAGTTTAACTGTTTCACTGTCCCCATTCTCTACTAGATTATATCGCATAGCGTATTTAATGTCCAAGAGGACATGATCACTCTTTCCCAAGAGAGGAAGGTACTGGATGTCAAATACCTCCTCTTCTTTCCTGGTGAGTACTAGCTAGATCCAGTATTGACGGAACATCCCCTTCCCTCGTTCTTGTGGCCTGCTTGACGTGTTGATACATGTCTCCAAGATGAGGTTTACAAATCTGCCTGTCCAAATGTCCTCTGTTCTTGCTTCGTAGGCCTCCCAGTCTATTGCCTTAAAGTTAAAGTCCACCAGTACCAACAATCGGGATTTATCTTTGTCACCTCTTACCATAATCTCTCTCATGACCATTATGAGGCACTCTTGTTTGTCATCCAGTTCTTCCTTTGTCCATGTGTTGCTTGCTGGTGGGCTGTTGGCATTTAAAATTATCAGCTTATCATTTTGATTACAGAGCTGCAATGCCATTATGTCATTATCTCTAGGGTTTTCAAACATTAATTCTCTTGCCTTCAGGTGTTCTTTCACCAGCACAGCCACGCCTCCCCCCTTTCTTAGTTTTCCTGTCACGTCTCCAAACTGAGTAGCCCCATGGGAACATGACCTCATTTAAAATATTTTCAAGTTTAGTCTCTTAATGCAACAATATCTGGGACTTTGAGCTGAATTATATCTTTCAACTCCAATATTTTCGATCTCGCTCCATCTATATTGGTATATACTATTTTCAGGAATATGTTCCCCTTCCCTTTATTCTTTACACCCCCTTCCTTTAATGATTTTGTTGCTTTGTCTTTATGTACCATTTCACAAGCTTTCCAGTCCCTGACACTAAGTAGAAAAAAGAATTTCACTCTTCATTTCTATCCCCATTTAGACGTTTCGCTTCAGTGAGGTTCATTTTCAGCTTTTCTCTGTCCTCTTTTGAGAGGTCTTGTCTTATTGACCAAAGTTTGCCATCTTCATCACATTGCAGTTTTCTGGTACATTATTCCGAAGCACTTCTGTCATATATTTCATTCCATTAAATGTCACCCTTAAGGGGCAGTTCTTGTCTTTTCATATTTTCCTATCCTCCTAAAATCACTGACATGCTCCTTTGAATTTAGGCCTTCTCCTATTCCTACTATTTTTTCTATGATTTTCATCTCTTCTGCTGCTCAGTCCACCCTAGATGGAATTTCCTTCTCTACACATCCAAAAACTATTATGGACTTACTTCTATCTACAGTGTTTTGTACCAGTTTACTGTTGGTTACCAGTTCTTTCCTGATTGCTTTCCTAAGATCCGCTTCTTGTTTGTCATTTCTGGTTTTGACTTTCAAACACACTTCCTTGATTGTCTCTTTCTCTTTTACTACTTGGGCATATGTCTCTTTTATTTATTCCTTATACTTTCCTAGTTCTGTATTCACCTCCTCTATGTGAGTTGTCAGTGAAGTTTCCAGTGGGAGATCCTTACCTAACTCTATGTTAGCCCTCAGGCTCCCTTGGAGTTGTTCACCATGTGAGTATTTTCTTGTGTATTACTTCAAAGTCACCACACTTCACTTTCCACGCCTCATTTTCTTTCTCTAATTCTTTGATTTGCTCCTCCTGATTTGTTACCATGTCCGTTAATACTGTAATAATCTTACCTTGCTGAAGAATACTCCCTTTCAGAGTGCAAAGCTCACTCCTAAGATCTCCATTGTCCTCTTCTAGTTTAAGCACTTTTTCTTCATACTTCTTTTGTATATCCTCAATTATCTCTAACCTGCCAAGAACACCTTCTTTCCTTATATCTTGTGAGAATCCTTTGAAACAATCATCTGTTGGTGTGTGTACATTCCCAGTTGCGGTGGCGGCCATCTTTGTTTTTGTTCTAGAACCAAAACAAACTTTTCCAACTCGGCTATTTTCCCTCACCTTTACTTGTTTATTTTATTTTATTTTGCTTTTACACTTCCCTGAACCTTTATGTAACCTGGGACATCACTGTAGCCCTCAACCTGCTCCCAATACTTAAGTAATATGATATTTCCAGGAGCTTGCTGTAGTGTGACTCCTCCAACTCCAGTCTCCATCATTATCCGTGTGTGTGTGTGTGTGTGTGTGATGAGGATGAGAGCTACGCTCGTGGTGTCCCATCTTCCCAGCACTCTGTCATATAACGCTTTGAAACTACTGACGGTCTTGGCCTCCATCACCACCTCACCTAACTTGTTCCAACCGTCTACCACTCTGTTTGCGAAAGTGAATTTTCTTACATTTCTTCGGCATGTGTTTAGCTAGTTTATATCTATAACCTCTTGTTCTTAAAGTTCCAGGTCTCGGGAAATCTTCCCTATCGATTTTATCAATTCCTGTTACTATTTTGTATGTAGTGATCATATCACCTCTTTTTCTTCTGTCTTCTAGTTTTGGCATATTTAATGCCTCTAACCTCTCCTCATAGCTCTTGCCCTTCAGTTCTGGGAGCCACTTAGTAGCATGTCTTTGCACCTTTTCCAGTTTGCTGATGTGCTTCTTAGGATATGGGCACCATACAACCGCTGCATATTCTAGCTTTGGCCTAACAAAAGTCGTGAACAATTTCTTCAGTATATCGCCATCCATGTATTTAAAAGCAATTCTGAAGTTAGAAAGTGTGGCATAAGCTCCTCGCACAATATTCTTTATGTGGTCCTCAGGTGATAGTTTATCTAGAACCACCCCTAGATCTCTTTCTTTATCAGAATTCTTTAAAGATTTCTCACATAATATATAGTTGTGTGGGGTCTATGTTCTCCTATTCCACATTCCATAACATGGCATTTATTAACATTAAATTCCATTTGCCAAGTGGTGCTCCATATACTTATTTTATCTAGGTCTTCTTGAAGGGCATGACAATCATCTAAGTTTCTTATTCTTCCTATTATCTTAATCATCATCACAAACATGTTCATATAATTCTGTATACCAACTGGTAGATCATTTATGTAGACAATAAACATCACTGGTGCAAGAACTGAACCCTGTGGTACTCCACTTGTGACATTTCTCCAGTCCGATACATTGCCTCTGATCACTGCCTCATTTTTCTATCAGTCAGAAAATTTTTCATCCATGTTAGAAGCTTACCTGTCACCCCTCCAATATTTTCCAGTTTCCAGAACAACCTCTTATGTGGAACTCTGTCGAAAGCCTTTTTTTGGTCCAGATAGATGCAGTCAACCCAACCATCTCTTTCCTGTAATATCTCTGTTGCTCGATCATAGAAACTGAGTAAATTCGATACACAGGATCTTCCAGGTCGAAACCATATTGTCTGTCTGATATTATATCATTTCTCTCCAGGTGTTCTACCATTTAGTTTTAATTATTTTTCCAATATTTTGACTATTACACTTGTCAATGATACCGGTCTATAATTAAGGGGGTCTTCCCTGCTTCCACTTTTGTATATTGGAACTATGTTAGCCTTTTTCCCACATCGCTACAACTCCTGTAAACGGGATGCCTGAAAAATCAGTTGAAGAGGAATGCTGAGCTCAGATGCACATTCTCTCAGAACCCATGGTGAAACTCCATCTGGACCAACTGCTTTGTTCTTATTTAGCTCCTTGAGCATTTTTTCCACTTCGTCTCTAGACACCTATGTGCTCTATGTTGTTCTGTGGAATTCTTATTGTATCTGGTTCCCTGAAGATTTCATTTTGTACAAACATACTTTGGAACTTTTCGTTTAATGTTTCACACATTCTTTTTCATTTTCCGTGAATCTATTTCCCATTTTCAACCTCTGAATATTATCCTTTACCTGCAATTTGTTGTTTATGAATTTATAGAATGGACCTGGTTCTGTTTTACATTTGTCTGCAATCCCTTTTTCAAAATTTCTTTCTGCTCTCCTCACTGCTGTGTAGTTGTTTCTCGCATCTTTGTATCGCTGGTATGTTTGGGGGGTTTGGCCTATTCCTGTATTGATTCCATTTTTGTGTCTTTTGGTCTCTGGCCCTCTCGCACTTTCTGTTGAACCAATCCTGTTTCCTAGTTCAGCTTCTCTGTTTTGGTATAAATTTTTTTGTGCCTTTCATATATTTCACAAAACTTGACATACATCTCATTCACTTCTTTGCCTAGCAACAATCTGTCCAATTATACTCACTAAAAAATTTTCTAAGGTTGCCATAATGTCCTCTCCTAAAGTCAGGTTTTTCAATTGCATCGACAGTCGTATTTTCTTCCAGATTATAACGCATTGCATACTTTCTAACCAAAAAGACATGGTCACTTTTACCCAAGGGAGGAAGGTACTGAATGTCAAATATTTCTTCCTCCTTCCTGGTAAATATGCTATGCTTAACATGCTTTGGGAAAAGTTATAATATCAGTCAGACAGTATGGGTTCCAATCTGGAAGATCCTGTGTAACGAACTTTCTCAGTTCTATGATCGAGCCACAGATTTTACAAGAAAGAGATGATTGGGTTGACTGCATCTATCTGGACTTAAAAAGGCTTTCGACAGAGTTCCACATAAGAGGTTGTTATGGAAACTGTAACATATTGGGGGTGACAGGTAAACTTCTACATGGATGAAATTTCCTGACAGAAAAATGAGGGCTGTAATCAGAGGCAATGTATCTGATTGAGGAATGTCACGAATGGAGTACAACAGGGTTCAGTTCTTGCACCGGTAATGTTTATTGTCTACATAAATGATCTACCAGTTGGAATACAGAATTATATGAACATGTTTGCTGATGATGCTAAGATAATAGGGAAGATAAGAAACCTAGATGATTGTCATGCCCTTCAAGAAGACCTGGACAAATAAGTATATGGAGTAACACTTGGGAAATGGAATTTAATGTGAATAAATGCCATGTTATGGAATATGGAATTGGAGAACATAGACGCCACAAACCTATAAATTATGTGAGAAATCTTGAAAGAATTCTGACAAAGAAAGGGATCTAGGGACGTTCAGTCTAGGGACTGGTTCTAGATAGAAAACTGTCACCCGAGGACCACATTAAGAACATTGTTCGAGGAGCCTATGCTATACTTTCTAACTTCAGAATTGCTTATAAATACATGGATGGAGAAATACTAAAGAAATTGTTCACAACTTTTGTTAGACCAAAGCTGGAATATGAAGCGGTTGTGTGGTGCCCATATCTTAAGAAGCACATCAACAAACTGGAAAAGGTGCAACGACATGCCACTAAGTGGCTCCCAGAACTGAAGGGCAAGAGCTACACGGAGAGGTTAAAGGCATTAAATATTCAAAAAGTAGAAGACAGAAGAAAAAGAGGCAATATGATCACTACGTACAAAATAGTAACAGGAATCGATAAAATTGATAGAGAGAATTCCTGAGACCCCGAACTTCAAGAACAAGTGGTCATAGATTTAAACTCGGGAACAATGCTGCCGGAGAAATACTGTATGAGAACATTCACTTTTGTAAACAGAGTGGTAGACGGTTGGAACAGTTTGGTGAGAAGGTAGTGGAGGCCAAGACCGTCAGTAGTTTCAAAGTGTTATACGACAGAGTGCTGGGGAGATGGGACACCACAAGCGTAGCTCTCATCCTGTAACTTCACTTAGGTAATTACACAGTCTCTCCTTTTCAGCTTTCTTTTTGTTATGAAGCTTGCGACATAGCTGCTGCTTTACTGGTTCAGGATTCGTGCATGGTGCTCATTTGGATGCCCTGGATTGGCCCCGTATTGTTTATTGTTGTTAGTTTGGCCTTTTCTTGGGGGGGGGGTGCTTTGCCCTGTGTTTGGCTCCTCCCACCTCCTTTTCGAGCTCCGATGCCTCTGCAGTTTTCAGAGTTGGGGCACGGTTTCCTTGGGTTTTGCTTCACCTTCTCTCTGGATGGTCCCATCCAATTCAGCATCGGAAGCAGTTGGGTCGTCTCTTCCCGCTGAGGATTCGGAGCTTTGCCTTCACAACGACTCTTTCTCTGATCTTTCTCCTTGGGACAGTGTTTTCTATCCTGGGCATTGCCATGGAGCCATCATGACTGGCTTCTGGGCTGGTTGGGTGGGGGAGGCCAACGAGGGTACATGGGTGCCTTTCAGCCATTCTTGACATGGTTTGTTTGGTGGAGGGATTTTTCCTAATTGGCTTTATTTTTCTTGCCTTTATCATTGCATCATCTGGTTTTCCTCAGTGCTCTCCCCAGGGTTCATTTCTATGTGCCTTTGGCACTTCGACTCTTCATCCTGTGGATTTCTTTTGTTCCATGTTACACGGGTTTTGACTCGTGGAGGCTTGTTTTGGATTCTTCTGCAAGATTTGGTCATGCTTCCTTTTGCTGCCCCTAGCTTTGCTCAGGTCTGGGTCTGCTTCAGCTTCTTGCCTGTAATGTGATATTCTGTTATTATCCTGACTGGCTGACACCCATCTTTCACAGTGGCTTTGAAACCCTTCAAACCCAAGCACTTAACCACTGTGCTGCGTCAACCAAGAAAACTCGGTCAAAGGGAAACTGCGCCAACTGAAAAAACACCTTTTTAATATTTCGTACCTATTCAAAACGCATGCACGGTAGGTTATGTACGAAATGGAC
>WNGS01165523.1:2418308-2428771 GCA_020271785.1 Procambarus virginalis
AGAGGTCATAAGAAACTGCCCTGTGGACCTCCAACGGTAATTGGTAGAGGTGGAAGAAGTTTGATCTATTGACGTAGTTACATATTGGTGTCTGTCATAAGAGTAGGATAGGATTACTGAGTAAGGGCATAGGGCCTGGATTTCATGAGTAGCTGGTAGATTTAAGGTAAGATCGGGATAGTTGTGATTAACATGTATCAAGGCTTTCTTAGGGTCAATGAAGATGTCCAAATCGGCGAACTCATCTTTTGTCAGAGGGCTGGAGTCGATTACGTCAAGAGGAGCTAGGATTGCAGTCGGTGGTGCCTTTTGGGACCGGAAGCCAAACCCTGGCGAGGGGCTGAGTATGTCCGAAATTTTACGAGGTAGGATAGAGCTTTTGTAAAATACATTGTTTTTAAATTTTGATAGAATGGGTAATTTGATACTTCTATTTCTTATATATATAAAACGATCTGCCTAATGTCTCTAATATTCTCAAACCTATATTGTTTGCTGACGATACTACTCTTATCTATTCAGACCTCAACCCACATACACTAAATAATGTTGTGAATAATGAATTAAAAAAAGTCCACTTATGGATGTCAACTAACAAATTAACATTAAACATAGAAAAGACTTACTACATCTTATTTGGAAGCAAATCATCAAATCCAATTCAGCTACAGATAGACAACATTAACATCAGTAATAAAAATGATGGCAAGTTTCTTGGCCTATTCCTAGACAAGAGACTCAACTTCAGCACCCACATTCAACACATAACTAAGAAAGTCTCTAAGCAGTTGGTATACTCTCCAAAATCAGATATTATGTTCCTAACTCTGCTCTCCTCTCTCTCTATTATGCTCTAATCTACCCCTATCTTAATTATGGTATCTGTGCATGGGGGTCTACCACTGCAAACCACCTTAAGCCCATCATCACCCAGCAAAAATCTGCTATCATAATAATAACTAACTCTGCTTTCAAACAACACTCAGCTCCCTTGTTTAAATCCCTAAACTTGCTAAATATTAACTCCCTCCACACATTCTCTTGTGTCAACTACATTTACAAAACCCTGTTCTTAAATGCAAACCATGCTCTGAAACTCTCTCTGGACAGATGTAATAGGACCCATTATCACCACACCAGAAATAAATATCTCTTTGATATCAGGGTCAAACTTAATCTGTGTAAACACTCTATGCAAATTAAGGGACCTAGTCTATGGAACTCACTCCCTAGTGAATTGAAAAACTGTAAAACTTTTGCCTTATTTAAAACAAAACCAAAAAGTACTTAATTTCATCGTCTTAGTTTCCTACACTGAGCTTTATTTTTTGCTCTGTACCTAGTGTTACCCAATCTCCTAATTCTTATGTATTTAACCCAAACAACCTTATCATTGTGTTCATTGCTCTCTTCCTTTATGTGCTAGCCATTTGCTATATTGTGCCTACCAATTTTTGTCAACTACCATTCAAGCTTTCATTGCAATCAATCTTAGCTACCTAAGTGCTTTATTATACTGTACCTACAATTTTCTCTCATCTTTTTTTTTTCTTGCCATGTAACTGTTATCATTTCTTTTTTATAATGTTTGCTAGTATTTACCTACCAAAAATTTTCTTAGATTAAGGACCTGCCCGAAACGCTGCACGTACTAGTGGCTTTACAAGATTGTAATTACCATATTATATATTCTCACATTCCCAATGTACCTTCTTGTATATGAATAAATAAATAACCAATGTAATATTGTGGGATTAGCTCGTACTGAAGCTGGTGCTACTGGCGTTGCTACTGATGGGGCAGGTGTTGGAGCTAGTGATGGCACTACTGCTTTTTTTACTACTGCTACTTTAGCAGGTCCCTCATCGACGGATTTACGAGGTACTAGATAATGTTCTTTCATTTTATTTATTAAATAGCCTGGTAATTACAGCAGCCACTATGGGTAATAATACACTGAGGATACTGCCCCTCCTTTGCGAGTCAATAAAATGCGCTTTTTATTTGAAATTGAGGGTTTCTTGCAAGCCAGCGAATGCAATGTATCTCTGTATTTCTTCAATTAACTATAACTTTCTTTTTAATCGGAAGCCTATTTTCAGAAATTGTTTGAAAATCTCTGACAAGCACTGAATGTGTTTTTTTAAATTGGACAATAAATTTTTTCCTGGCTGATTAATTAAGTTTGCTCAGCAAGGTCACCAACTTTCTGTACTTGTATACTAATGGCTTCTTCATATCTTCAACAAATCATCAGCATCAATCCACTGATCAAATAAGAGTCGTAACCTTCGTACCTTACTTTATACTGTAATTTATTATTGGGTAATATACGTTTATGTAGCACCTTCTCAATATTAAATGCAGCTGGTAAATGGGTTAGGGTTAATTCTTCCTTATAAAACCCACCATCAATAGGCTTGTTATTCAAATCTTGTAAAAAATATAATGGGATAGGCTGGATTTTATCGATACGAATAATTTTGAAAATTTCTTCCGTGTTTTGTCTAGCAAAACCTTTCTTGAATGTCGAAATCCGGTTAGAGAAGGTATGCGAACTGTGTCTCCCACCGCTGTGTGTGTTTTTTTTACCGTTGGTAGAGAACTAAGACCTGCTTTAGGTTTGTCCTTATTTTTATACATGAGATAGAACTGTTTCTTTATATCTTGTGGAAGAGATAAAGAAAGCATGAACGTCAACTGGAGTCCGATCACCTAACCCTCGGTGTGGTGTTGTGTTATATGCCTTTATGATATCGGGCAATATGGGCAGCTATCTCGAGGTATTGTGCGCAGTCATGTATTTATAAATCTTTGTTTTTATGGTATGTATAAAGCGTTCAGCGATGGCGGCTTTTATTTCTTGAGAAAATATGCTATACAGTTTAATATTTTTAGCTGTTAACATTCGGTTCATGTGAGAATTATAAAATTCACCCCCTGGATTAATTTTACGTATTCCTTGGAAATATGAGGATTCCAATATGTTTTTCAGAGCTTTACTCACAGTCTGTCCATCTTTGCGTTTCAGAGGTGCGACTTGCGCATACCGTGAAAAAAATATCGACACAGACGAGTATATATATGATATCATCATTGTCTTTAGCTAGTATCCCATTTCTGCTATATCACAGGCTAGATATATGCGGGGTTTAGGACTCAGTACCTTTCGTCGCTGAAATTTACGAGGTTTTAATGCGTGCAAAGTGTAAGCTTTAGACGATTTCAAGTATTCTTTGACATCTGATAAAGTGATATTGGCTTTAAGGTTTTAGCTGCTTGATACAACCTATTGACCCCCCCTATCCCCCCTGAGGATGTGGGGTTATAATATATTTTATCTAGTACGTTCTCCATCTTCTAATAAAGTGATATTGGATTGTATGGATTTAGTTATTTTATACATCCTATTCTCCTACCTCCCCTTGTGGTTGTTGTGGGGCACATCCTATACTCCCACTCCCCCTCGTGGATTTTTTTCATCTAGTACGTTCACCATTGGTATACATTTTCGTATGGTTGCTCATCTACAATATTGCTATGGAATGTAATACGTTCAGGGTTTTTACTCCTAAATCTACCAATAAATACTCGTAAGGTTTACTAATGGCTTTCTTGTAGATATCCAAAAGCTTTTTAGATTCTTGTTTACCAAATAATTGCCGCCCTAAAATCTCAATTTGAGGCAAGTCTCTAGATTTTACTAATATGAAATGGGAGGCGTTTAAGCTTACACTTCTAGCATATTTACCAGAGAAAAATATATTTTGGGTAATAAATATACACGAAATAGCGAGGTGTCTGCCTTTAGTGAATATATCAGACAAAATTTTTGAATTTTCAGATTCGATGAATAAGTCATCAATAATAATTAAAATAGGCGAGTCGTCTGTACGTTCATCTAAAGGGTTAATAATTTCAGGTTGAGCTATTATTTTCTGGTTAATTACTGAACCGTCTAGCAATGCTTTGTAACTGCCGCCACATATAATAATACTGGAGAATTTCAGATGGTATTTTTGTACGAGTTTAGCACAAATGAGATTTTCCACGATTGGAAAATCCTGCAATGATTATTCTGCTAGGCTCATTGAAAATATAGAGTTGTTCTTCAGTTATAGGTGAACTATCCATGACTCGGGTTGGGTTCATACTAAGATGAGCACGATAAGGACATCATATTTAAACATTAAATGGGGAGGTTTTATAGAAACATCAAAGTATACATTTCATAATTTTTATTTCATATAACATACATATAAAGCATTTTTCAAAGGTTTCATAAAACTATCAAAGTATACATTTCACAATTTTTTATTTGCATAGAACATTTTCAAACATGGGTTACGGGGGGGGGGTGCTGTATTTTTCAAAACAGTGATAAGTCAGGCGCAGCATTTTTTCAAACATCAATGACAGGTTAGCGGGGTGATACAATTTTCAAACACAAAGATAGGTTAGGGGAGGTTATCTTGAGATGATTTTGGGGATTTAGTGTCCCCGCGGCTCGGTCCTCGACCAGGCCTCCACCTCCAGGAAGCAGCCCGTGACAGCTGACTAACACCCAGGTACCTATTTTACTGCTAGGTAACAGGGGCATAGGGTGAAAGAAACTCTGCCCATTGTTTCTCGCCGGCGCCCGGGATCGAACCCAGGACCATAGGATCACAAGTCCAGCGTGCTGTCCACTCGGCCGACCGGCTCCCGGTTGCAATTTTTTTCCATCACCAATTTCTTCAAACATTAGTTGGGAGGATACGTCTTGTTCACCAATGCATCACATTTTCCCCCACATGTTGAATATGGGACGGAATCCACGTCTCACAGGACGTGCAGCAGCAGCAGCAGCAGCAGCAGCAGGTACATCCTCCTCATTCTCTTCTTCAGGAATTTCTGCTTGAGAGGCATCGGGGTGCCCATACGCCAAAGATTGTGTAGGACTCGGTACATAACTTTTATCATCGAATGCGGACAATCCACGTTTTGTAGTGAGACAGGTTATTATGAGACGTATTATATTTATTATTTATTATTTAGACAGGTTATTATGTAGTGAGACGGGTTATTACGTAACCCGTAAAGGACGGGTTACGTCCTTTAACATTCCTAATAGATCTAGACAGGAACTGCTGCCCAATATTTAACTCTAAATCACTTTGGAAAGCTGACTGAGTGAGTTTAGACTGATGATAAGTGGGAAGTCCTTTGCAACGACAGATCTTAACCTGATCTTGAGTGAGAATTGAGTACATTTTGTGTTTTAAAGCGATGAGTTCCTTGATAATTTTGGCTCCAACTTCTGATTTTAACAAACCCAGTTGACCTTTGCGAGAGTCATCGAAATACGGATTTTCAGGAGGGAAATTGCTGAAATCCATATGCTGAGATAAAGGCAGTTCACTTAATTCCTCAAAAGCATTTAGACAGGTCAATTCAATCAAACACGAATCTGTGTCCGTATACAGAATCTAGCTTTGTCTCCATGATGAACTTTGACGGTATTGTAACAAAAATCATACAGGATCTTTTTGACTATTTGCAGGATATGGAACCCCAGGTAGGTCGGTGTATTAACTTAAAGAGATTGTTTCTTGACAGTGCAAATGACTCTGTCTTCACTTAACAAAATACAACGTTTGAAGGACGGATTACGTGCAAGCTTTTGGAACTTGTCTCGAGACGTGACTAAATAATGCCGATCACAATATTTACTCACATTTGTTAAACTCTTGCCATAAATTGCCTTCAATACCAGCTTGAAAGCTTTACCCTTAATGGCGCAAGGTGTATTTGAACGTTCACGAGAATTTGTTTCCACAAATTCCTTAAGGTACTTGCTTTGTTGGAATTCATAAACTGCATTTACTTTAGCAACTTCCAATCCCAATTCATCAGCATCTGCAACAAATACAAACTCACCAAGTCATCTTTTTGGGGAGATGAGAGGCAATTAATTTATTGTTTTCTTGGGGAGTTTACGATCATAACATAAGAACATAAGAACAAAGGCAACTGCAGAAGGCCTATTGGCCCATACGAGGCAGCTCCTATTTATAACCACCCAATCCCACTCATATACATGTCCAACCCAAGCTTGAAACAATCGAGGGACCCCACCTCCACAATGTTACGCGGGAATTGGTTCCACAAATCAACAACCCTGTTACTGAACCAGTATTTACCCAAGTCTTTCCTAAATCTAAACTTATCCAATTATACCCATTGTTTCGCGTTCTGTCCTGTGTTGATACTTTTAATACCCTATTAATATCCCCTTTGTTATGTCCATTCATCCACTTGTAAACCTCTATCATGTCACCCCTAACTCTTCGCCTTTCCAGTGAATGCAATTTTAGCTTTGTTAATCTTTCTTCATATGAAAGATTTCTAATTTGGGGAATTAACTTAGTCATCCTACGCTGGACACGTTCAAGTGAATTTATATCCATTCTATAATATGGCGACCAAAACTGAACTGCATAATCTAAATGGGGCCTAACTAGAGCAAGATATAGCTTGAGAACCACACCAGGTGTCTTGTTACTAACGCTGCGATTAATAAATCCGAGTGTCCGATTTGCCTTATTACGAACATTCATGCATTGATCCTTTGTTTTAAATTCTTACTAATTATAACTCCCAGATCCCTTTCGCAATCCGACTTCGCAATCTTCGATCTTCGGTATTTAAATGTGTTTGCTATAATCAGACAGCAGATCAGTAGAAATATTAGAATGTGACAGGGTTAAGGGCAAGTCATCGGTGTATCGAGCCACCTCAGGTGTGACATGCTTGGTATCACACATGACCCAATATCCCTTATCCCCATCACATGCGATATTTTCCAATCCTTGTTGGAGCCAATCATCACGTTCGGCAGCAGATAATTTACGGATCCCGCCTTGAGGAAGCAGTTCTGTCATACAGGTGGCGTATAACCCATTAAAATCCAATATAAAATATATTTATCATCGTTGGAGGGATCAGCACCCATATGCTCATTTTCTACAATTGTGTGTTGTCGCACAACAGAGGTAAACCCGCCTCTTAAATTTCTACGCAATACATCGTACAAATGGGGATCAGAAATAGAGTCCAAGACAACTTGACTCTTAAACAAGAAAGCGTCCCATGCAAAACTAGATAACGAGACATAGTGAGTAATGTCCAACTTGTACAGCTCAAACATGGTCTTGCGCCACACAGTAATCACATCACACAATAGTCCAGTATCTACTCTCAAATAGACCTTCAAGTAATCCCCAATGGTCTTGCTTTCTGCTAATCTAAAGATTTCTTTAGCCTGTTCATAATCTTTCTCACTTATTGCCTCGTGCTTTAAACTATTGTAGAAGGCTTAGGGAGGAGGAAGAGCCGGTTCATCTAATTTATCCAAAGATGAAATGTAGTCATAACAGAATACCTGTTTGCCTGTCTTTAATAAATGGTGGGCAGCTACAGGGACGCCATCTAGCATAACTGAGGTGTATTTGGTGGGTTTACCTTCCTTGATATGTTCTTTAACTAGTTTATCCAGCCCACCATTCAATAAAGCCAGACTATCCATAAACCGAGGTTTACCAATATCTACTTTCATGAATTTAAATCCATCTTTGGAGGCAATATCAATTTCACGTTTGCGGGAGATTAGACAACTCATTTAAAATTACCCCGAGGTCATAAGCCGCATTGTGAGAGAATGTATAGAAATATTTATAAGAATTTCGACACAGCATGTTGCACCTACGGCAATAGGCAGCTAGATAATTCTTGAATTCAACAGCATGATCATGATGACGGTGCTTGTCTTTATCTTATTTGTATGGCCTATAGCACATTTCACATGTGGTCTGCCGTCTATAGGCTTGCCTATGTCATAAAACGTGTCATAGATATTTTGTATTTAGGCATGGTAGATTTAATTCTCTTCCATGACTTCCCCAAAGTAACTATAAAATGATTCACAGGTTCATCCCCCATATAAATCAATTTATCCACCACCTCCAATTCCCTGTTAATGATGATATAAGCTTATGCCACGGCTTTGTGACGCTTTTCAATCATACCTTGAGGATTAGAGGGATCTAACAAGCACTCGAAATCATAATATGCCGTATGAGAAGGTCCAAAAGCATGACCGTAATTTTTTAACTTGATTTTATGACCTTCAGGGTAAAATTTCAATGTTTATTTTACTTCACATGACTCTTCGTGATCTCGCATAGCATCAGGTGACAAATGAATTAAGCACGAATGACAGAAAATACGATTTTTTGGGGCTCTGTTTAAATGAGAGCGCATGTTACGGACATATGATTTTTTGGGGCCCTGTTTAAATGAGAGCGCATGTTACAGACATATGATTTTTTGGGGCTCTGTTTAAATGAGAGCGCATGTTACGGACATATAGATTGAAATCTTTAATGAGCACGAGATGCTGATCATCTAACATGACAAAGTATTTTATGGGCGGAATGCTTCCTGCCTTTCCTAGCTAAGCTAATATAGTACCGGTTATCTTCGCGTGTAAGTACATAGACAAATATACTTAATTTATTCATGCTCTCAATTTTATTGATGTTATCATAAGTTTTTTATCATAAGTATTTCTATAACCTCACTCCATCGAACAAATCTGAGTCACCACCTGGCTGACTTGGAACATCTGCGGATATTATCTAATGTCATCCCCTGAGTTATATATATATATATTTGTGACGGTGTTCCCCCCCTTCTGATTCTCCCACGCCTGCTGTAAGAGTCATGTCCACTATTCCCGAGCGTTCTCTACATTGCAGGCATCAATTGAACATATGTGGGAGAGAACAGTATTCTCGAAGAGCCGAGAAATTTGCGAAAATATAGTATTTTGGCCTGTGGGATAGGCCCTTTAGGGAGCCAATATGGCGCTGGCGAGTCTGTTCTCCCGCCAAAACTGTGTGACGTCAGTGGCGCCAGATTGGTCACCGTCAGCGACGTGGCACTGGGAGCCAATGAAAACCAACTTTGGGAAAAGTGACGTCACATAGGCATGGGGAGTCCGGCCGTGTTGGCGCCGAGGCGATATCAGTCTTTCACGACACGTCCGAGAGGTAGGCGCGCGATCGGTCATCCTGTCAGAGTGACGGATTTACCGAACTCCGGTGGATTTAAGGTCTCCAGTTGTTGGCACGCACTCTGTGAGGTCTTCCTGCAACCCAGAAGTGGCTCAGATAAGGAATTGACAGAATATTGAGCAACAAGTGCTCAGGGGACAGGTGCGTTGCAAGAAGTGGGCCGGGCATCGACGTGTGTCGTCATTGGCGGTTCACCAGTATAAGAGACAGCTTAGTGGCCGGGCCACCCACCGTGAGTGAACCGGGTTGACAGCCTTGTCAACCAGGTTGAACGTGTGATCGACGATCCTGTCAAGTTTGACAGTAACCCCACCTTCGTGGAACCCTACGAGTCAACAGTTGGATGCAAGCACGTCGAGAAGTCTTCCCAAATACCTAGCGATATATCTAGACGACGAGGAATTGACAGTGTTGTGAGCTTCAAGTGCTCTGAAGTCGGGTGCTGTGCGTGTGGAGCTTAAGCAGCATCGTCTGGGATGGCTGGTAACTTCACAGTGACTTCGTAGTGGTGAGAGGCAGTTCCTCTGGGAGTACAGTGACAAGAACTAATTGGGAAACGTGCGACGACCGCCGAGACGTAGGCTGGCTGCCGTAGTTGGGAGGAAAGTTGACGGCCAGGAGACCGACTTCAACCCTGCGACGTACTGTAGAGGAAGGAGCACGGACCTGCAGTGTACAGAAGCGGCGAGACGCGACATCCTAAGGCGTGGGGCTTGTGTTTCTGGATGGTGAACGAGGCGAGAGCCTGGACCAGGAGCTACAACCCAACTGTCATCCTAGGATAGGTGAAGTAGGTGTTTACAGTTACCCTCCCATTTCCCTTTAGTTAGCTAATATTTTCTTGTCAGGATATTTTATATGTCGTGAGCAAGTCTCACTTGAGTCTAAGTCACAGAGAGCACAGTATGTGGTGAGCCTGCCCAGAGCGCTCACAGTATCAGTTTACATATATATCTATGTGTGGGTGTGTGCAAGCACCAAGATTCATCAGAGAATTTACTGTGACTATTATTAATCTCCAGTGAGTATTATTATTATTATATATATTGGTAGTAAACCAGATATTGTGTGTTGATCTCTATAATCTATTGACATAAATGCCTGTGGATTGATCTCTATAATCTATTGATATAAATGCCTGTGGATTGATCTCTATAATCTTGATATAAGTGCCTGTGTGTTGATCTCTATAATCTATCGATATAAATGCCTGTGTGTTGATCTCTATGATCTATTGATATAAATGCCTGTGTATGATCTTCATGATGTATATATTATATATGCCTGAAATGATACTGATTTATATATGACATGACTGTGTACGGAATAATATATACGTGAAGTGAT
>WNGS01165523.1:2431315-2451509 GCA_020271785.1 Procambarus virginalis
CTTACTAATCATAACTCCCAGATCCCTTTCGCAATCCGACTTCGCAATCTCAACACCATCTGAAGCCGGATGAAGTGTTTGCCAGAGTGCTGAAAGAATGCAAAGAGGAGCTTTGTGACCCACTGTCAATCATATTTAATAAATCAATAGAGTCAGGCAGAGTGCCAGAGTTTTGGAAAGTTGCTAATGTGATACCAGTTTTTAAGAAAGGAGATAGATCACTTGCGTCTAACTATCGACCAATTAGCCTAACGTCTATTGTGGGAAAGTTACTCGAATCTATAATAGCAAATAAAATTCGTCTTCATCTTGAAAAACATAAATTAATAATTGAGTCGCAACATGGTTTTATAAATGGCCGTTCATGTTTAACAAATTTGTTATCTTTTTATTCTAGCATAGTTGAGGCAGTTGATAGTGGTAAGGATTGTGATGTTGTGTACCTTGACTTTAGCAAAGCTTTCGATACAGTGCCACATGAAAGACTGATTAAAAAGATAGAGGCTCATGGTATTGGGGGTGCTATATTAAGCTGGATTAGGGCATGGCTATACCAAAGGAAACAGAGAGTTAGTATAAATGGAGTCAAGTCAGAGTGGGAAAATGTTGTAAGTGGAGTGCCTCAAGGCTCTGTCCTGGGACCTCTGTTGTTTATAATATATATAAATGATTTAGATTCAGGTTTGAGTAGCAACATTTGCAAATTTGCCGATGATACGAAAATCGGTAGGGAAATTAATTCGGAGGAGGACTCACTATCACTTCAAGTTGATCTAGATAGGTTTTGAAATGGTCAAAGGACTGGCAGATGCAGTTTAATGCTGATAAATGTAAAGTTCTGAGGCTAGGTAATGATGATAGAGTTACAAGATACGAGCTAGATGGTGTTGATTGCGAAGTCGGATTGCGAAAGGGATCTGGGAGTTATAATTAGTAAGAATTTAAAACAAAAGGATCAATGCATAAATGTTCGTAATAAGGCAAATAGGACACTCGGATTTATTAATCGCAGCGTAAGTAACAAGACACCTGGTGTGGTTCTCAAGCTATATCTTGCTCTGGTTAGGCCCCATTTAGATTATGCAGTTCAGTTTTGGTCGCCATATTATAGAATGGATATAAATTCACTTGAACGTGTCCAGCGTAGGATGACTAAGTTAATTCCCCAAATTAGAAATCTTTCATATGAAGAAAGATTAACAAAGCTTAATTTGCATTCACTGGAAAGGCGAAGAGTTAGGGGTGACATGATAGAGGTTTACAAGTGGATGAATGGACATAACAAAGGGGATATTAATAGGGTATTGAAAGTATCAACACAGGACAGAACGCGAAACAATGGGTATAAATTGGATAAGTTTAGATTTAGGAAAGACTTGGGTAAATACTGGTTCAGTAACAGGGTTGTTGATTTGTGGAACCAATTGCCGCGTAACATTGTGGAGGTGGGGTCCCTCGATTGTTTCAAGCATGGGTTGGACATGTATATGAGTGGGATTGGGTGGTTATAAATAGGAGCTGCCTCGTACGTATAACACCAGCTGAGCTGGTGGACGAGGACTTATAGCAAGCCCAGCTCCTGATGTTCTGGCTGAAGAGTTTCCAGCCAATGTCCCAGCAGCTGAGGCTCCAGAAGGAGGTATCCAGCCGACGATGCCCCAGCTGCTGAAGTTGACATCTAGCGGTGTCCAACCGAAGATGCCGCAGCTGCAATGGTCCAGCTGCCGAGGCTACAGATGGCATGTCCCAGCCGAGGATTTTCACGAGAGAAGAAGGGAAGAACGCATTTTCTCTCCATTCTTAATAATAATTTCGTTACAGTTCTAATTCGTCTTGTTGAGCGTAAGTGGTTCTGCAGTTCGATGCCACTTAACACCCTCTTACCTTGGCCTGTTGGCGTTCCTTAGCATTTACCCGCTGCATAGTGATATGAACTTTCCTGCACTCTATGCAGTCTTCGGGGCCACCTGCAATCCACTGTCTGCTCTGTGTTTTAACATTGACTTATAATTTATATATTATTAATAATTGCCGTGCCGGAGCCTACTAACTACTTGACGCTGGCATTCACTACTTCTCTTAGTTTCCCGCTGAGGAGGCGTCCGATTGTTCCAGGAGTTACCACTTATTGTATCTGGCAGTACCATCACTAGGCTTCTCAGTTACTCCCCACTCAGTTATGCTTGGGACTTCACTCAATTCTACCCATTCCTGCCTTTCGCAACAGGTGTCGCATCCAGTTATCCCCACTCTTGCAGCCTAAGTTGCCAGCAGTACACTTATGATGTGGGTCCCACGCAACTGTGCCTTTGCCTTTCACGTTACCACTGCACACCAGCTCCTGCCCACCCTTACTGCCTTAATACTTCCAGATCCACGATAGAACGAGGACGAGGAAAACCTGTGATGATCGAGGAAGACACACTTCTAAGCTGACACCTCCGCTCCTCACCCGCGGGGCTCACCACAGCGACAATGACCGATACGGGGTCGACCCTGGGGAGTCGGCCTCGGTGTGGACAGCGTTCACATTCCCACACCCGCCCTGGGGCCAGCCTTCCAGGACTGGTCCCTGTGAGGGCGGGCTACTACGACGAAGATATACACGGGATCGACCAGTCATTCACCATGGTGAAAAGCGCTCCCTGCATGGAGTACAAACCCGGCAGTATGTACTCCTCCCAGGGTCACGGTTAGTGGGCTATCCCGCCTCTCTGCACCATGGCTCGTCAAGATGGTGCTCTGTCGGCCCACCAAGCGAGCTGCGTCACTTAGCAGCATCTGCCTAGTAGACCCGGAATGGTACCTTTTTCAGTCAAGGAAGCCTGACTGTTTTTTAATGGCCTCTCCGGGCATACGGGCACGCTTACGGCGACGGTAGCGAGAAGTCATGTTCCTACTTATAGCAGCCAGCTTCCGCTCGCCCTTCAGGGGTGGGGGTTCCACGCCGCTGGCCCTCACGGGTTTGGGGGTGCTCCGACAGAACCCCCAAAGTGATAAGCCAAGAATACCAAGAATTGGAATTACTGTAAAATTTAAATAATGCAACTTTCAATTACTAATTAGAGATGTCAATATTAACTGTAATTGATTTACATTATCATTATAACGGCTATCCATTAATATTATTTTTGTATAATAATTTATGGTTATTCACTAATCATTATTAGTCACAATAATTAATTATCCACTTTAATTATCTATTTATTCGTTATAATTAGCCTATGCTTCTTCATTTAAGGATTATCAATTACAATCATTTATGATTATTATTAATTAATTATTTTATGTAATAATTAATTATTATTATTATAAAAATAAATTAAGTCCCCCACTCGGTGAGTGTTTTCTTCCAACCGCAGAAAATAGACACTGCTTGTCAAGCGGTGAAGTTTCTGTGGGGAAGAAAATGTAATACCATAAGTTTGTGTCTAACCGACTAAAGTTGCGCGCGCATCAAGCGGGATACTTAAAACACGCCCGGGGAATTGGCAACCAGCTGTTTGCCATACAACAGGCATTCGCATATGTGATTGCACAAAACACTCAAAATGCAATCATACACACAGACTCAAAAGCTGCACTTCAAATACTAGGACAAAAACAGTGGAAAGATAACGTGGAAATAATTACCACCATTTTGTATCTTGGAGCAGTCGCTAAAGGCAAAGGACTCAATATAACCTTGAACTGGATCCCATCCCATATTGGAATCCCATTAAATGAGAAAGCTGATGAAATTGCTAAACTGGCAACTCGTCATCCAGTGATAGATAAAACAATTCAACCCAGCCTAGAGAACATTAAAAACATCATCACCAAAAAGCTCTCACACCTCAACAAAGCCTACCTACACCAGAGAGTAGCTGAAGGTTCGCCCTCTGCAACATGGTATCTTCAGGCAACCAAATTAGAAAGGTTAAATATCCCGAAAGGAATCCACAGGGAAATAGCAGTTAGGTTATATAGACTACGTCTAGGTTACAGATGCAACTGGGAGATTGGTGAACCCCGACAGAGAGAGTGCATCTTCTGCCAAACTGTCACAGAAAAGCCATTACTTCACTATCTTCTGGAATGTGAAGCAACCAACGACCTTAGAAGAGCTTTAAGAGTTCCTGAATCTTGCAGTGGCCACCCTGAAGCCAGCAACAGAGCCACTCTCCTGGTCAACAAAAGTGTCCAGCAGCTGGACACCCTCATAAAGACTGTGAAGCAGTATCCTCAGTAGGGTAAAGTGCGACTAGAGCACCGCGCGCCATCTGGCCAGGGGGACCCCCAGCGACTAGAGCACCGCGCACCATCTGCCAGGTGAACCCCCCTAGCGACTAGAGCACCGCGCGGAGATTTTCCCGGAAGTTGGGGCGTGTCGGACGCGTGTGAGCGTCCGGTGTTTGGGTATGTGGTCAGGGAAGATTGGGGTCATGTTGTTTGGAGGGTAGGGGAGTATGTAGGGCTATGTGGTATGTGCTAAAGTAAGAGGTATGTGGATATGTTGTTAAGAGTAAATGAATATGTATGTTTGTTTTCCGTAGACTTAATCCTGTGTGTAGATAATAGTTTATGATTAAAGACTATGTATTGCTATGCGTCTAGAGTAAGAGATGAGTGCTCTAGATGACCCAACATATGTTGTTGTTGGGGTAGGGGAGGGACAGGGGTGAGGGAGGGAGGGGATAGGGAGTCTGAGGGAGAGTGAGGGGAGCTTCCCCTATGGCATGAGTGTTTAGAGCCATTTTGTGGTTTGTGGTTTTGTCAGCTTCCGTTTAGGTAGCACTTGAGAGAGTTGAAGTGCCAGGAGGGTAGGAGAGAAAGAAAGAGGTAGACAGACCGACAGACAGACAGACAGACAGACAGACAGACAGACAGACAGACAGACAGACAGACAGACAGACAGACAGACAGACAGACAGACAGACAGACAGACAGACCGACAGACAGACAGACAGAGAGGCTCTTAAGATGTGAATGAGATGCGGCAGCAGTAGGCAGAGAAGGTCTGTTTTATGTCTATGTCTTCAGAAGGGTGTGTGTACTGGACACCTTCACTAGCTAACTGTATTTCCATGTATCTGGTGTGGGCATATCTTCCGGAGTTAAGATGAGAGTCATTATTTTTAACTTTTTCTCACCCAATGCAGCTGTTGGCGATCCATGACGTCCATTAGTTTCCCCTTACAGGAGGTTTTGGGACATAGTTCGGCCATACAAGACAGGAAGTGTGGAGGAGGGTGAGAGGGCAGAGTCTCTCTTAAGATGTACCAGTTGGCGGATAAGGTCTGTTTTATGTAACAAATGCATGGAAGGGGTCAGTCCAAACGGATGTAGACCATTACCCACGTACCCTTAAGCGTTTTCAAAGACCACAGAGAGGGTGTGTGAGTGTACTGCCCCACTGCTCAGAGTCAAACTGAAAGCATTTCCTTGTAACTGCGATCTTATCTCCTCCTCCCAGAGGGTGCGCAATGACTGCCGTTACTTCCGCCTACCCAATGCGGTTTCGTTAAGGAAAGGGAGATGTAGCTAGCAGCAGTGGGGTCTCACTATTCCACTTACCGCCCCCTCGCACTGGGGAGTGGCAGTAATGGGGTGTACCATCCACCCATCCATCCACCTATCCATCCATCCCTCCATTCACCCATCCATCCACCCATCCATCCACCCATCCCTCAATCCATCCATCCATCGCTCTCTCTCTCTCTCTCTCTCTATTCAGATCATTTAATAGTTTGGAAAAGTAACATCATTTCCTTTCTCCTGCTGCCACTGTTCACGTATCTTTTTCATTTCACTTAGACTGACAGCTCACCAGAGGATGGAAGACTAATGTCAATTTTCGGGCCCCCATCTCTCTCACCCTTATAACCGTATAACGTAACATGACCAACATGCTGACGTCGTTCTCTGCCCAAATATCATTAATCGTGAGTCGTGATCACTACCCACAAATTTTGTTAACTATGATCCCAACATCAGCTGACCCAATAAATATCATTGAAATGTAAGCGTGTTTTTCAATCTCCATCACCTCTTCTTCTATACCGTTACTGCAGACCTTGTAACACACAACGTCACACACCATTCATATATAAGTCAATGCGGAAAAACATAGTCTTGATACTATTATTAAATTGACTTGTTCATTATCCACGAGTTCAAGATCGTCTCACAGCCTTGAAATCAGACCTACATTATCCAAATGTAAACAGACCGAATGAGTCGATAGTGAAATAGCTCTGACCTGTATCACAGTCAAACTTTCTTCTATCCAAATAAATAACATTTGAAAAATGTATGTCTGTCTACTCATTCCGTCTCGTTAGGGTCTGACCTTGTGTCTTTCCATAGCGGGAAGTTTTCACTCATCAGCCATTAGTAATCGTTCGATCCAGCAGAAAAAAAACAGAGACTGCTGACAGTGTGACAGTTTTAACCTAACGTAACGTGGATCTCATCATCTTTTCAGCAGTCCAAATAACATTATGAAAAGTAAGTGAGACTTAGTCCAGCTCAATTACATGTCTTATTATTATATAATTGTGAAATAAGCACAGATGAGTTTGGGGAGACATGTTCACCACCTATAAATTCTAGATAGAAAAAAAACAGAGACTGGTGTTAACATAGTGGATGGAAAAAAAGTTTATCATTCTCTTAATACGTTTTTATTCAATAACTGACAGACATTACATATTTTTATCTTGACAGACTTTTATTCAACAACTGGTAAACATATCACATCATAATGCAGTCACATGGTGTTAGCATAGTGGGTGGAAAAATAGTTTATTCAAGAGCGACTTTCGGTCAGTTGTCTGAATATTGAAATGTGAACCGTGTTAAATTGACTTGTTCATTATCCACGAGTTCAAGCTGCCTTGAACTCGGACCTACATTATCCAAAACAAACTTTCCGCTATCCAAATAAATATAATTTGAAAATGTGCGCGTGTCTACTCATTCCATCTCGTCAGGGTCGGACCTTGTGTCTTCCCCTAGCGCGAGTTTTTTTTTTTCACTATCCATCGTCCTTCGCGCTCATCAGCCATTAGTGATCATGGTTCCAGCAGAAAAAAAACAGAGTCTACTGACAGTGTGACAGTTTAGCCCTCTGTAACTCATTGTAACGCAAATCATCTTTCTGCAATCCAAATAACATTATATCGTTACGTATCGCGTTTTACTGAATGAGGGAAACATTTTACATCTTAATAGGTGTCTCGAGTAAATGAGCGAACGAGCATTCTAGCGGTACACCTCTTGAAGTGTGACAGACGTCTGGCCAGCTGTGGCCGACGCACACATGCTCTTATGTCGGCTAACCTACACTCACATCCGACGACACATGCTATCACATCCATCACACACATTATTTCCTCAACCATGTAGTCTCTCTCTCTCTCTACATTTCTCCTAGCTTCTACCATCACTCAGTAACTCAGTAAGTCAAACAGCAAAGCGGACTGAAGACTCTAATATGTTATGGGATAGACTGCTTCACTCTCGAGTTGAGTCATTAGTGAAATACACGGCTTCAGTTTGGTGAGACATAGCATCTAGCTCACCAGAGGATGGAACACTAATGTCAATTTTCGATCCCCCATCACACTCACCTTTATAACTTTGTAACATATCATGACCAAACACGTTGTCATCATTCGTTGCCCAAATATTATTAATGTAGTGTGACCAACATGTTAACATCATTCATTGCCTAAATATCATTTTAAGAGTAAGAGTAACTTTCTGTCCGAATATCATATTGATATGCGATCCCCATTTAGCCAAACACAATATCTCCTTTACATCTCTTACCATATAATATTACTGTCTACCTGTTTTTAGCCCCTGTAACACATTGTAACGTAACGTGAAAATCATCTTTTCTGTTGACCAATTAGCATTATTGAAAATGTAAACCATGTTTAGCCTTTACATCCAAACACAAGTAAAAAAAAAATATTACCACAGCCCTGTTTAGTTCTTGTAACACATTATATCGTTACGTAACGCAACGTGGAAAATCATCTTCCTATCTGATGACCAAATAACATTTTGTAAATGTGAAGCTTTGTAGATTTAATTTTAAACAAAGGTGTGTCACTAGCCCACAAACTAAGAGTGGTGAGTCAGGAAGAATGTCTTTGTGAAATATGCACAGAAGAGTTTGGGGAGACATGATCACTACATACCTACAAATTCTAATATTTTTTGTTAACTGTGTGATCACGACATTTACCTCTTGGTCTCTTGTTCCGCCTCTCACTAGACAATAAACACAATTTTGTATAATTTCTCGACTAAAATACCACTCTGAAACATCTTTACACTTTATTTTTTCATTGTCACGTGCACAGCCATCAAAGGAAATCTCACTACTGCATGGATGTCTTGTGTGTTAAATATACGAACCTTTCCTAGCTTATCATTTTTCTTTGTGAAACTTATATGTGATGATCATATCTCCCGAGTCCACACAATAACCCACACATCACCCATCTTCAGTTTTCAAATCACAGCTCGCATCTAATTTACTGTTATTTTTTTTTGTCTGCAGAAACTATGTTTTGAGAATATGCACAATGTCACCAATTACTGTTCGTATCAGCATCAAAGTCCTTTCAGTCATCAAAACAAGCAGAGGTGCAGCATAATCCACCAGAGATCTGATGTATGCAAGGTACACCATTTTGACAATTCCATCACCGACCCACCTTAGCGAGATGACTGCGCTCAACAATAGCCTAGCACTCTTAATAATTTTATTCAAGCACTGATAACATAGCATAATGTAAGATTTTTTTCACATTTCATATCGCGTGTGTAGATTTAGTTTTAACAAAAAGTGAAACACGAGAGCATGAACTAATAGGGTTGAGATAGGGGGAAAGGCTTTGTGGACGGCTAGTCATAACTTAACATATCAGATATGATTTCACAGAGTTTTAACCTTTTGCAAGTTTTTCAGTGTTTTCTCTTCACTTGTGCTAAGTGAGTCAGACAAAATGGGTCATTTCATTATTAGCCAAGGCAATACGCCATTAGCTAGTTAGTCAAAACATATAACACGCATTATTTCACAGGAATTTTTTCTAGCAAATATGCTTCCTTTAAGCAGTTCAACACATCAAACATCAGCAGTCCGCGAAATTCTCTTTAGTCAATAATCATCCTTTACAGTATTTCTTGACTAAAATAGCACTCCAAACATAAGTGGCCATTTTTATTCACACTGTCACACTTAGTCAATAATTTGTTTCGCAGAGTGACAAGTTATGCTTAGTGACGAGATTTCACGCTGAGCATAGTTTTTAAGAGAGTACACACTGTATTAATTACGGTCACGGATAACTTATGTTATGTTTATGAAGATCTTTACTTCTTATTTTCTTATTTTTACCCATTTCCCTGCACCATGCTTTTCAGCCTTCACATATTCTTTTCAAATCAACTTGGCTTACTGTTTTTCCAGTAGATTTGTTTCACATTACATATATTAATCAACTTTCAAATTCAGTTCAGTTTCTTTTCAATATCACAGCTTCGTTGTTCCCCTGCCAGTATCCAGTTCATCACCTCACATATATATATATTACTGTCACTAACCTTGTATTGGCTGGCTCCGACATTCAGTTTACAACTCAGTAAGTGTTTACTGAATGCAAAATCGCTACATGTGTAGTCATTTAGTTTAAAGTTTCCCAATCTTAAAATATTACTATCATCAACCATACATTGGCTGGCTTAGTCTTTCAGTTTACAACTCAGGGAGTGTTTACTGAACGTGGAAATTGTCACATGTGTGGGCATTTAGTTTAGTTTTAAGTTTCTCAATCTTAAATTAAATACTATCATCAACCCGTATTGGACTCTCGGGCATTCAGTTAACCACTCGGTAAGTGCTTACTGAACGTCGAAATCATTTCATGTGTGCCCATTTTTTACTTGAACCCGTCTCCACTCCAAACCGGACCTGCGGTCCTTCTTGGTGGACAATAATAACGGTTTCCCACAGTCTTGCCAACAAGTGATCAGCACAAAACTATAACTTTCTCACGGGAAGCTGACACACACAAAAAAATATAATAACGGTTTCTCACGGTTCGGTCCGCCCACGGATCACCAACTCAATATAACATATCAGCGCATACAAGTAATGATACATACAAGAACATACAAGTACTGATATAAGCTTACAAGTAATAATATAATATACAATTAATGATATAATATATGTGCACATACAAGTAATGATGCATGGAAATAGTACTTATTTTATATTTATATACATATCCAATAGGGGTACGTAACACCTTCCACGGTAACCTTGATGGGCTACACTATGCGGGCATTCTACGCAGGACAGCCTCGACAATGTTTTCTTTGTGGCGTTGAGGGGCACTAGGCGGCCGCTTGTACTGGGGTACCAGCTGCTCCCGTTAATTTATTTAGAGAAGAGGATTTCCCTTCGTTGGCAGTGCAAGATGTATTGCCTGGTATTGGAGTAGGTGTGGAGGTTTCCCCGCCGTCTGCTGGCCCGGTGGTGGTCCCGGGTTCATCGGCTGGTGGGCTGGTGGGTACGTGTGGTGGTGCTCGTGACGTTGTGGTGGTGTGTGTGGCCCCGCCTTTGTGGTCATCCACTACGCTTCTGCAGGATTCTTCGCCTGTGCGGGCCTCTTCTCCTCTGGCCGTGTCATCGTCGTCGCGGGCTCCTTCACCTGTGCAGGTCCCTTCTCTCCCGCCAGCCACGCCAGTTGGTTCTCCGGTTCCGGTGTCCTTGGTGAGTGGCGGCCTCATCCCTGGCGTCGTTGAGGCTGACCTTCTGTGTGGTCGTGCTACCTCGGTTATGGGGCGGCCGGCCGTAGGGCCTTCTCGGGCGACACCTGTAGGGGGTGACAGCTCCGACGATCAGCAGCCTGTCCCTAAGCGTTCTCGCCAGGATAGGGATGGGTCACCTCCCTGTGCATGGGCTGATGACTGCGACGATGTGAATGACGGTGCTATGGGTGGCTCTGTGCTGCCTCCTGTGTTGGGTCCTGCGCCTCCTGCTGGTGGCTCCCCACCGTGGGCGGTAGCCCCTGGTGATCGTGACCTTGTGGTGGTGTTGACGAAAGATGTGCACCAGGGGGCCTCTGCTCCTGTTCCTGGTGGTATGGGACATGGCGCATCTGACGGTGCCCCCTGTGTGGGGCTCTGTGAGACGTCCGACGTGGGACCTGGTGTGCAAGCTGGTGTGGGGCCTTGTGCGCTGGCCGGTGTGCTTCCCCGTGCGCAACCCTGTGACTGGCCCCCTAGGAAGAAGCCCTTCCCTGTCATCTTCCCGTCCGGGGAGGTGTTTGATGGGTCTCGTCCTCTGAGGTGTGGCTTTGACGGTCTGGTGCGTCATGTCCCAGCGGAATCTTTCATTTGGGTTCCGCGGGTGCAAGGTTTTGTCACTGGGGTACCGAATTTAATGCCTCGGCCTTGTGCGGCTCCTGGCCATCCGGTGTCTGATGATGAGCAGTTGGTTTGGGAGGCTTACTGCTTGTGTTTTCCGAAGCGGGAATACCCGGAGAAGTATGAGTAGTCAGTGTGGTTGGTTTTTTGTTTGTTTGTTTGCTTGGTGTTTATTCTTGTATGCGTGTGTGTGATGTTGTTGCCCGGTGCCTGCGTGCACGGGTGAGTGTTCTTGTGTGTGCAGGTGTGTGGTGTGGCTGTTTCTTTCTGGCTCCTGCGTGGGACTGTTGCGCTGTATCTTCGTTTGACTTTTAAGGCCTGTTGTTTTTGTTTGTCATTTTCTTTGCCTGTGTTATGTGTCGTGTGTTTGTCCTGTGTTGTGATTGGGGTTATTTGTATGCGTTTTGACGTTCTGTTTTCTGTGTCCTATTTATGTTGTTCTATACGTTACTTTGTTGATTATATACGTTTTAGATTCTGCTGTACCACTTTATTATGTTCTTTTTGCTATGCTATGTTATGTTTCTTGTGTTTCCTATGTTCTCTTACCCCCGTATTATGTTCGTTAACTTTCTACTTGCTATGTTGTCATGTGTTCTACTTACTATGTTGAATTTACAGTGTTGTATTTACTATGTTTTGTTACTGTGGTCTTGATTCTGTGGTGTGATGTCTACTGTTGTGTGGTGTGATGCATGGTGCGTGTGTTTTGCGTTTGTTTTATGTTGTATATATGTATTATTTGTTTATTTTTACCCTTGGTTTTATTGTGTTCTTTGTGCACTTTTGTCATTACTGACGCTTTTGGCGCGTCCCATCTGGGTAGTGCAGCTTTGTTTTTGTGTGTGTGTGTGTGTGTGTGTTCCTATGTATTTTATATTATTCTTTGTTTTCACTTTTGTGTTATGTTGCTCTGTGTTACTTGTTATCTGTGTTATTGTCATTCTGTGTTCTTTGTTCTTCTGTGCTTTATTGTTTTATGTGGTTATTGTACGATGTAATTGTTTTATAAAAAAAGTTGTCCGTCAACTCGCTCTCCTCGTTAGCATCGTTTAAATGATTTTCCTCTGGCAGTCCATGTGTAATACGTAGGTACTTCCGAATACAGCATTGTTTTTGCAAACACATCATTTTGACATAACGTGAAGAAAGCAGTTAACGTTGTAGTCGGTGGATTCATAGCTGTTTGTTGCTCATTTGCAGCTGTGAAATAAACTTGTTGTCAATTTTCATGTTTTCAAAACAAAAACAAAAAACACTAACGAAATATTTCAATAATTTAAACACAGATCAATCGACACAGCTCAATTTCGCCACCAATTGCACTGAAAAATAATAAGAACAGTTAAAAACGAAAAGAAAAACAATGAAAAAAAGAAACAAATAAACTATACCCACGAAATGAACGGTATGGTAAACAACACAGCTCAATTCCATGGCAATGTCACACAAAATAATTAAATTAAAATGAAAATAAATCAAAATCTATGAAAATTCAATTTATCAATGCAACCGGAAACATTGAAATGGAATCGTGACATATTTTGCATAGCTTGTGTTGGTCTTACGTGCAACAGATGGCGCTGTTTTAAAAAAAAGCATGGTTTTACCTGTCACAGGTGTGACATCTAAATTGTAGGCATATAAAAACATGCACGTATTTGAATGGAACGTTGTGTCAAAATTTCAAAGCAAGCGGTGAAGAACTTTCAGAGATTAAAGTGTATGTTGCTACTATATCGAACAGATGGCGGTGTATAAAAAAAAAACATGTTTTTCCTGTCACAGGTGAGGCATGTATATATTAGGTATATAAAAGCACTCGCCTATTTCAATGCAACGATGTGTCAAAATTTCAAAGCAATCGGTAAAGAGGTTTCGAAGATTTCCCTCACATGAAAAACACGTGAAAAACAGAGTTTTTCCAAAAAAAGCATGTTTTTTTCTCTTCACAGACGTGATATCGATATAGTATGTATATAAAAACCCGCTCGGAAGCGACTGGAACATTGTGTGAAAATTTCAAAGCAATCGGTGAAGAACTTTCAGAGATTAGCGATTTTGAACAAATGAACATTTCCATTTTTATTTATATAGATAGCATGTGTTTTCCTCTTACATGTAACAGATGGCGCTGTTTTCAAGAAATGCATAGTTTTACCTGTCACAGGTGTGGTATCTATACTTATACTTACGAAATGAAGGGCATGGTAAACAACACAGCTCAATTCCAACACAATGTCACACAAAATAATTCAATAAAAAATAAAATAAATCCAAATCAATGACAATGAAATTTATCAATGCAATCGGAAACATTCAAATGGAATTCGTGACATATTTAGAGTAGCGTGAATGTTGCTATTTTGTGCAACAGATGGCGCTGTTTTTCAAAAACGCATGTTTTTACCTGTCACAGAGGTGGTATCTGTATAGTAGGTATATAAAAAAACCCGCATGTTCGAATGGAAAGTTGTTTCAGAATTTCAAAGCAGTTGGTGAAGAACTTTGGGAGATTACAGCGTGTGTTGCTCTTACATCCAACAAATGGCTTTGTTTTTCAAAAAAAGCATGTTTTCTCCGATCACAGGTAAGAAATGTATATAGTAGGTATATAGAAACACGAGCCAAGTTCAAGTTCAAGTATGTTTATTGAGACAAGAAAAAATACATCTCAAGGGATAGAGTAGCATAGGCTATTTCTACCCCTCTACTTCAAGCCCCTCAAGGGGCGCACAAATTCAGTGAGTACAAATACACAAATCACAATACAAGAATCCCATTTAACATTGCAGGTTAATATAGTAAGGACAGCATATAAGTGTTAGACTCTTGGGCAAAATTCTTGTATGCAACGTCGTGTCAAAATTTCAAAGCAATCAGTAAAGAGGTTTTGAAGATTTCTCTATGAAAAACACATGAAAAATACAGTTTAAAAAAGTATGTTTTTTTTTCCGTCACAGACGTGACATCAACATAATATGCATATAAAAATCTGCTCGGATGCGAATGGAACTGTAACGTACGTTTATGTTATGTTTGTTGGGTAGATTAGATACAGTGTTTAGTGAGTTTCATATTTATTTAGTAGTCCTGGATACAGCAGTGTCGTAGACGTTGAGACGAAGCTTGGAGCAGAGCAGAGAGCTGAGTGAGGCCGGAGTCGTGGAGCTCTAGGCGGGAGAGCGTGGCGGCTCGATTAGGAATTGCGAGTGTCTGAACTCGGGGAGCGAGAGCGTTGTAGCTGGATGCGGTCGTAGTCTGCTGTCTGCTCTGTGTCGAAGCTGTAGCGTCTTGGGTCGACTAGCACTGCCCAAGCCGAGTACTACATTCTTGACTGGAGATTGTACTGTCTTGCTGTTCTCCCATCGCTGGGTTATATGGTGATTACACCTCAGCTCCCTCCAACAAGGTGAGGAGAGTATTGGGGAAAGGATTGTAGCTTCTGTAATTAGTTATGCTATGAAGATAATGAGATAATGGAGCGAGTATAAGATTAACTCGCTACAGAACATTGTGTGAAAATTTCAGAGTAATCGATGAAGAACTTTCGGAGATTAGCGATTTTGAACAAACGAACATTTCTAGTTTTATTTATATAGATTATTAGCGCCTCTTCTTTATTAAAATGCGCTAGATTCTTAAAGCGATAGAATCTAGCATCTGGAAAGAGTCGTTAGCAGCTTTATATACGCCCAATATGAAAATAAAGAATTACTTTCAACAACTTTTTTGTTAAAATACACCACCACTGTTTTAAAAAGTGTTCGTGATAATCCATTGGCCAGTAACTCTTTTGCCCGATTCTATTACGGCGTCAGCTTCTGTTAATTCTATCCCCACTTCTAGGGACAGGGATGACATATGCAGGAATGCCTGGGATCCTGAATTCGATATACGAGTCTTTAAATTTATTAATTCCCAAATTAACAGGTAAAATATCTATATATTTCGTGCTAACTATACTGGGCTCGAGCATACGTGCATTAGTTTGGGAAATCCATCTGTTACAGCCACTGTGTAACTTTCCAAAGGGGAATTGTAGCCCCGCTTCTAATGTAGTAGTAGTAGTATTCATGCCGGCTGCTATGAGAGGAATGAATTGCATTTTATGCAAACACGTCATTATATCTCTTCTTCGTCTTATTCTGTTTAGTGAAACTACGAATAAGTGCTAATTTGGTGGCCTTAGCTTCTTTCTTAGACTTTTTCCGCCTTTTACCACCACCTAAAATCTGACGCCCTACTCCCTTCAATGATTCGATCCCATGCTTCTTAATTGACTTTTTAAAGGAATGTTCGCTTGTTTGCATGTCTTGCAATACATTCTGACCCATACTTAAGACGGTAGGAACACAGGTTCTCATTAAAAATGTCCCTGCTTTTCGGGCTAAACCAGTGAGGAAACTGAATATACCACCTCCTCTTATATGACTCCTATTGAATATTCTAATATCACTCAGCCCACCTCCTTTATATGAGGCAGGTGGACTAATTAAGAATAATATTTCGTCTACAGACGGAGGGATGAAATTGACGAGCATTTTGTAGCTTGCAGATGAGTAATGAGGCTCGGAACTGTAATGTCCTTATTATATAGACCCAATTCAGGATCGTATATATAAAACAGCAGTTGTGCTTCCTCGTTTATCGAAATAAATAGGAGTCCCATTAGGATCGGTTACTGCAATACTTATACTATTCAGTACATTTATATTTAACGATTTATATAGTTTCCTATTCGTCCTTTCGCCACCCTGCAAAGACACTACGTCCAATATATTGACTAATAAATTCCCGTACATCGTGGGTGCGATTTTATCGCAATAAACACACAGGTAATCCATCATGCCCCTGGGTTGTGGAGGGTAGGGACACGTGCCGGATATGGGGGGTTTCTTCCAAATAATTCTTGTGTACGTATATATCATAATTTTTATGCTGATCAGTTCCCAAAACCTTGCCGATACTCGCCCCAAAAGATAGGGAAATCCTGCATACTGCTCGATTACCGTCATAATACAATACATTCTCATCGCTGCTAGCGGCATTGAACTTTACCTGATTGGATATTGAACCATATTTAATATATGCATCTCCATATCTCGGGAAATGCGTCTTATAGACATCAGACACAAAACTCAAATCATTCTGTGAAAATATATGGGTAATTTCGTTATTGATGGCATATATAATTTCCTTTATACTACCAGGTAAAATATTAGTTTTCAGTAGAAATTTTGAATGTTTGTAACTAATTCCTTTAGCATCTAGGTACATAATTCTTACTCGGATATAACTCTACAGATCATCCGATCTTATTATGTAATATGCCGAAGGCAATAATATATTCTGGAGACACATCTCATAGCAACGTCAAGAATCTAGCACAAGTTGATTATATATTCTGTTTTCAAAAGCACTAAGTTCATTATTAGGAAATAAATCTGTATTGAAACAATAGTAGCGCAAATAACATGAGAATCTATTGTTGGATTGTGAATGAATACACTAAAAACAAAACAGCACATCTATTTATACAATCACCTTTTATAGGCTAACCACGTTAGCCTCCTCCTCCGCCCACTTTAGGGCGTTTAGTTTCTCCAGCAGTTGTAGTAGGAGAATACACCCGTTTTCTTCTTAGTGCTGCCTCATTATTAAATACTTGTTTACCAGATTCTGTATTCCTAAACATTTCTCGTGGAGTTGAGGTTAAAGAGATGAATAATTTAACCAGCGGTAAATTTTCTCGTGGGAATACCGATCGGTGAATCGTCATTTTTGTTAAAATATCATCAATTATGTTTAATCCAGTCACTGGCCTTTGCAGATTCCCATTGACGTCCCACTGCACCATCTTGCTTTCATTAAAATATTTCAACAGCGAACTAGCATAATCATGATCTTTAGCTTTCAGTTTTAAATGTACCAATATTTAAATATTACAATGCCCTACTGTTCAACAAATCTATAGTGTCACACCTTCCCTGATATCCTCAAAAAAGCAAGAGTAACGCCAGTCCATAAAGGAGGCAATCCGGCGGACATAAACAATTATAGACCAATATCAAATCTACCCATTCTATCAAAAATATCTGAAAAAATTATTTACAAACAGCTCTATTCCTACCTCGTAAAATTCGACATACTCAGCCCCTGCCAGTTTGGCTTCCGGTCCCAAAAGAGCACCAACGATGCAATCATTAGTCTCCTTGACGTAATCTACTCAGCCCTTGACAAAAATGAGTTTCCAATTGGACTCTTCATTGACCTAAGAAAAGCCTTTGATACTGTTAATCACAACTACCTCTTACTTAAACTCCAGCATTATGGAATCCGAGGCCTTGCCCTTGACTACATCCGATCCTATCTTAGTGACAGACACCAATATGTAACTATCAATGATACAACTTCTTCCACTCTACCAATTACCGTTGGAGTGCCACAGGGCAGTATCTTAGGACCTCTTCTATTTCTTATATATATAAACGATCTGCCTAATGTCTCTAATATTCTCAAACCTATATTGTTTGCTGACGATACTACTCTTATCTATTCAGACCTCAACCCACATACACTAAATAATGTTGTGAATAATGAATTAAAAAAAGTCCACTTATGGATGTCAACTAACAAATTAACATTAAACATCGAAAAGACTTACTACATCTTATTTGGAAGCAAATCATCAAATGCAATTCAGCTACAGATAGACAACATTAACATCAGTAATAAAAATGATGGCAAGTTTCTTGGCCTATTCCTAGACAAGAGACTCAACTTCAGCACCCACATTCAACACATAACTAAGAAAGTCTCTAAGACAGTTGGTATACTCTCCAAAATCAGATATTATGTTCCTAACTCTGCTCTCCTCTCTCTCTATTATGCTCTAATCTACCCCTATCTTAATTATGGTATCTGTGCATGGGGGTCTACCACTGCAAACCACCTTAAGCCCATCATCACCCAGCAAAAATCTGCTATCATAATAATAACTAACTCTGCTTTCAAACAACACTCAGCTCCCTTGTTTAAATCCCTAAACTTGCTAAATATTAACTCCCTCCACACATTCTCTTGTGTCAACTACATCTACAAAACCCTGTTCTTAAATGCAAACCATGCTCTGAAACTCTCTCTGGACAGATGTAATAGGACCCATTATCACCACACCAGAAATAAATATCTCTTTGATATTCAGGGTCAAACTTAATCTGTGTAAACACTCTATGCAAATTAAGGGACCTAGTCTATGGAACTCACTCCCTAGTGAATTGAAAAACTGTAAAACTTTTGCCTTATTTAAAAACAAAACCAAAAAGTACTTAATTTCATCTTCTTAGTTTCCTACACTGAGCTTTATTTTTGCTCTGTATCTAGTGTTACCCAATCTCCTAATTCTTATGTATTTAACCCAAACAACCTTATCATTGTGTTCATTGCTGTCTTCCTTTATGTGCTAGCCATTTGCTGTATTGTGCCTACCAATTTTTGTCAACTACCATTCAAGCTTTCATTGCAATCAATCTTAGCTACCTAAGTGCTTTATTATACTGTACCTACAATTTCTCTCATCTTTTTTTTTCTTGCCATGTAACTGTTATCATTTTTTTTATAATGTTTGCTAGTATTTACCTATCAAAATTTTCTTAGATTAAGGACCTGCCCGAAACGCTGCGCGTACTAGTGGCTTTACAAGATTGTAATTACCATATTATATATTCTCACATTCCCAATGTACCTTCTTGTATATGAATAAATAAATAACCAAATGTAATATTGTGGGATTTAGCTCGTACTGAAGCTGGTGCTACTGGCGTTGCTACTGATGGGGCAGGTGTTGGAGCTAGTGATGGCACTGTCATGTTCACAGAAAATGGTACCATCCGTTTTTCTATGTGCGGCGGCTGGACGCCACTAGAGAAGGTAAACAAGAGCGCACAGGACGCCTGCCCAAGCTTGGGAGCCATAGTCATGTAATCGTTTATAAGTATTAAAGTCAGTAACCAGGAATGACTTTACATCACCCTTACTACCAAGACTATCTCGGCTATATACAGACACCACACTGGCGACGACTATGAACTGGGAACGCAGGTATTTTGTTCAACAAAACACAAGGAAGAAGCATGCTGCCTCACGCGCCCGGAGGAGGAAAGAGAAGCTGTGAGCATCATACCCCATGCTTTGTGCTGAGCGTTGCTGTGTGCTGGTCGTTGCTGTGTGCTGGCCGTTGCTGTGTGCTTGCCATTGCTGTGTGCTGGCCAATGCTGTGTACATCCCAAGCTATGTGCTGACTCAAGCTGTGTACCGAGTATTCTGCGAGGCGACGCTGTGTACAGAAACGACGCTTTGATGCAGTGTACAAAACCCGATGTTTTGGTTACGAAACGACGCTCCGTGCTACAAAATTCTTCACGCTGTGAACCAACTGCTGCCTACTGCTGCCAACCTGCTTTGAACCAACTGCTGTACCAACTGCTGTACCAACTGCTGACAACTGCTGTACCAACTGCTGTACCAACTGCTGACAACTGCTGTACCAACTGCTAACAACTGCTGTGTTGCTGTGAGTAGGAACAACACATGTACACAAGGGCTAGGTAAGAAGTCAGTTGCTGCTGTGTTGTGCACTGTTGTGAACTTTTGCATTAAAATGCTTGTGTGCTTTGCAAAATTTAAAGTAATTACAGTGAATTCTTGAATAACATATACAGTGCAGTAAGTGTTATATATATTCTGAGGAACATTT
>WNGS01165523.1:2452509-2494424 GCA_020271785.1 Procambarus virginalis
AGAACATGGCTGAAAAAGCAGCACAAATAACAATAGGTCGACAAACAGCGTTGTTTTTTAAAAAAAGGACATGGGTGACAATAGAGGGGTAAGGTAGTTACAGGGAATTTATTAGGTAGTGCTTCGTTTTATCTTAAACTGGTTGAGAGAGGTACAGTCTTTAGCATGGTGGGAAGGTCATTCCACATTCTGGGTCCCTTGATTTGTAGAGCATTTCTAGTTTGATTAAGTCGTACTCTTGGAATATCAAAACTGTATTTATTTCTGGTGTGGTGCTCATGGGTTCTGTTACAACCTTCAATGAAGCTTTTGAGGTTAGGATTGGCATTACAGTTCAGCGTTTTATATATATGTATAATACACATGAGAGAATGTGCAGTGACTTAATACTAACATATTCAGAGATTTGAGTAGGGGTACCGAGTGATGTCTGGGGCCAGAGTTTGATATTGTCCTAATAGCAGCTTTGTGTTGAGTAATTAGAGGACGTAAATGATTTGGGTAGTAGAACCCCAAGCACAAATACCATAGTTGAGATATGGATAGATGAGGGAGTAATAGAGTCACCAGGGCAGGGCGGGGTACTAATATCTGATCTTAGAAAGAATGCCAACAGTTTTTGAAACTTTTTGATATATTTAGAATGTGTTCCTGGAAATTCAGCTTGTGGTCAATGAGAACGCCAAGGAATTTGCCATCTAATTTGTTACAAATTTGGGTATTGTTATCCTGAGATTTATTTGATAGAGGATTTATTGCCAAACAGAATATAGAAAGTTTTGTCAATGTTAAGGTGAGTTTGTTGGCAGTTAGCCAAAGATGGACTTTATTTAGCTCAGTATTACTGTGGAATTAGAGCAAGGGGGTCAGGACTGGAGTAAATGAAGGTTGTGTCGTCAGCAAATAGAATTGGTTTGAGGTGTTGGGAAGGCATTTGGAAAGTCATTAATGTAGATGAGAAAGAGGAGAGGGCCAAGTATGCTGCCCTGAGGAACACCGATGTTGATGGGTAGGGGGGGAGAAATTGAATTATTCACAGAAACATACTGGAGCCTGTCAGTATGGTAAGATTTGAGGTATTGCAGGGAGTGTCCTCTGACTCCATAATGATGTAATTTAAGAAGAAGGTTTTGGTGGTTGACAGTGTCAAAGCCTTACGCAGGTCCACAAATAACCCAACAGGGAACTCATTTTTATCAAGTGCTGCATGAATCAAGTAATCATACTAATAAGTGCATTGTTAGTGCTTTTTTGGGTCTGAAGCCATATTGACAAGAGCTAAGTATATTGTGTTTGGCTAGATAAGAGTAAAGCTGCTGTAGATTAGTTTTCAAATATTTTTGACAAGTTAGGCAGGATTGATATAGGTCTGTAGTTGTTAACATCTGTGAGATCACCACATTTGTGGACAGGGGTTACTCTCGCTTTTTTTACAATATCTGGAAAGGTTTGGAATTCAAGTGACTTTTGAAGAGCAATGCAAATAGCAGGGGCTAAAGATCTAACACTGATGTGTCGAATTCAACTCAAACCTTAGAAATCTGATACTAGATAACAGACTGAACAAAAACCATCTAATTATCGCAGGGGACTTTAATATTGACCTCTGCGAGCCTGAACACCCTACTGCTGCCAGCTTCCTCAACTGTATGAATCCTGCTTCTTCATACCCTTAATCACTAGACCTACTAGAATCATGATAATACGGCCACGACTCTAATCACATCTGGACCAACATAACCTCTCCTCTTACTTCAGGTATAATCACCGATAGCACTTGTGATGGAAAAAAAGAGAAGTGTAGGTGTTCGACAGTCATCCTAATGGCTGTTGTCAATGCCAATCACATTTACAAAAAAAAGTCGACTGCTGGCTGGTGTCGTCTGTGGTAAAGTAAGGGAATACACGCAAAACACATAGTATGAACAATGAAACTTTAATTACTTGAAAAATTAGGAACAAAGAGAATCCCTTGCTATGTACAGTGCAAACAAACAAGTCAAAAAAAATATAACCTAAAATTAGAAACAAGGGTGACGTTACTCTATAAATAAAATAAAGACAAGAAAATGAGTAAACAGGTGCTGAGAATAAAGCACTGGCTGAGAACATCCACTAATAAACAGAGTGTATATCAGTTGGTTGTTTTCAGCTTGAGAGCACAGGATATTCTAACTTCAATAACTGGTCAAGCCCAGCCATCGGCTAAGTAGATGGCGCTGAGGTGCAGTGGTGCAGTCGGCGATTCACCAATCAGAAGCGGGCAGGCTGGAACTGGTAGTTTGGTGATTGGCGACGGGGAGGGGGGGGGGGAGGAGCAGAGCGAGCATGTGATATGTTGCGCCTGGCAAAACGTACACTTGCTTGTAGTATCTAGATGTTGTAGATGTACTTGTACTTGTACTAGTGACTTGATGGTAGGAAAGAGCAGGCCAAATCTCTCTTGAAGGAGATTATCGTAACACACTACAGACCATTACCCCCACATTTCTCTTAATTAACATTAACAAACAAAGGAAAGATTCAACATTAGGAAAGATCCTTCTCTCTACGAACCAAATCCACATAAACGTCCTCCTCCAGACAACTTTACCAGCCTCAGCTAAAATATTGTAAGACAAACTTACCTTCCATTTCATTGAAAGGCGTAAATCCTCGTCTTATACTAATTCCATTCTCGCCTTACCAGGTATTAGAAAACCTTCAGTCTTCCACCCTGGCGATAGGAACACCATCATACCGCAGCGAGATCGGATCATACACTCCAGCTACAGTCATCAGAGAGGAGCCACTCAACATCCTGCCCGACGTACAACACAACGTACCATCCAATCTACTAGGTTACAACTTCAACCTCTCCTCGGACTTAAACATTCTCCGGTCCCCTACATCAGGATCAGTTCTCCAAACTTCACTGAATCCTGCATCACCATGTGAACATCATGTATCACAATCTCCTTTGGTTCCTACTGCTAGCCCAGTTCTCCTATCAGCACTTGCTACGCTGGGCCTTGCATCAGACGAACCATCTCACCATCTCCTTGGATCACCACTCTCACTGATCCATTCAGCAGGCTCGATTCGTACTTCACAGAGTCCTGCAGTGCTACCTCAACATCTTCTACAAGCACCATTCTCTTCAGTTTCTGCAGCAGACCCAGTTCACCAACTAGCACCTACATTTGATTTGCTGGGCATTGTATCTACAGAACTTCAACATTACCATCTTCTTCATCAAAGGCTCGGACAACGTCGTCGCCGACGCACTTTCACAAGTCCATGAGGTGGACTCGTCCACTCCTACTATTCTACACTCCGCTGCAATCGAATAGGCAATAAGAGCAGGCTTCGGGGGAGAGCTGTCATGGTAAAATCTCTAGGAAGAGATTCGGCCTGTTCCATCATCACCTATTCTACCATACCACGTATATATATTAAAGGACTGCAACCACAAGAGCAACAACAACTACTTTCCAGACGTCTAGACAGTACCACCAGTCTCCCCCACACACTACGGCCCATCACCCCACCTCACCTGGTCGCCAGGAGCTCACGCTATCGACCGAAACAAGCAGTTAATGTTAGCCGGTTCCTAGTTATCCATGACTACCAGCGCCACTTGGATGGCCAATGTTCCATATAAATAGGGCTACCTAGCCCACCACGATTCATATTACTCCTGAGTGCTCTGCTGAGTAGACCTGTTGACATATCTTGATATGGTAACAGAGTTATTCAGTCTGGCTCACAGTATTCCCACACCATACTTTATTTGCACATTAACGTAACGTAAATTTGATTGTTCATCTTGTTTTGCACATTTTGTATTAGAGCCAAGCCTGGATATTATTTTATGTTTTGTAATTTGTTTAACAACAGTTTTCTATCAAAGTAAAGAATTTTTAAATGTTTTTTCCCCTCTGTCTTATCCTGCAGTTACTTCACCGTGAAGACAAATTGCAGTCTTAACTTTTTTTTTATTTATGTGACTGGCATTCTATCTGCCTAGAGAGACTGCACTAACGCCTACTTTTCTCATCATACTACATATATGTGAATCAAATTAAATTCACTCTATGTTTCTTCAGCATTCTTTATTAAGAATTAACAGATCCATCTTCAATCAATAAATATATCACCGTTTACTGGAAGTAATTTATACAGTTACAATCAGCTGTTCCAGTAAATACCTGACGAACTGAATTTCCACTCTTAATATTCTCACCCATTTAATGCCATTTCATTTAAATTATTTGTGTACCGAGAACCAATCTGTTGTCATATTGCAATCTCCTTGGCGCAGTGATAAGACGTTAACCTGGCATTCCACGAGCGCTTTGTCCTGGGTTCGTATCCTGGCCAGGGAGGATTTACTGGGCACAAATCCTTAACTGTAGCCTCTGTTTAACTCAACAGTAAAATGGGTACTTGGTTGTAAAAACGATTCTTCGTGGGGGTCGTATTCCAGGGAACATAGGATTAAGCAACCCGTCCTCGCAAATTCAATAAGTCAATATTGACTTATTAAATATGTGCATAGGTGACATACTTAACATGAGTCAGAGGAGTCAGAGGACACTCACTGCAATACCTCAAATCTTACCTTACTGACAGGCTCCAGTATGTTTCTGTGAATAATTCAATTTCTCCCACCCTACCCATCAACATTGGTGTTCCTCAGGGCAGCATACTTGGCCCTCTCTTCTTTCTCATCTACATTAATGACCTTCCAAATGCCTCCCAACACCTCAAACCAATTCTATTTGCTGACGACACAACCTTCATTTACTCCAGTCCTGACCCCCTTGCTCAAAATGCCACAGTAAATACTGAGCTAAATAAAGTCCATCATTGGCTAACTTCCAACAAACTCACCCTTAACATTGACAAAACTTTCTATATTCTGTTTGGCAATAAATCCTCTAATCAAATAAATCTCAAAATAAACAATACCCAAATTTGTAACAAATTAGATGGCAAGTTCCTTGGCGTTCTCATTGACACAAGCTGAATTTCCAGGGACACATTCTAAATATATCAAAAAAAGTCTCAAAAACTGTTGGCATTCTTTCTAAGATCAGATATTATGTATCAGATATTATGACCTGCCCTGGTGACTCTCTATTACTCCCTCATCTATCCATATCTCAACTATGGCATTTGCGCTTGGGGTTCTACTACCCAAAATCATTTACGTCCTCTAATTACTCAACACAAAGCTGCTATTAGGACTATATCCAACTCTGGCCCCAGACAACACTCGGTACCCCTATTCAAATCTCTGAATATGTTAGATATTAAGTCACTGCACATTCTCTCATGTGTATCTTACATATATAAAACGCTGAACTGTAATGCCAATCCTGAGCTCAAAAGCTTCATTGAAGTTTGTAACAGAACCCATGAGCACCACACCAGAAATAAATACAGTTTTGATATTCCAAGAGTACGGCTTAATCAAACTAGAAATGCTCTACAAATCAAGGGACCCAGAATGTGGAATGACCTCCCCAACCATGTTAAAGACTGTACCTCTCTCAACCAGTTTAAGATTAAAACTAAACACTACCTAATAAATTCCATGTAACCTACCTTACCCCTCTATTGTCAACCCATGCCTGTTATTTTTTGTTAATCAACGCTGTTTGTCAACCTTTTGTATTTGTGCTGCTTTTTCAGTCACGTTCCCCCTTTTTTTTATCTTTATTTGTATTTGTTCTCAACACATTTTATTCTTTATGCTCAATTAGTATTAAGTTCTCGATATTAATGTTCTTCCTGCCCGAAACGCATTGCATAATAGTGGCTTTAGGCATTGTATGTACTAGCTCTATCTATAATTCGATCCATTAATGTAACATCACTTGTATGTATATACCTTACCTGAATAAACATATTTTATATTTTATATTTTATATTTTATATTTATAGTTTCCCTTGAAAATCTTCATAGAAAACACCAACCTTACCTAACCTTGTTAGTATGTTAAAACAAGCATCTTATTGCTTCGTAATTACAATTATTACCTAACCTATACCTATAATAGGTTAAGTAACAATTGTAATTACGAAGCTATAAGATGCTTATTTTAACATACTAACAAGGTTAGGTAAGGTCGGTGTTTTCTATGAAGATTTTCAAGGGAAACTATTATGTTAAGTATGTCACCTATGCACGCAACTAATAAGTCAATATTGACTTATTAAATTTGCGAGGACGGGTTGGATTAAGTACTTGCCCAAAATGCTACGCGTACTAGTGGCTGTACAAGAATGTAAGAACTCTTGTATATATAAATAAAAATGACAATAAATAAATGTAAGATAAATTAATACCACATAATTTAAGATCAACCCTGTTTCCATCTTCTCAGAAAGTTGGATAAAATATAATGATTAATTCCCGAATTCCAACATTGGAAACTAGTGTGCATGCGCCAGCGAGCCGAGGGAGACTTGGGGGAGATCAGCCTCCATTATTAGCTGCACAGAAGGTGTTCTGGAGCTGAGCATTCTTCATCCATCAAAAACTATAGCATCTAACTACTAAGGAGCTTCCGATCGATACCACAGCTTCCATCATTTACGAACACCACGTTCAGCAGACATAAGTACCTCAGACTTGTTTAATTTGCCTATTTTCAAGAGTTCTGTTAGATGTTCTGTCGTGACGATGTGGGATAAAAACATAACCCACGTGAGTGGACATTCAACTCCTCAAACTCCTTTACATTTCTTGATTTATTGCATAAATTGAAGATTTGGAGTAGAACTTATATGTAATTCGCCTTTCAGCATGGATTTATGGGCAAGAGAGTCGATATTCCGCCAGCACGATCACGTGTCCTAGGTGGTAGCCTGCTCAGACAAATTTGCCATCACATAGTTGCTGGATACATGCTACTATCATCTCTAACAGCTAAGCTGTTTCAGTATTATTATTGTAGTTAGAACCTTCTATTATTCTATTGATTTAATATTTTATAATTTAATACTTTAACCATATCTATATGCATATTATATAGATTAAACCCCCCCCCCCAAAGATTGTGTATGGAGTTAGTTCTAGAATTAATATAAATTTATAATTCATTTAGTAAGATTTATTTGATTTCATTTTATATTTAATAAAAGAGATCCATAGGCACTGGTTCTCTAATTCTTCAATATAAAGAATGGTCCTTGAAAACATTTATTATTATTATATAGTAAAGCTAGATTTCCCCACATTCGTTTTGGTCTTTCAAACTAAGATCTTATCTGAGATCCAACAAAGAACCAGAATTAATATTAAATCTATACCGGTTCTCAAAGCCCAAATTCTTTTTGGTTCTTCAGACCCGGATATGCCAGTATAAATTCATATATATTTTATGGTCCAGTGCATCAAATTAAATTACTGGTCCTATATAATCTATTATAACTCAACTAATCAATTACTAACCCTGATTATAGTATACTCCTAATTAGATAGTATTATCAGGTACTAGGATATATATTAATTATTATTTACGGCCGTCAGCAGACCGCCACTCATATACTATAGCCTAACCCTATTAGTTCACATTGTTAATATACAATGCCACTTTCTACAAGACCGCCACCCATATATTATAACCTAATCCTATTAGTTCACATTGTTAATATACAATGCCACTTTCTACAAGTAGCGTTAGTGGTTCATAGCCAACTACCCACAATACTTAGACCTATATCCCAAACAGAGGCGAGAATATTTAGGTAAACTGCTCATATTTTTTACAACAATCCTGTGTTAAAATCTGCTTCAGATTGGTCACACCATTTAACAAATATTTACCTCGGTGGTAATGATATCCAACCAACTCGGCACTCAGCTGAAATCATAAACCATCTCAGAAATATCATCAATTCCTGTAGGGAAATTAATAGCAACGTTCTGTTCAACATTAGTGGAACCTCACCAACCAAGGAGTAATAATCGTTGGAGAGTGAGTCCTGAGTATTATCAACGTGCAACTAAATATATTAATTTTCGGCTGAGAAAAAGAGTGCGGCTGGACGCTACCTACACTCACTTTAATTTACTGCCAGACCATATCATGAAAACTTGGCTCCAGACGGAGTACACCTGTCACGAGAGTCTAGGGCATATGAGGTTGATAAATTAATTAATACCATTAATCACTACAGGAGGTTGTGGCTAGCAAGCCAACATTAACTGTACATATTTAAATTTCTTAAAACATGTTTTTCTTATAAATCTATATTCTATATATCAAAACTATAAAACCCAAAAACATAGCACTGATATATCAACATACTATATAGATTATTATTGTATTATCATCATTATTGTATTATTATTATTGTATTATTCACATCATTATTGTATTTATGGCAGTCCTTGGATAGGATATTTTTAGACTGGAATTGTACTAAGTCATGTACAACTCTAGCCTAACTTATTATTAGCTACTTTATTAGGTAGGATTAATACCAGACTAGTACTGTGTTAGACAGCACTGGTTAATTACTATTTAATGTTGTGCAGATCCTAAGTAGGGTGAAATTTATTATCTTTACACAAATTGTGCATTTATTTCAGTGTATTTCTTACTGTATCCTCCTTTAAGTGTTACTAGGTGTCACTATACCAACCGAGGGTGATAATGATGAGCTAACTCCAGGTGCAACCGTAGTGGCATCCAAACATCACTCAAATCCTAACTACGTCTGTTAGGTAGGAAAGCTAACCTCTATACGAGGTAGGATTAAACATAGCCTAAGAAATTAAATATTAGGCTATTAATAACTGTACCTGCCCCATACATATAAGAGCAAGTACCATAGCTGTCAAAATTAGCTATGTAAGCTCTATACAGCTCAAACTCATAGCCAACATGGCTACACCAAGAAAGTTAGAAATAACCTTGAAAGACCTTCAAAGTCACTTGACAAGGCTACTCAACATAGGTGACAGCTAGATAGAACTGTATCCAGTTGATCTCATATCGCTGGAATTCTCAGCAAAAATAGCTAACCAGAAATTCAAACAAGTACAAGAACACGGGCTCACCATAGCCCATGCTACTTGGAACTTTTTGTTCCAGGTAGCGAATCTTAAACAACAACAAACAACAGTACAAGATTTATTGTGATGTACATAGGTGCACTCAATGTCAATAATACTGACCCAGATGAAATATATCAAATTATATCTGACCTAGCCAACTATGAAGACGAAATTCAGGCCAGGTTAAATTACTATAATAAGATGCTTGCAAAAGAAAATGTTCATGCTGGGTTGGAACACGTTTATAGTATATCTATACCAAAGCAAGCACCCAGCTCATCAGATAAAATAAATGAGCTAAATCAAGATGAGGATACTCCTCTAATTAAATTAGATCCTCACACTGGATCAATAATTGTAGTTAAACCATCATTTTCTAAGTTTCATCAAATATAGCTTCACCTAATGATATATTAACCGAATCTGAATAGCTTTCAGAGGGCTCATCCATATATTCCATGGATTCTGAGAATTCATTACATGAGGCTACTGAATTATTAAGCTTCCCAAATGAACCCAGGGAAAGAAGTGAAACTGTAACAGACAGTGAAGCTGAAACAGAAGATGAAGATGCAGCTGAAGCTGAATTAGGAGCTGAAGCTGAATTAAAAGTTGAAGCTGAATTAAAAGCTGAAGCTGTATTAAAAGCTGAAGCTGTATTAAAAGCTGAAGCTGAAATTGAGGATGAGGCTAAGCAAGAAGCCTTAAGCCAAATTAGTGATAGTTCTAATAACTCAAACAAGCCTCTTAGAGGTAATGCTGAACATGATAGCACCAATCAAGCTATCCAGCTCTCTAGAGAAAGTACTGACAACGAGAAGGCTATCATAAATCTTATGCACCAGCTACTGGACTTGACCAGATCAATCAGTTGACTCCTTGCAAACATTTAGTCTAAAACTAGAATCACTGTTAAAATCCTTCAGCAGTGAAGTGGATCAATCCACTGCTGATGAATGACTAAAATTGTCATCCAAAGAAAGTAGCTAGGTGCTAAATGAATTATATTCTTATCAGAATAATACCGTCCTGACAATGCAGGATATATTAGCAGGTTTGTATATTGTCATGAATCAAAGACAGGCAGACCAGGCACTTAATGCCTATACTGAATCAACAGAGACAGTACCCACATTAAATTCTTTAATTGAAACTCTTAAAGTGACACAGTCATTAGGTAATATAGGAACTAATAATCAATATTATTAATTAACGCATTAGTTAAATCAATATTAATTAGTTAATTATTAGTTAATCAATATTATTAGTTAACGCTGCATGTACTAGTGGTTTTACAAGATTGTAAATACTATGCTATGAATTCTCACAAACCCAATGTACCTTCTTGTATATAAATAAATAAATAAAAATAAAATAAAATATAATATTAACAGACCAAAAACTGATTTATCAGTGAGACCTAAGAATAACATAAGTACTCCCAAGAGCCCAATAATTACTCCCAAGAGTACAACAAGTACTCTCAAGAAACAAACTAATAAATACACAGCAAAGCCTTCAAAACCTGTAGACAATGTTTCACCTAAACCGGTGAACCTTAACCATGCTGTAGGCTGGGGGTTATGTTTGCTTTGCCATTAAAACCATTTTGTATATAACTGTACAAGTTACCCTAATAGAGACACCCGAGTCAGACGACTCAAACAGTTACACAGATGTACCAGGTGTCTCAAACCACATAATACTAACAGCTGTGAGACCCCACTGAACACCTGCAATAGGTGTAGAAGAGGACAGTATCATGCTGCACTGTGCAAATATATTAAATCAAATTTTCAAACTCCAAGGTAAGAGATAGAAATCTTACACAAGCACAGTGCTGCAAGTTGCGAGAAGTTTACAGCGTTCAATCACCAGCATCTCAAGTTAATGCAACATTGCCTACTGCCCAACTCCAAGTCTAGAATAAAAGGGCCAAGATCGCCATTCGTGGCCTATTCAATCAAGGGGTCCCAGAAAACTTTTATTACCCAGAAAGCGGCAGAGGCACTTAAATTAAAGCCAATAACACAGGTCTAATGAAACCTGTCAGGGTTCATGATAAATAGAGGACCCCAAGAATACACAGTAGTCCAACCACTAGTACACCTAGGTGGTTATGTCAGGCTCGTTCAGCCCATAGTAGTAGATCAAATCCCGTTTGACCCTAAATGTCAAGGGTCTAGGGAGTACAGCCAGATTCCTACAGCAAAATGGAGTTAAATTGGCTGGCAACAAGTTAATGTCTAACCGCCTCACCGATGTAAATCTACTAGTAAGAGCAGACTACTACTACCAGTTTATTACTGGTCAAGTTAAACAATGGGACATGAATTTGCTCAAATCAGCAGGAGGCTACCTACCTACTTACAGGTAAAGTTTTAAACCTGAACAAGCCTATGCCTGCTAACAATAGATATTAATAGAAACTAAACCATCAGCTGAAAATAATTCCTCAGCAACCAGCATAAAGGAGAAAATAGCTGAGTAAATAAATCTAGATTGAGTCTGGTACAATTAATATTAGCCGAGATGTTTTTATGGATCTCAGAGGATAATCAGTGGTCAGCAGCCTAAACCGGTGCAAATCACAGTGACCAAGCCTCTGACCCCACAGTAGATCCAGAACTATTCTCGACCATAATAATTGACCACACTCAGTCCCTACGTAAAACAAATAAATTAAGCTAGAAAATTCTAGTACCCAATGAATTTCGCAGGACCATGAAGTCATCCAGAAACTTCCATACCTGAAAATTTACCAGGACCAATGTCCTAAATAACCTGGCGCATAAGGTCGTGCCAAGAAAACCTTAGACTAGTCTTAACCAGACAACTGCATTTTAGTCGCTGAAATTAAGAGAGCTGTGAGAGTACTTACCAATCAGGGAAGAGTCATCAAGTTTCTGTGGGTCCCCTCCCATGTTGGAATATGTGGGAATGAACGAGCAGATGTGCTGGCTGCTGAAGGCGCTGAAGGAGACCATATTGAATACTTCATACCCAAGACTCTCCTACAAATTAGAGGTATTGTCAGTCAACATCATCGTGACAAAGTAACTGAGGAAAGGAGGATAGAAGCACAAACCAGTGAATCTATACTGTGGTACAACATGGTTGCAGCTGGCAATCCCAATCATTATGGCCGAAGAGGAGGAGGACGAGGGAGAGAATCAGTAATAGCGAGAATCCGTCTTGGATACAAATATTCTTGGAGATATGGAATGGAAACAACAGTTGATCAGCGAAGTTGCAGAATCTGTGGTGAGAGTGATGGACACCGCCTTGACCACTATCTACGTGAATGTGTACACCTGAGAGACATTAGAAATATATGTAGAATAATAAACCCCACATTGTTTGAGTTAGGAAAACATTATTTGTCAAATATTGATACTGTTCTTAAAAGATTTCCCCATTTTGCACCCGCAAGATAACGTAAACTTTTAAGGGTTGATAGATGTTAATCTTCTTGTTTGAGGAGCTGTTCACTTGAGACAGTTAAGCAAGTCCCAGCTGTGTCTGGGTACAAGTGACAGGATGAACAACCCAGCGGGTTTTCTTCCTATTGGGGAGTGTTGTACATGCTGCTATGGCGGTGTGTCCACTCACAAGATGAGTGGCGCTGCCCAATAAACTCGCCCCTCAGGGCAAAATTAAAAAAAAAATTGCATTTAATCAAAATTTCTCTGAACTAGGATTCTCATAATTTACCCAAGGAAATTTCCATTTGCCGTGTTGTTTGGGCTACTTTTTCTTTCTTGCTTCTACCTTTAAGCAACTTTAGAAAGCGTTTTTGGATCAGCACCTAGCACAAACAAAATTGAAAACTTGCAAATCTATAAGTGAACACATAACAGAGAACTATAAACCATGAAACATATAGGTTGGGATAATCCATTACAAATTATCTTCCAAGCAAGATTAGTCGTAGTAACAATGAATTAATTTTGTCGAACAACTCTAGGTCTCCCATAATCTAGTGAATTAACACCTATTAACTCAGCAGATTTTACTGCTCAAATGAGTCACAACAAAGTGACTGCCAATGAAATTTTTAGACTACGTGCTTCTCACTATGTGTGAGAGTACTTACCAATCAGGGAAGAGTCATCAAGTTTCTGTGGATCCCCTCCCATGTTGGAATATGTGAGAATGAACGAGCAGATGTGCTGGCTGGTGAAGGCGCTGAAGGAGACCATATTGAATACTTCATACCCAAGACTCTACTACAATTTTGAGGTATTGTCAGGCAACATCACCGTGACAAGGTAACTGAGGAAAGGATAGAAGCACAAACCAGTGAATCTGTACGATGGTACAACATGGTTGCAGCTGGCAATCCCAATCATTATGGCCGAAGAGGAGGAGGACGAGGGAGAGAATCAGTAATAGCGAGAATCCGTCTTGGATACAGATATCCATGGAGATATGGAATGGAAACAACAGTTGATCAGCGAAGTTGCATAATCTGTGGTGAGAGTGATGGACACCGCCTTGACCACTATCTACGTGAATGTGAACACCTGAGAGACATCAGAAGTATGTGTAGAATAATAAACCCCTCATTGTTTGAGTTAGGATACACTACTTGTCAAATATTGATACTGTTCTTAAAAGATTTCCCCATTTTACACCCGCAAGATAACGTAAGCTTTTAGGGGTTGATAGATGTTAATCTTCTTGTTTGAGGAGCTGTTCACTTGAGACAGTTAAGCAAGTCCCAGCTGTGTCTGGGTACAAGTGACAGGATGAACAACCCGGCGGGTTTTCTTCCTATTGGGGAATGTTGTACATGCTGCTATGGCGGTGTGTCCACTCACAAGATGAGGGGCGCTGCTCAATAAACTCGCCCCTCGGGGCAAAATTAAAAAAAAAATTAAATTTACGTGCTTCGTTAAGTCTCTAGAGGACTATAGCATCGTAGCCTAATAGTTATAAATCGAGCACCCATTATTGCTCACCATGATCATTCGAGCCCATTATTGCTCACCATGATCATTCGAGCCCATTATTGCTCACCATGATCATTCGAGCCCATTATTGCTCACCATGATCATTCGAGACCATTATTGCTCACCATGATCATTCGAGCCCATTATTGCTCACTTCGATAATTCGAGCCCATTATTGCTTACTACTTCGATAATTCGAGCCCATTATTGCTCACCATGATCATTCGAGCCCATTATTGCTCACTGTAATAATTAGAGCCCATTATTGATCACCGTGATCATTCGAGCCCATTATTGCTCACCATGATCACTCAAGCCCATTATTGCTCACCACAATAACCCGAGCAAGCATTACAGCTCATCATGGTAACCTGAGCAACCATTACTGCTCAGCATGAAATTCTTTAAGCTACGTGCTTCGTTAAGTCTCAAGAGGACTATAGCATTGAAGCCTAATACATATAAACCAAGTAGGCACTACTACTCATAAATAACTCTGTTAAGCTATGTGCTTCCTTAAGTCTGTAGAGGGATATAGCACTGTAGCCTAACCCATTCACAAATGAGCAGCTTAACTCCTCATAATTTAACTAGGGTGACACTACCAAAGAAGAAGACAGTAAGATTTACCTGATTTCATTTTGCATTTAATAAAAGAGATCCATAGGCACTGGTTCTCTAATTCTTCAATATAAAGAATGGTCCTTCGAAACATTTAATATTAATATATACTAGAGCTAGATTTACCCACAACTCATCATGTGAGTGAATATGTTGCATTAGTGACAGTATTGGACAGCCCCACTCATCCTGTGAGTGAAAATGCTAGATTAGTGATAGTATTAGACAGCACCACTCATTCTGTGAGTGAACACGCCGCCATGGTGATAGGATTGGGCAGCGTCACTCATCCTGTGAGTGAACATGTTGCATTAGTGATAGTATTGGACACCGCCACTCATTCTGTGAGTGAACATGCTTTATTAGTGACAGTACTGAACAGCGCCACTCATCCTGTGAGTGAACACGCTGCCATAGTGACAGTATTGGGCAACGTTCTAATACTGTTCATCGTAACACCAATACAGCGTCCCTTCCCCTCCCACATGTAACCTCTCCACATCCCATGCGATGAGAGAGCCAAAAAGGGAGTGAGCTCCATGCTTGGTTGTCAGCAGTGTACAGACTTTCAATATAAATGATGTCTGGAAGGGCTCCAGTGGGGGCTGGTTGGCGGTAAGGTGACGGAGTCCCATCACTCTCACTCTCAGTGTGAAGGGTGGGAGGGTAGGAGGTGATGGGTAGGGGTGATTGTCCTTGGTGTGAGGGTGGGAGGGAGATCACCAGCCCTCCTCACGCTGCTGGGCTCAACCTAACAACATCATACGAGTGGTACTGAGAAAGAAAGTAACAACAACAACAACGCGGTACTGAGAGAGATAACAACAACAACACGCTGGCCAATAAACTCGCCCCTTGGGGCAAAATTAAAAAAAATTAACACGATACGAAGAGGTACACGTGTGGTCCAGTGTTTATCAACACGCGGCCAGTCCCACCCGTCTTTATGGCAGACATCCACGAATTTCTCCCAAGAATGTGTCCTTCCCCCCCCCCCCCCCGGGGATATTCCTGCCTGCGCCGTAAGCCTCTGCCTGGCCCAGGGTGTACTCACCTAGTTCTCCTCACCTAGATGTGCTTGCGGGAGCTAACTCTGGCTCTTAGGTCCTGCCACTCAACTTTCAATCAACTGCAGTACAGATTCCTGAGCCTACTAGGCTCTCCTTAATAGCCTACTATGCTTACTGTGTCCTTTATGCGTTATGTTCCCATTACTCGGCTCCATTATATATGTTAAAAAATTCAGCACTACCTATCAGTTTTAGTGCGGGGTGTGTTATGGCTGCCCGGGACACGTGGACCCCTTACACACACGTGCTCTTCACCCTCTAACATCCTCTCCCACTCATACTAACACTCTCACTACCACTTTAATGACTGCACCCTCGCCATTGTCTGTGGTTTAGACTGGTGGCATGAGAATATTGCGTTAAGGTAGCCGAGAGAATACACAGATGAGATAGAAGGAGGCAGCTGGTGTGTGTGTGGTCGGTCACAGCGGCTAGTGTAAACATTAGCGGCGCCTGAGGCATGTGAACACACACCACACTGTTCTCTCACCCTGACCCACTGCTCCTCCACGCTCTCTTGTCTCACTCTCACCCTGACCCACTGCTCCTCCACGCTCTCTTGTCTCACTCTCACCCTGACCCACTGCTCCTCCATGCTCTCTTGTCTCACTCTCACCCTGACCCACTGCTCCACGCTCTCTTGTCTCACTCTCACCCTGACCCACTGCTCCTCCATGCTCTCTTGTCTCACTCTCACCCTGACCCACTCTTCCTCCACGCTCTCTTGTCTCACTCTCACCCTGACTCACTCTTCCTCCATGCTCTCTTGTCTCACTCTCACCCTGACCCACTGTTCCTCCACGCTCTCTTGCCTCACTCTCACCCTGACCCACTGCTCCTCCATGCTCTCTTGTCTCACTCTCACCCTGACCCACTGCTACTCCACGCTCTCTTGTCTCACTCTCACCCTGACCCACTGTTCCTCCACGCTCTCTTGTCTCACTCTCACCCTGACCCACTGCTTCTCCATGCTCTCTTGTCTCACTCTCACCCTGACCCACTGTTCCTCCACGCTCTCTTGTCTCACTCTCACCCTGACCTACTGCTTCTCCACGCTCTCTTGTCTCACTCTCACCCTGACTCACTGCTCCTCCACGCTCTCTTGTCTCACTCTCACCCTGACCCACTGTTCCTCCACACTCTCTTGTCTCACTCTCACCCAGACCCACTGCTCCTCCATGCTCTCTTGTCTCACTCTCACCCTGACCCATTCTTCCTCCACACTCTCTTGTCTCACTCTTACCCTGACCCACTGTTTCTTCACTCTCTTGTCTCACTCTTACCCTGACCCCACTCTGCCTCCACACTCTCTTGTCTCACTCTCACCCTGACCCACTCCTCCACACTCTCTTGTCTCACTCTCACCCTGACCCCACTCTTCCTCCACACTCTCTTGTCTCACTCTTACCCTGACCCACTGTTTCTTCACTCTCTTGTCTCACTCTTACCCTGACCCACTCCTCCACACTCTCTTGTCTCACTCTCACCCTGACCCCACTCTTCCTCCACACTCTCTTGTCTCACTCTCACCCTGACCCCACTCTTCCTCCACACTCTCTTGTCTCACTCTCACCCTGACCCCACTCTTCCTCCACACTCTCTTGTCTCACTCTCACCCTGACCCCACTCTTCCTCCACACTCTCTCGTCTCACTCTCACCCTGACCCCACTCTTCCTCCACACTCTCTTGTCTCACTCTCACCCTGACCCCACTCTTCCTCCACACTTTCAAAAAATTCAAATTCAAATTTGAATGTTTATTCAGGTAAAGTACATACATACAAGATGTGATACAAATATTGATGAATTTATAGATAGAGCTAATACATACAGAAAGATCAAGACAGGAAAGGGTGCGAGTCCGAGAGTCCAAATGAGTGGGCTCACCAGAATTCAGAAGAGACAGGGAAGAAGAGAGGAGAAATGGCTCAAGAAGGCGACCTCGGGTATTCGTCAGAACATCACCCCAAAGAGAATGACGACAATTGAAATCACCCAGCAGGAGCACAGGCTCTGGCAAGGAGTCCAGGAGGTGTTTCAAATCAGGAAGAGAAAGCGGGACACTCAGGGGGAGATAAATGGAACAAACTGTGTACCATTTCCCCACAAAGATACGAGCAGCAGAACAATGGAGAGGCGAAGGAAAAAGTGAGGGGGACAAAGGGAACATCAGCGCGAATCAAGAGAGCAGAAGAATTAGGAGCCCCAGCAATGGCTGGGGGGGGGAGAGAAAGGAATAGCCACGAAAACGACCAGGACGAGCACCAAGCATCGGCTCATGGAGACAGACACAAAGGGGCGAAAACCGCAAAATCAGAAGTTGGAGTTCAAGGAAATTGGCGTAATAACCCCGAACGTTCCATTGATGAATAGACATCGACGAGAAGAGAAAGGACAACAACAGAGATCAAGGAAGAAACAAAGGCGAAAGAGCAACATAGCACATTAAAGAATATCAGGGTCAGCAAAGTCAGGGTTAGGAGGCATGGGTAAACTGAGCAAAGACGGAGGGAAGGAAGCGGGAGAACAGACCAGAGGAGGGCGGGCGGGGTCCGGAGGAGGAAGAGGAGGAGACAACGGAGAGGAGCAGTCAAGGACAGCAGCAGGAAGAGGGGGAGTAGAAAGAGGGGAGCGTACCTCAGCAAGGGCAGCAACCGAGAGGGAAGCAGGGTCGAAAGAAACCTCCATAGCAGGAACAGGGGGTGCAACCACTGAAATGGGAGGGGAAGGAGCAATAGAGCCAGTAGTAGGGGCCGAGGAAGAAAGCGAAGCCTTCTTACCCGCCGGGGAGGAGGAAGGAGAGGAGCCAGGCTTACGCTTCTGACTTAAAGAGACCGGTGTCCCAGCAACAATGTACCGGGCAACGGATTCCAGCGTCTCAACAGAAGCTGAACGAGAGCACACACGACGGCCATTAGGAGAGCGATGGACATCCGCCTGCACAGACAGGCGGCGGTGAGAGTCAATAGATGGAGGAGGAGGATGGGAAGGAGGAACAGAGGGAGACGAGGAAGAAGACACAGGAGACATGACAGACCGTGTAGAAAGAAGGGGAACCCCAGACAGAGGACCAGGAGGGGGACCCTTCGGGACAGAACTCAAAGGAACAGAGGAGGGGGCAGTGGGCGTATCAGGGTCCAAAGCCCGGAAACGGTTGTGAGTCTGAGGAAGGTGGGAAGGACGAGGAGAGGAAGAGCGCAACACGCGAGCATAAGAGATGTTAGCATAAGGCGGGAGCCGGCGAACCTGGCGCCTCGCCTCGGGAAAAGATAAACGCTCCCGGTGCTTCAAGTTGAGGACGGCTGCCTCAAGCTTGTAATGGATACAGGAACGGGAGAAGGTAAGATGGGCCTCACCACAGTTGAGGCAGCGAGCTTGGGGAGAAGGGCACTCTGACTTAGAGTGACCTTCACCCCCACACAAAGGACAGAGAGAGACAGTCCCAGAGCAGCGGAGAGCACCATGCCCAAACCTCCAGCACTTGTTACAAAGCCGAGGAGAAGGAATATACTCCTGGACAGAGCACCTGGCACCAGCAAGAATGACAGAGGATGGAAGGGTCCTGCTACCAAAGGTGATCTTCACAACTCGAAGGGGGCGACGGCGACGACCACGAGGGGGACGAGTAAACGAGTCTACCTGGAGGACAGAATGGCCTTGGGCATCAAGGATATGCCGAATGTCATCGTGGCAGTCCTGCAGATTCCGAACACCGGTTGCAACTTGGGGCGGGAGGAGAATAGTGCCTACACTAGCATTCAACCGAGTGTTCTTTGAGACCCGAACAGGGATCTCGCCAAGGCAGGATAAAGTAGCCAAGCGGGAAGCTGCATCCTGAGAAGGAGCAGCAACTACACATGCATCGAGACGAGTGGGGTTGAAGGTAACAGACGCATCCACGGAATCAACGAGATGCAGATGGAGGGAGAAATCATCAGGAGGCGCAGAATCAAGAGGGAGGAGATCAAAGTATTTGGCCCATGAAGCAGGACCAAACAAGGCCTGATACGCATCAGTACAGGAAGGAAACGAGCGAGTGCGGCCGTGGCGCTGACGGCGTTGGGAACCCCCAGAGAGAGAGAGAGGGGTCAAAAGGCGCAGTAGTCACAACAAGAGACTTAGCCGCACCAGGGGACGAAGTGGTCACCACTGGGGGCTGGAGGCTCGACCCAACCACAAAGGAGGGAGGGGAGCTAGGGGAAGAAGTCAGGATGGTCAAAGGAGGAGCAAGGTCGGGGCCCAACAGAGCCTGGTCTTCCAATACTGGCCGACTCGGGGCTTGGTCGCCCACCCCACGAGCCTGAGAGGGTACAACAGAATCATTCATCGACATAAAGATGAAGAGAAAGAAATTCATCCACGAATGTGCCCCCATACCCACCAGGAGCCACAATTAGAGGCAGGACACCCAACAGAAAGCTATCGCCGATCATGCCGGGGCCCCTAGGGGTGCGTCGTGAGTATACGCCCCACAAACGCCACCTTAAGAACCGTTAGTCCGTCGAGATCGGATTCAGTGACGAAAGGGGATTGACAATAAAAGGTTCCCCTCGCTCGAGACGTTGGGTACTACAGTTCTACGGGTGCAAGAGTATGCCTCCTCAAGCACCCGGCGTCAAAATAGAAGAAGTCCAAAGGAATAACCAAAACAAGCAAAAGGTCGGCAGGAAATGACAAGCAGAGAGGAGAAGAGGGGGAGAAAAATGAAACAGAAGGAAAAGGAAAAGTCGTTCAGCATAATTAGAGAGGACAGCAGTAGGAGCTCAAGGCCACAAAAGGACAGAGGACTGTCCCAAGGAGCATCACACTCCGGCAGCCACCCACTAAGCCCCCCTCACGGCGTCAACGGGCTGAACAGGGAGGGGGGAAACAATACTAAAAAGTACCTAATTTCATCTTTATAGTTTTTTACCTTTTGCTTTAAAATTGCACTGTATCTATTGCTACCCAATCTCCCAACCTTATGTACCCAATCTGAACATCTTTACCATTGTGATCATTGCTGTCTTCTTATATGTGCTGCCAATCTGCTGTATGGTGTCTATTAATCTTGTTTAAATTACCAATCAAGCTGTCAATATAATCAATCAGAGCTTTAATATACCAATGTGCTTTAATATACTTACTAAGCTCTCTCATCTCATTTTTTCTTGCAATGTATTTGTTATCATTTTATTAAGTCTGCTAGAATTTACCTACTTAAAATTATCTGTTAGATTAAGGACCTGCCCGTAACACTGCGCGTACTAGTGGCTTTACAAGATTGTAAATACTATGCTATGTATTCTCACAAACCCAATGTACCTTCTTGTATATAAATATATAAATAAAATAAATAAATAAATAAAATATTAAATGAAAGCCTGAATTTCTGTAAATTACTGAAGTAACGTGAGGGAGAAGGGTGGAGGGGCGGCCAGCCACATGACCTGTCCTCCCGGTGTTGCCAAGTGCAACCGGTTCTGATTGATTGATGATTGATGAAGATTTAGCCACCCAAAAGGTGGCACGGTCATGAATAGCCGGTAAGTGGTGGCCCTTTGGAGTCATTACCAGTATGATTAGCTGATACTGGAGATCTGTGGAGGTGCGACTGCACTTTGCGTGACGGGAGATGTCTCCCTCGTAATGTCCTGCAACTGGGTCAGCTGCTCTCGGATTAACAAGGGATTTGATTCTGCACTCATAACTGACGTTAAATTAATCAACATGCCTGACAACAGGGAGTTATTAATTACAGTTACTTTAATACCTGAATGAGTCAAAGTGATACTTTAAAACCAAGGAGAGCTGGCGAACCTGTATCTACACTACTGTCCTAATCCCCGAGGGAGGACCTTCCCACTTCCAAAGTGAGGTAAACTACCCTCTCACTCCAACTTTCAAGACCCTATGAACCAAATAATGAATCTATAATACATAATTTCTTACAGCAAACCTAGTTTGTTACAACCCCTTCCCCCCACCCCCGCATAAGTAATTTAATAAACCTTGTTTTTTGATAATATGAAAAATGAGGTTAAATATCCAAACCCACAGTTATAATTAATAAATCCATGCCTCTATCACAAGCTACCCTAACTAAATAAATGACAATCATCAGATTGTCCAGCAAACATCACTTTGGCAAGTATCCCGACTGTCAGCTGACAGCCCAGCAATCATCCAACACCTGGAACCATGCATCCTACACTGATTGATCTAGCTAAATAAAAATATCCCTAATCTGTCAGCAAAACTAGCTAGTAAAATTCCTTGGCTCTTCATTTAGCCAACCCGTGTTCCCATCCAGAACATGAGAAATGAAAAACACAAACTGAAATCTCAGTCTCACAGGAGAGGAACACTGAGCTCGCTCCAAGTTCATCCCGGTGTTCCACTCATGTATTTTATTTTTTTTTAATTTTTTTTTTGAGATATATACAAGAGTTGTTACATTCTTGTACAGCCACTAGTACGCGTAGCGTTTCGGGCAGATCCCTGGAATACGATCCCCGCCGCGAAGAATCGTTTTTTCATCCAAGTACACATTTTACTGTTGCGTTAAACAGAGGCTACAGTTAAGGAATTGCGCCCAGTAAATCCTCCCCGGCGAGGATACGAACCCATGACATAGCGCTCGCAGAACGCCAGGCGAGTGTCTTACCACTACACCACGGAGACTGCTAAAATTAAAACATTAATGTCCACATGACATTCTCTAAGACTAAGCAATCAAACACAACATATATCATTTATTAATCAATACTACTAAACTATTATCACAGTTCACCGCTGAAGTTCAGCAAAAAATGGTGTTCACACTAAGAGTGTCAAATGTTTATATAGTTCGCCCTTCTTGCTCTTCTAGTACCTGTTGCTCTCGGCACCGCGCAATAGGTTTTAATTATAGCGTTATTTAACAAAATTTTTCCATATTTCAGACTTCCAGACTTTTAGTAACTTCTCTGTTTCAACATTTAAATACAATTTTTTCCATATTTCAGTCGTCCAGAATTTTAGTAACTTAACTTCTCTGTTTCAACATTTAAATACTAATAAATTCTCTGTTTCAACATTTAAATTTCCAAATTCTTATTACTAGGTTTTCAGAAGCATTACGTTAATTCTAAAGAGCAAAGATGACATTTACTTTTTCCGTTCCACTATTGTTCACGATGAAAAAAAAATCGATGTTAGAAGCTGACGATTAGTTGATTGTAGTTCGATGACCATCAGTTGCTGACTAGATAATACTGGTCCTCTTGTACGTCATCCAGTTATCGCTGAAGGACAACAGACTGTCCGCTAATTGAGTGTTGAGCGACCAGTGACAACTCGTGACTGGCTGCCGCCGGTCGGGTGAACCTCGCTAACAAGACGCGACTCATTACTCATCTTGTAGCCCACAAAACAGTCTTGATAGAAGAGACTGAAACAGTAGCTGAACCACGGAGATGCAGGACGTAAACGTACAACGATGTCTCTTGACGGAAGTAGCTGCAGATGGCGTTGAGGTGGGTGGCGTGTTGACAAAACAAGTGGCTCCCAGTCTTCAGTCACCATGGTACACGTCATCTCAGGCGTTTCTTGATGACACCAGACTACTAGACCGTAAACACCATGCGTGTATACCCTTGTACAGTTAACCTTGGGCCAAGGGAGGCAGTGGGCCCCTTCTATGGCGAGTAGATTGTAGGGAGCCCGTGTCGTTCATCTAGTGTCCGCCTCGTTCCGCTTGCGTTGCAATAGACGACATAACCATGGATCCATCGACGAGAATTATTAGTACTGCTACATGCTGGCTCCTCTACGATTTTCCAGCATTTACCTCCGGTCCATTTACTTTGCTTGCACTCTTGACGACGCAGCTGGTGAGTGGTGAGTGACGTACAGACAGCCACGATGATGTACACGTTGTGGCTAGTGAATTTACTTCGCCTGCTTCCCAGGTTATCAGTTACCAAGCAAGATTTAATTTAACAAACTAATCTTAAATTTACTGTCAACCCAGATGGTTAAACTCTTATTAAACTGATGGTAATTGTACAGGCATCTTAGGGAAAGGCTATTTCCAATTACCACATTGTCTAGTGACCTGCTTATATAATATTATGAGTTACTACTGTGGTCACTCTGTGGGCCGCGTGACCTTGACATGGCGAGTCATCCGGGCCACAAACTAGTCCCTCCACATGACGTCATTGCTCTGTGACGGTGTACCACCCTGATCTCTTCCTTCATTCTTCATACATGTAAACCTAACATACATACATAAGCCTAATTAGTTAAATACTGTATTAATGTATTTTATTGAAATATTCATTATATGTTGCATTAATACAGAGAACCAGCCATCTTGTAATCTTAAATGCTAATCCCTTTAATCCCTGGAGGGATGACCTTTCTCTCCAGAGTCAGGTCGACTACCCTCTTACTCCAAACTTTCAAGACCACGCGGTCCTCATGTCTATGACTGAGAATCTATACTGAATAATTTCTTACAACAAAACCTAGTTTGTTACACCAGACGCTGCCTTTATCGACTGAGCTACGACATGGTCAAAAGAGTTGAAACCGAAGTGCTACTGAACTTACTGGATTCTGCAGCCTCTCTGAGACACAAACCGTGTAATGAAGTAAGGGCAAAGAGGGAGAACGGCCTATTGACATAGCTCGAGTGCATGGGGGAGTTGTGTAAAACCCTGGTTTGTGTCTCGGAGAGGCTGCAGGATCCAGTAAGTTCAGTACAACTTCGGTTTCAACTCTTTTGACCATGTCGTAGATCAGTCGATAAAGGAGGCGTTTGCACGGGATGATCTCGGACGTAGGTTCGAATCCTCGTCACAGCACTTGTGGATTTGTTCACTTGATGCATCACGCTATTGTGATTTCTGTGTGAAACGAGTGTAGAAGAAAATAAGAAGGAGCATGACATATCGATGATAGAGGATAGTCAGGAAAATAGTAGTGTTAAATAGTAGTATTTCTAGTAGTGTTCGCGGTGTTCAACCTCCTGTAGTGACAAATGTTGAAAGAAAGGTTAAAGCAAAACGGTATACAGAAATAACAAAGAAAATAGATATGAATAATATTACCTTCGATGTTAGTAGTAGTTGTGCAAGTGAGGAGAAAGAAAAAATGTTACGGTGTTGGAAGGAAGTTTCTAAGGTACTCTCGTATCTCATGGAATGTGACGGACAGGGCAAAGGTAGTTTTATTATTAAGCATGAATGAAAGTAAATCAAATCAAATAAAATCAAATGTTTATTCAGGTAAAAGTACATACATAGAGGATTAGTTACAAACATAATGTTGGATCTATAGATAGAGCTAGTACATACAATACCTAAAGCCACTAGTATGCATAGCGTTTTCGGGCAACAATGAATAGAAAATTCAACTCATTTACCATGTCGTAGCTCAGTCGATTAAGGCAATGTCTTATCACAATGGCTATAGGCAATGGTCAGTTGAGCCCACACTCACAAGGGACCACTATGGGGTCTAAATTGATCTTAAGTTAGACCTACCCACCCCACCTCCATCTCCATCTGAAGCCTGGAACTTTATTTTAGCAAACTGGAACCGATTTCAAAACCTCATTTCAGAGTGGCATAGAAACTATGATCTTCCCGAAGACATTAATCAGGCAGAACAAGACTTTATCAAAGCGATTCAAAGTGAACCCAACCACTCAATCCCACTGAAAAAACAGTCCACCGGACACCATAAAGATCATTGGTACTATTGCGAACGTGTCAAAGAACTCAACCATAGACTCAACAGAACAAGAAAGCTATACAAAAAGCATCCGAGTGACCGCAACAGGTCCTTACTTTGTGAGGTCAAGGAACATGTACATCGAGAGACCAGACTAATAAAAGAACAAAAGTGGCTGGAATGGTGTTCACACCTGAATGAACACACCTCTCTCGGAGAGATGTGGCAGCAAATCCACCGGGCCAAAGGGAATAAAACACCTAAAGCCCCACACCCCAAGGATCCTCAACAGGAAGCCGAAGTACTGGCAACCAGGTTTGCAGAGAGAGCAGCCAGCAATCAACTTCCACCAGATGTATTAGCAGTACAGACAGGACTAGAGGAAGAAAGGTGGCACAGAATCCTTACAGCATGTGAAGAAGTCTCTGACACTAATGCCCCCTTCACACTGGATGAGCTCAATCGGGCTAAGAAACACTCCAAGGATACATCCCCTGGAGACCACAAAATAACCTATAAAATGATTAGAAACCTCGGCCCAGAGGGAGACGCTGCATACCTAAGAATAATTAATTTAGCCTGGACTTCTCAAACTAGACCTTCAGCTTGGAATAGAGCAGACATAGTACCGATCCCAAAACCCAAAGATCCAGCTAATCCCAGGCCCATCTCTCTCCAAAGCTGTGCAGCCAAGACGGCTGACAGAATGGCACTCAACAGACTGGAGTGGAAAATGCCTAGACTGCACCATGATATGTATGCCTATAGAAAAGGGGTTGGCACAGTGGAATGTATTACAACTCTGTTAGCCCACTTGAATGACAGACCAGGAATGCTGATATTCCTGGACCTCGAAAAAGCCTTTGAACTGGCTAGCGCCCCAGCTATTCTCTGCTGCCTCATTGACAAAGAGGTCACAGGCAACCTGCTCTCCTGGACCAAAAACTGTCTCATAAACAGAGAAGCAAGAGTAAAACCTCATGGCACAGTCTCTGAGTACAAAAGACATGAAAATGGTACACCGCAAGGAGGTATTCTCAGCCCTCTTCTCTTCAACCGTTTAATGGAAAGAATAATGAGGTTGAAACTTCCACATCACTGCAGGCTGCTAAACTACGCGGACGACTTTGTCATCATCATAAAAGGAAGGGATGCGGCGCGCCTTGCACCCAAATGCTTAGACTGCATCAGTAAAGAGGCAAAACAGATTGGGATCAAACTCAACTGATACAGATTGGTATCAAATACCAAACTCAAACTCAAATTGGTGTGTGTGTGTGTATGTGTGTGTGTGCGCGCGCGTGTGTGCGTACTCACCTACTTGTGCTTGCGGGGGTTGAGCTCAGACTCTTTGGTCCCGCCTCTCAACCGTCAATCAACTGGTGTACAGGTTCCTGAGCCTACTGGGCTCTATCATATCTACATTTAAAACTGTGTATGGAGTCAGCCTCCACCACATCACTGCCTAATGCATTCCATCCGTTAACTACTCTGACACTGAAAAAGTTCTTTCTGACGTCCCTGTGGCTCATGTGGGTACTCAGTCTCCAGCTGTGTCCCCTTGTTCGCGTACCACCCGTGTTAAACAGTTTATCCTTATCTACCCTGTCAATTCCCCTGAGAATTTTGTAGGTAGTGATCCTGTCTCCCCTTACTCTTTTGTCTTCCAGTGTCGTCAGATGCATTTCACGCAGCCTTTCCTCTAAGTCAGAAACTGAGTCCCAGAACTAAACTAACTTAGTTCTCGGACTAGCCTAGTAGCATACCTCTGAACTTTTTCCAGCTTCGTCTTGTGCTTGACAAGGTACGGGCTCCATGCTAGGGCTGCATACTCTAGGATTGGTCCTACATATGTGGTGTACAATGTTCTGAATGTTTCCTAACACAGGTTCCTGAAGGCAGTTCTGATGTTAGCCAGCCTTGCATACGCCGCTGATGTTATTCTTGTTATGTGGGTTTCAGGAAACAGGTTTGTTGTGATATCAACGCCTAGATCTTTCTCTCTGTCCGTTTCATGAAGGACTTCTCCCATTTGGTATCTTGTGTCTGGCCTCATGTTTCCACCGCCTAGTTTCATTACCTTACATTTAATCGGGTTGAACTTTAGTAGCCGTTTGTTGGAGTATTTATTCAGTTTGTCTAGGTCATCTTGTAGCCTCATACTATCTTCCTCCGTCTTAATCCTCCTCATCATTTTTGCATCATCAGCAAACAATGAGAAGAACGATTCTATACCCTCTGGGAGATCATTTACATATATCAGAAACAGTATAGGTCCAAGGACTGACCCCTGCGGGACTCCATTGGTGACGCCTCGACAATCTGAGTCGTCACCCCTCACAGTGACTCACTGTCGTCTGTTGCTTAGGTACTCCCTTACCCTGTGGAGTACCTTCCTTTCATTCCTGCCTGCATCTCCAGCTTGTGCACTAGTCTCTATTGTGGTACTGTGTCTAAGGCTTTCTGGCAATCCAAAATTATGCAGTCTGCCCACCCCTCTCTATCTTGCCTGATTTATGTTGCCTGGTCGTAGAATTCAATTAACCCTAAGAGGCAGGTCTTGCCATCCCTGAACCCATGTTGCTGTTGTGTTACAAAGTTCTTTCGCGCCAGATGCGTGTGTGTACTCACCTATTTGTCAACTATTTGTGCTTGCGGGGGTTGAGCTTTGGCTCTTTGGTCCCGCCTCTCAACTGTCAATCAACTGGTCTACAGGTTCCTGAGCCTACTGGGCTCTATCATATCTACATTTAAAACTGTGTATGGAGTCAGCCTCCACCACATCACTGCCTAATGCATTCCACCTATTAACTACTCTGACACTGAAAAAGTTCTTTCTAACGTCCCTGTGGCTCATGTGGGTACTCAGTCTCCACCTGTGTCCCCTTGTTCGCGTACCACCAGTGTTGAATAGTTTATCCTTGTCTACCCTGTCAATTCCTCTGAGGACTTTGTAGGTAGTGATCATGTCCCCCCTCACTCTTCTGTCTTTCAGTGTCGTAAGGTGCATTTCCCGCAGCCTTTCCTCGTAACTCATGCCTCTTAATTCTGGGTCTAGTCTAGTGGCATACCTCTGAACTTTTTCCAGCTTCGCCTTGTGCTTGACAAGGTACGGGCTCCATGCTGGGGCTGCATACTCCAGGATTGGTCTTACGTATGTGGAATACAAGATTCTGAATGATTCCTTACACAGGTTCCTGAAGGCTGTTCTGATGTTAGCCAGCCTCACATATGCCGCAGACGTTATTCTTTTTATGTGGGCTTCAGGAGACACACACAAGGAGACGTGTACTCACCTAGTTGTGTTTGCGGGGGTTGAGCTCTGGGTCTTTGGTCCCGCCTCTCAACCGTCAATCAACAGGTGTACAGGTTCCTGAGCCTATTGGGCTCTATCATATCTACATTTGAAACTGTGTATGGAGTCAGCCTCCACCACATCATTTCCCAATACATTCCATTTGTCAACCACTCTGACGCTAAAAAGTTTTTTCTAATATCTCTGTGGCTCATTTGGGCACTCAGTTTCCACCTGTGTCCCCTAGTGCGTGTGCCCCTTGTGTTAAATAGCCTGTCTTTATCTACCCTATCAATTCCCTTGAGAATCTTGAATGTGGTGATCATGTCCCCCCTAACTCTTCTGTCTTCCAGCGAAGTGAGGTTTAATTCCCGTAGTCTCTCCTCGTAGCTCATACCTCTCAGCTCGGGTACTAGTCTGGTGGCAAACCTTTGAACCTTTTCCAGTTTAGTCTTATGCTTGACTAGATATGGACTCCATGCTGGAGCTGCATACTCCAGGATTGGTCTGACATATGTGGTATATAATGTTCTGAAAGATTCCTTACACAAGTTTCTAAAGGCCGTTCTTATGTTAGCCAACCTGGCATATGCTGCTGATGTTATCCTCTTGATATGAGCTTCAGGGGACAGGTCTGGCGTGATATCAACCCCCAGGTCTTTCTCTCTCTCTGACTCTTGAAGTATTTCATCTCCCAAATGATACCTTGTATCTGGTCTCCTGCTTCCTACCCCTATCTTCATTACATTACATTTGCTTGGGTTAAACTCTAACAGCCATTTGTTCGACCATTCCTGCAGCTTGTCCAGGTCTTCTTGAAGCCTCAAGCTGTCCTCCTCTGTCTTAATCCTTCTCATAATTTTGGCGTCGTCAGCAAACATTGAGAGGAATGAGTCTATACCCTCTGGGAGATCATTTACGTATATCAGAAACAGGATAGGTCCAAGTACAGAGCCCTGTGGGACTCCACTGGTGACTTCACGCCATTCTGAGGTCTCACCCCTCACTGTAACTCTCTGCTTCCTATTGCTTAGGTACTCCCTTATCCACTGGAGCGCCCTACCTGTTACTCCTGCCTGTGTCTCCAGCTTATGCATCAACCTTTTATGGGGTACTGTGTCAAAGGCTTTCCGACAGTCCAAAAAAATGCAGTCCGCCCATCCTTCTCTTTCTTGCTTAATCTTTGTCACCTGATCGTAGAATTCTATCAAGCCTGTAAGGCAAGATTTACCCTCCCTGAACCCATGTTGATGGGTTGTCACGAAGTCTCTTCTCTCCAGATGTGTTACTAGGTTTTTTCTCACAATCTTCTCCATCACCTTGCATGGTATACAAGTTAAGGACACTGGCCTGTAGTTCAGTGCCTCTTGTCTGTCACCCTTTTTGTATATTGGTACTACATTAGCAGTCTTCCATATTTCTGGTAGGTCTCCCGTTTCCAGTGACCTACTATACACTATGGATAGTGGCAAGCAAAGTGCTCCAGCACACTCTTTCAATACCCATGGTGAGATTCCGTACAGCCCAACAGCTTTTCTCACATCCAGCTCCAATAGGTGCTTCTTGACCTCATCTCTTGTAATTTCGAACCTTTCCAAGGTCACCTGGTTTGCTGCCACCTCTCCTAGCGCCGTGACTTCTCCCTGTTCTATTGTAAAGACCTCCTGGAACCTTTTGTTGAGTTCTTCACACACCTCTTTGTCATTCTCTGTGTACGGTTTCTTTCATCCTGAATGCCCCTGTTACCTAGCAGCAAATAGGTACCTGGGAGTTAGTCAGCTGTCACGGGCTGCTTCCTGGGGTGTGTGTGTGTGGTGTGGAAAAAATAGTAGTTAGTAAACAGTTGATTGACAGTTGAGAGGCGGGCCGAAAGAGCAAAGCTCAACCCCCGCAAACACAACTAGGTGAATACACACACACCTAGTTGTGTGTGTGCGTGCGTGCGCGTGCGTGCGAGAATTAGCGAGAATTAGCGAGAATTAGCGAGAATTCTCTCCCTTGCAGCGGCAAGGGAGAGAATGACTGAACTGAGACAAAATGAATGGGAGGGTTTTGTTAGTGGACTTAACCTGCATACTCCCCTGGGCAAAGCATGGAAAGGCATAAACAAAATTATTGGTAAAAATAGCAGACAAGTTTCACACCCAAACCCGCAACAGAAAGCTAATCAGTTAATTACAAAATGGGCTCAAGTTTCCTGCCTTGGAATGCTACCAGCTAGCACTAGGGAGAAATTGCGGGAGAGGTCCATAGACAGAAATTCTCTCATAAATTTCATGTTGAACAAGCAACATGATGAATGTGATGTTCCATATACAGATTATGAATTGGTTGCAGCCCTCTCCAGGGGCAGTAGCACTGCTCCTGGTGAGGACGGTATCACCTATGATATTCTAAGACTCCTACATCGTGTATCTGGTAACCCATTACTAGAATTGTTTAATGCGAGTTATGCCACTGGGCAACTGTCAACTATCATGGACCATCAGTCTTACGGTACCTGTACCGAAGCCTGGCCAACCTGATGCTTTCCGTCCCATCTCACTGACCAGTTGCATGTGCAAAACCTTTGAGAGAATGGTGCTTAATAGATTATTGTATAGAGTTAAAGAGCACATGTCACCTGATATCAATGGTTTCACACATGGTAAAAGTGTACACAATTGTATCACAACCTTTCTCACTGTTCATGGAGATAAAAGGCACAAGTACACAACATTTCTTGATTTAAAAATGCCTTTGATATTGCTAATAGGGAAGTGATTATGTACGAATTAGCGAGAATGGATATAGGGGACAATTATTACAATGGATACGAGGCTATCTTACCAACCGGAAGTCCTCTGCACTGTTCCAAGGCTACAAGAGTGAAACTAAAGTAATGCAACTAGGCACCCCACAAGGAGGAGTACTCAGTCCTACCTTGTTTAATGTTCTAATTAATGCTTTACTAAAATCAATTCCAGCTAGTCCGGCAAACATCACTATCAGCTATGCAGATGACATCCTTGTACATACTAAAACCCACCGTGAAATGCAAACAGTCTTAAATTGTATACATACAGCTTGTCAGAGCCTTGGTCTTGTAATCAACGCTGCTAAAACTAAGGTATTTAACAGACAAATTGGCAACCGCAAAAGTGGACCACGAAAACTCAAGATAGATAATATACCAATAGACTATGTCTCTTCTTTCAAATACCTTGGAGTCTATGTCCCTTGTACCTCAACTGCAGTCAATAAGTTACATCAACAATGTAGAGACAGACTCAAGGCTCTCAGAACTGTAGTGGGGTACAGCCCGAAATATGGTGTTAATATTAGAATAGCAAGAATGATGTATTTAGCGTATATAAGGTCTCTGATAGACTATCATGCACCAGCTTTGGTCCTGCAAAATGGCAAAAGTATTGATAGACTTGAAAAAATGCAAAATGAAGCACTCAGAATTATACTTGGCTGTCCAATAACTACCAAAGTTCTCAACATGCGGAAAGAATTAAATATACTTAGCATTAGAGATAGAATATTTGAAATTAATCTTATGATGGGACTAAAGCTTCTGCGTGATAACAAAAACAACATTGTGTCAGTTGCTCTGTTAGAACACATACGAAATGGAACTAGCGAGTCTAAGTGGATTCAAAGAACAGCCACTCATATTAAAATGATGGGACTGCATGATGTATATACAGATGAAAGAGTACAGCACTTCCTTCCACCCTGGCAGATAGTACCTTTTGACATCCTGACCCCTGCATACCCCACCAAGAAACTAATCACAAACAACCCTCATGCTCAGCTTGCTGCTAAATTAAGCACCATAGAACACATTCACAATATACAAGCTGAAAACAACATTGCACAGACAATATACACTGACGGATCACTCAATACAGCTACAGGGAGGGCAGGAAGTGCTGTTATTGCTCATCAGCCCGATGGCAGCACAATTGAAAGGAATATCCGAATTAGTAACTGGGCGTCCACTATGCAAGCCGAGTTGGTAGCGATACTGGTAGCACTCGAAATTATTGACAACACTGAAGTAGACAGCTTAATTATTTCTGACTCCCTTTCCTCACTACGAGCAATAAACAGTTTGCAATCAAGTAATAACGTGCTTGTCTTGGAAGCTAGACGTAGATATATAAGAATACTTAGCAAGAGGGTAAATATAAAAATGTTGTGGATTCCTTCTCACATTGGCCTGCAGGAACATGACAAAGTTGACGCCCTTGCTAAGGCTGCAGTAAATAAAGACAGTATTGAACGGAATCTTGAGTTATCAAATAGGTCCCTTAAAAGTGTCATTAGACGAGAACTCCTGGATGGATTTGAAGAAAGTAGAACTGTGCAAACTGGAATTAGCAGGTCCATTGTTCATCACATTGAAATGTGTGAAGTAAAACATGTGTATGGGGCAAGTAACAAAGTCAGTAGACTAACAGATGTTGTCACAGCTCGTATAAGACTTGGCTACAAGTATCTCTGGCAGTTCGGCTTGTATAGGGATCTAGATGAAGTAAAGTGTAAAGTGTGTGGACAAAGACAGGGACACACACTAGAACACTATATCTTGGATTGTAGTAAAATTGAGCCATTTAGAGATAGATCTAAACTCACTCTGTATGATATGGCAACCTATCTTATTACCATGGGAAAATTACCTGAAATACTTGCACTGTATCCACATTTCGCTTCCAGTAGATGAACGACATATGAGATTCAGAAACAAGTAGTGTATTTTGAAGACTAACAAGAAACAGAAGCTCCCCTATGACTCTGTAATGTCCCCATTGGTCAAACTATTATGTATTAGCGATAAGACCTACCATTAATGTATGATGACTTACTGTAAATATGTAGCTCTTGAAATAGCACTTTCTCTGTAACTAGCTGACATTGTAACTATAAGGTGTGAAGGATAGATGAAATTGTTTATGTAATAATCTAAGATGAGGTCTGATAAAGACCTTTTGTGCCCTCTGTAATGCTTTTGCGCTACCGCTCACAGGATGAGTATGGGGTGCACAATAAACTAGCCGCCTTCGGCGGCAACAATAAAAAAAATCACGAATACCAAATTTCAGAAGACATTGACACATTTGTTGATGACCTTAATCACCAAATTGAGAGCTGTCTAAGAGTTCCGCGCCGTACACCTGGGCGAAGTAACCCTCAGAGGAAGAAAATAAAATGGTATGAGACTGATTACATAAAGATGCTTAACGCAAATGTACGAGACATGAGTAGAGAGTACCGGAGACATCCCACTGAGAGTAACCAAGAGTTGTTTAAAACTGTGTGTCAAGTAGCCAGGGAAGAGAAGATTAAAGAGCGGGAAAGACAATGGCTTGAGTTCACTAGCTCTATTGGACGGGAAACATCTGCAAGACAGGTGTGGGCAAAAATTCAGATAGCTAAGGGTGGCAGAGCCCGGCCTGCGGCTCACAAAGACCCCCAGGGTAAGGCTGAAGAACTAATTCACAAGTGGAGTGATGCAGCATCCTCCTCCTCCCTTCCTGCAGAAATCAGCAGGGAACAGCTCCTGCGACATGATGACAGAAGAATTAGGATAACAAGAGCACTGTCTAGTGATGATGAATATGGGGAACCAATCACAGCCCAAGAAGTAAGGGGGCTATGTATGAAAAGGGTAAAAGTACAGCACCTGGTGAAGATGGCGTCACCTACGACATACTCAATGCACTGTGTGAAGTGTCTGGGAATCCACTACTCCACCTGTTTAACAAGTCATTCCTAAGTGGAGTGTTGCCCACACAATGGAAACACGCAATAATTGTTCCCATACCGAAGCCCAATGACCCTGGTAATTACAGACCTATCAGTCTCGTGTCATGCACTTGCAAGATGCTTGAAAGGATCATCCTAAACGACTGTTGCACAAAATAGGCAGGTTAGGGGAGGGGGTCAATGGATTTGTTAAAGGACGGAGCACAGCAAATTGTATAGTTAATTACTTGGCTAATGACACGGCTAGGTACTCTGTATTTGTGGACATCAAAGGAGCCTTCGACAAAGCACAGGGGATTGCGATCCTAGACGAGCTTGCATGCATGGGTGTCAAGGGGAGACTCATGAAATGGGTTGAAGACTACCTCACAGGAAGGAAAGCCAAGGTTTGCTTCAATGGAGCAGTCTCCAGAACAATGAATATGGAACTCGGGACCCCCCAAGGCGGAGTCTTAAGCCCTACACTATTCAATGTACTTATGAATGCCATTGCAAATATTGATTTTCCGGAAGGAACACAACAAGTGGGATATGCAGATGATGTCCTAATACAAGCTCCCACCTTGGGAAAAATTGAACAGTCCATTGAACTCCTTGGAAGGAAGTGTATTGAGCTCGGTTTCACTCTCTCCACAAACAAGACGAAGGCATACTCCCATCACAAGCGGAGAGCAAATGAAGAGCTGCAATTAATGGTGTAACACTTGAATGGGTTGACCACTATCGGTATCTTGGCGTCACTGTCGGCTCTAACAAGGGGAAGAAAGAGGAGCTCAATCAACTCATAGGAACATGCAAAAGTCGACTCAGGGCACTGAAAGCTATGACCTGGAATGGACATGGAGCCTCTATTGCCGTGCTAAAAATGATGTACACAGCCTATGTGCGCTCCGTCATAGACTATGCCGCACCAGTTCTGTGCACCTACTCCCAAAGCGATATGAAAAGGCTTGAAAGCATTCAAATGAAGCCATGACAATCATTCTTGGAGTTCCAAGAACTGCCAAAACGTCTAANGAGTTATTAATTACAGTTACTTTAATACCTGAATGAGTCAAAGTAATACTTTAAAACCAAGGAGAGCTGGCGAACCTGTATCTACACTACTGTCCTAATCCCCGAGGGAGGACCTTCCCACTTCCAAAGTGAGGTAAACTACCCTCTCACTCCAACTTTCAAGACCCTATGGACCAAATAATGAATCTATAATACATAATTTCTTACAGCAAACCTAGTTTGTTACAACCCCTTCCCCCCACCCCCGCATAAGTAATTTAATAAACCTTGTTTTTTGATAATATGAAAAAATGAGGTTAAATATCCAAACCCACAGTTATAATTAATAAATCCATGCCTCTATCACAAGCTACCCTAACTAAATAAATGACAATCATCAGATTGTCCAGCAAACATCACTTTGGCAAGTATCCCGACTGCCAGCTGACAGCCCAGCAATCATCCAACACCTGGAACCATGCATCCTACACTGATTGATCTAGCTAAATAAAAATATCCCTAATCTGTCAGCAAAACTAGCTAGTAAAATTCCTTGGCTCTTCATTTAGCCAACCCGTGTTCCCATCCAGAACATGAGAAATGAAAAACACAAACTGAAATCTCAGTCTCACAGGAGAGGAACACTGAGCTCGCTCCAAGTTCATCCGGTGTTCCACTCATCTATTTTATTTTATTTTTTTTTTTTTGAGATATACAAGAGTTGTTACATTCTTGTACAGCCACTAGTACGCGTAGCGTTTCGGGCAGGTCCCTGGAATACGATCCCCGCCGCGAAGAATCGTTTTTTCATCCAAGTACACATTTACTGTTGCGTTAAACAGAGGCTACAGTTAAGGAATTGCGCCCAGTAAATCCTTCCCGGCGAGGATACGAACCCATGACATAGCGCTCGCGGAACGCCAAGCGAGTGTCTTACCACTACACCACGGAGACTGCTAAAATTAAAACATTAATGTCCACATGACATTCTCTAAGACTAAGCAATCAAACACAACATATATCATTTATTAATCAATACTCTAAACTATTATCACAGTTCACCGCTGAAGTTCAGCAAAAAATGGTGTTCACACTAAGAGTGTCAAATGTTTATATAGTTCGCCCTTCTTGCTCTCAAACACAGAACACGATATGACAACAATTTTTAGTACCTGTTGCTCTCGGCACCGCGCAATAGGTTTAATTATAGCGTTATTTAACAAAATTTTTCCATATTTCAGACTTCCAGACTTTTAGTAACTTCTCTGTTTCAACATTTAAATACAATTTTTTCCATATTTCAGTCGTCCAGAATTTTAGTAACTTAACTTCTCTGTTTCAACATTTAAATACTAATAAATTCTCTGTTTCAACATTTAAATTTCCAAATTCTATTACTAGGTTTTCAGAAGCATTACGTTAATTCTAAAGAGCAAAGATGACATTTACTTTTTCCGTTCCACTATTGTTCATGATGAAAAAAAAAATCGATATTAGAAGCTGACGATTAGTTGATTGTAGTTCGATGACCATCAGTTGCTGACTAGATAATACTGGTCCTCTTGTACGTCATCCAGTTATCGCTGAAGGACAACAGACTGTCCGCTAATGAGTGTTGAGCGACCAGTGACAATTAACTCGTGACTGGCTGCCGCCGGTCGGGTGAACCTCGCTAACAAGAGGCGACTCATTACTCATCTTGTAGCCCACAAAACAGTCTTGATAGAAGAGACTGAAACAGTAGCTGAACCACGGAGATGCAGGACGAAACGTACAACGATGTCTCTTGACGGAAGTAGCTGCAGATGGCGTTGAGGTGGGTGGCGTATTGACAAAACAAGTGGCTCCCAGTCTTCAGTCACCATGGTACACGTCATCTCAGGCGTTCTTGATGACACCAGACTACTAGACCGTAAACACATGCGTGTATATACCCTTGTACAGTTAACCTTGGGCCAAGGGAGGCAGTGGGCCCCTTCTATGGCGAGTAGATTGTAGGGAGCCCGTGTCGTTCATCTAGTGTCCGCCTCGTTCCGCTTGCGTTGCAATAGACGACATAACCATGGATCCATCGACGAGAATTATTAGTACTGCTACATGCTGGCTCCCTCTACGATTTTCCAGCATTTACCTCCGGTCCATTTACTTTGCTTGCACTCTTGACGACGCAGCTGGTGAGTGGTGAGTGACGTACAGACAGCCACCCACGATGATGTACACGTTGTGGCTAGTGAATTTACTTCGCCTGCTTCCCAGGTTATCAGTTACCAAGCAAGATTTAATTTAACAACTAATCTTAAATTTACTGTCAACCCAGATGGTTAAACTCTTATTAAACTGATGGTAATTGTACAGGCATCTTAGGGAAAGGCTATTTCCAATTACCACATTGTCTAGTGACCTACTTATATAATATTATGAGTTACTACTGTGGTCACTCTCTGGGCCGCGTGACCTTGACATGGCGAGTCATCCGGGCCACAAACTAGTCCTCCACATGACGTCATTGCTCTGTGACGGTGTACCACCCTGATCTCTTCCTTCATTCTTCATACATGTAAACCTAACATACATACATAAGCCTAATTAGTTAAATACTGTATTAATGTTTTTATTGAAATATTCATTATATGTTGCATTAATACAGAGAACCAGCCATCTTGTAATCTTAAATGCTAATCCCTTTAATCCCTGGAGGGATGACCTTTCTCTCCAGAGTCAGGTCGACTACCCTCTTACTCCAAACTTTCAAGACCACGCGGTCCTCATGTCTATGACTGAGAATCTATACTGAATAATTTCTTACAACAAAACCTAGTTGTTACACCAGACGCTGCCTTTATCGACTGAGCTACGACATGGTCAAAAGAGTTGAAACCGAAGTGCTACTGAACTTACTGGATTCTGCAGCCTCTCTGAGACACAAACCGTGTAATGAAGTAAGGGCAAAGAAATTGAAATTGAAATTGAAATAAGTTTATTGATGTAAAATACACACAAAGGGATGAGGTAGCTCAAGCTATTCTCACCCCGTTCAGTACATCGTGTTAATACATACATATACACACATCACAAACAATAATCATATTACCAAACATTCTGAGAGATAAACATATACATTTCCTCCTTCACGAGAAGTATGATATCAGACGTACACAAATACTTTTATGACCTAGGTATACTGTATAGACAATTTGCAAGAGACATGCAGATAATTCAACAAAATATTACAGTCTTGGTGCAAAATTCTTATATCTCTCAAGAATTTCATCAACCTTTCCGTTGTGACACATCCAGGCTATTTGTTCAGGAACAGTCCTTATCTCAGTGTTTCTATATACATTAATCAACGGACAATCAAGAACATAATGGGCAAGGGTGTGAGACCTTAACATACCACATAGTTTACACTTCGTGTCATTATCATGAACACCTATCCCATATTCCCAGTAATATTTGTACCCAAGCCTGAGCCGCATGTACACAGAGTCACTCCAAGCATTTCTCCTTTTACCATAAGTGAAATGGGTGTTTTGACTCACATACATGTAGTGTTGCATGGTTTGACTTCTCTCATACATTAGATCTCTCCTCTCCGCTCCTGCCTGTGCCTGAATATTTCTGATTTTGCTTCGAATTTGTCTCATTGTGAATTCACATTCAATGTCAACTTGTGGTTTTGATGTGGCACGTTTGGCCAAGTCATCCGCCACCTCGTTGAGCACTATTCCAACATGAGATGGAATCCACATGAATTTCACACTATGTCCTTTCAGCTGTATCTCAGTTATTCTTCTCTTACAATCCTCAACTATGGAGACGAAGACTGGGTTTCGACTGTTTAAGGACTCAAGTGCTCCTCGGCTATCGACAAATACAAAAACATTTTTGTTGTCATGACGTACTTCCTCCAAACATGCCAGAATGGCCTGCAGTTCAGCTTGTGTGGATGATATATAATTACTAAGCCGGAGTTCAATTATCCTGTCCACAGTCCCAAACTCCGTATATTCCCTTATTAGGACACCACACCCTGCCCTGCCATCCTCCGCCACCGACCCGTCACAATATACATGTAAACTGTTGTCTCTTGGTAACCGAGATATCATGCTTCCATACAAACACCGTAATTGTCCCGGTTCATGATGAATCTTTTTCACCTTGAGGGTGCAATTTCGACGTCTATTTTCTGTACTTTCCATGGAGCAGACATATTACACTGTCGAGAGGGTTTACAGCAGTCAAGTACATCGTATTCCCTGAGGTCATGAGCTAATCCCCTCGTGTAGCGTGTCTCCCTCAGTTTCCTGGAAGTGTGTACGTCACTCAGACAGGTCTGAACGCTCTCAAACAGCTTATCCCCTCCTTTTCTCCGCATGAAACGAATAGATACTCTAGTGTTAATGTCACGGACTCTATCACACACACTCTGTAAATTTAATTCCATTCTCATTATTTCAATCATTGCATTTCTTTGACATCCAAGAATAATCCTCATAGCCTCGTTCTGTATCAGCTCTATTTTTTTGAGTCTGCCTTGGCCTGTGTAAGACAAAACGGGTGCTGCGTAGTCTATCAGGGACCGAACAGTGCTTATGTATAACATCCGCAAGATAGGTACCCCAACACCTTTACCAGAAAAAGCCAGTGCTTTTAGAGGATGCAGACGGGCTTTACATAAGGTGCTGATATGATTTATTTCAGCATTTTTACTCTCACATGTGTATCCAACATACATGCCCAGATACTTGTACTTCTGAACACGGCTCAGTTCCACACCATTTAGAGTAAGTCTTATATTTCTTCGTTTCCTATACTCATATTTGGTTTTATCTGCATTTATAACTAAGCCTAACTTGTGACAGGTTGTACCAAGTATGTTAAGAGCAGTTTGAATTTTGTTCCCAGAAGTGCCTTGTATAAGAATGTCATCAGCATATATGATCGTCGTGACCCCTGGAGGATACATCTCTGATGCTAATCTGTTCATTAATACATTGAATAAGGTGGGACTTAATACTCCCCCTTGTGGGGTACCTAACTGAAACATCCGTTCCTCAGACATGTATCCCTGGTAATACACCTGACCTTTTCTGCCTTGTAGATAATCCCTTATCCAGTGTAGCAATCTCCCTGTTATTCCCAGATTGGCTAATTCGTATAAGATTACTTCCCCATTGGCTTTATCAAATGCTCCTTGCAGATCAACAAAAACTCTACAATTGTCATCCACATTAGACAAACACTTTAAGAGACAATCTGCAGTACTTTTGCCTTTGATAAAACCAAAGAGATTACTGGACATGTTATCACCTACAAGGTAGAGTAGCCTATTTAACAAAATCCTTTCCATCATTTTACAAAAGCAGGATATTAAGGAGACAGGTCTGTAGCCTCCGTTTGACTTAGGGATAGGAATGATGACAGCCTCTTTCCATTTTCTTGGTAACTTTCCCTCTCTATAACTCATATTAAACAAATCAAGTAAGGGACTAGGTTTCATACCGGCTAAATAATTAAGAATGTCATACGTTACTCCATCTTTTCCAGGAGCAGTAGAGCTGCCACTTTTTATAGCATCCAGTAGCTCATCGTGAGTTATCTCAGTGCATGTTACAGATCTTGTATTTAAAGCACATAAAGTTACTCCATTTCTAATATTTTCCCATGACTCAATGGTGACTCTCGTGTCTGCAGGTAAGGACTCCATACCAGCAGCACTAGCCCATTTATCTACTAACTCATTAGCAACCTTCCCTGGATCTGAGTGAGCAATGAATTTGGGCTTACAACCCCTGATTTTATTTACTGCTCTCCATATGTCTTTAAGGTTCTTAGTATTACCAATGGACTGCGCAAAGTCTTGCCAGTATCTGTCCCGCGCCTCCTTCCTCACCTGACTGCATTCCCTAGCCACTTCCAACATTGTATTTTTCTCTTCATCCCTCATTCCATTTTTTAACCATTCTTTATGTGCACTCCGTAGCATTCTCTCCCACCCCTTAACTTGCTGATCATTGAGATATTTAAATTTCTTAGGTCCATGCGTCTTGCTTCCCCTGCCCCCGTTATTTTCCCTCTGTACTAATTTCTCTATGTTCTCGACCATGTCCTCGTAAAAACTATCACACAGAGCGGCGTGTATTGTTGATACCAATCTCCCATATTTTGAATAAAATAATTTTTCATATCTTTATTAATATTTAGCCTTTTCCTTTGAAAGTGGACTTGTTTTTTCCCCAGTGGTAATTCAACGTTCAAGCAAAGTGGTCACTAAGTAGTTCCCGAACAACCCGAGCCTCCCCCATAATCCCCTGAGAGTTTAAAAGGCAGGCATAGTCAAGCCGTCCTCCCCTGATGTGAGTTGTTCATCGTTTTCCCAAAGACAGGTATCTGGATGATCTTGTAGAAACTGTAACCACTTGACCCCATTAGCAATTAATACTACCCACTGTCCCAAGCTT
>WNGS01165523.1:2503813-2519047 GCA_020271785.1 Procambarus virginalis
TACTTAGCTCCATGAGCATTTTTTCCCACTTCATCTCTAGACACCTCTATGGGCTCTATGTTTGTTCGCTGGAATTCTTATTGTGTCTGGGTTCCCTAAAGAGTTTACATTTTGTACAAACACACTCTTTGGAACTTTTCGTTTAGTGTTTCACACATTTCCTTTTCATTATTCGTGAATCTATTTCCCATTTTCCACCTCCGAATATTATCTTATACCTGCAATTTGTTGTTTATGAATTTATAGAATAAACCTGGTTCTGTATTACATTGGTCTGCAATCCCTTTGTCAAAATTTCTTTCTGCCTCTCTCCTCACTGCCGTGTAGTGTTTTCTCACATCTTTGGTATCGCTGGTATGTTATGGGGTTTGTGCCTCTTCCTGGATTGTTTCCATTTTTGTGTCGTTTGGTCTGTGGCCCTCTCGCAATTTCTATTGAACCAATCCTGGTTCCTAGTTCTGCATCTCTGTTTCGGTATAAATTTTTTTTTGTGCCTTTATCATATGTTTCATCAAACTTGACATACATCTCATTCACTTCCTTGTCTAGCAACAAGGCTGTCCAATTAATACTCAACTAAAAAAATTCTAAGGTGGCCAATAGTCCTCTCCTGAAGTCAGGGTTTTTCTACTGCTTCAACCTCCTTATTTTCTTCCAGATTATAATGCAATGCATACATATATTCCCAAAAAGACATGGTCACTTTGTACCAGGGAGGGCAGGAAGGTACTGAATGTCAAATATCTCTTCCTCCTTCATGGTAAATATCAAATATAGCATGGAGGGAACGTCCCCTTCCCTCATCCCCGTAGCTTGTTTAACATGTTGATACAAGACATGTTTCCAGGATGAGGGTCTACAAATTTACAGGTCCATAATGCTTCTGTTTTAGCTTCATATGCTTCCCAGTCTATGGATTTTCAAGTTAAAGTCACCAACTATCAACAGTCATGATCTATCATGTATCTGCTCTCGCTATAATCTCTCTCATTATTGTTAGTAGGACACTTCACGTTTACTATCTAGCTCCTCCATTGACCATGTGCTGCTTGGCGGTGGACTACTATGCATTTATGATCATAGTTTATCACCCTCATGGCAGATCTCTAGTGCTATTATGTCAACTTCTTGTGGATTGGCAGTCGTTATTTCTTTTCACCTTTAGGTGTCTTGTCACTAGTCTGTCGCAGCAACACTACCGCTTTTCCTTATTTTTCTGTCTCGTTTCCAAATTGAGTAGCCCTTTGGGAAACATGACCTCATTTAAATATACATCTTCAAGTTTTGCGCTCTGGTGAGTGTCACAATGTCTGGTGTCCTGCAGCTGTATTACATCACTATATCTCCAGTATCTTCGACTCACTACCCTATCTAGGTTGGTGTATGCAATCTTCAGGAACTTGTTCCCCCTCTCCTTATCTTCACTCAACCTCTCTCTATGACTTTTGTTGGTTTGCCTTTATGTGTCACTTTACTGTTTGGTCTGCCACTAACTCCCTATCACTCTGGTATGATAGAACTCAGAATTGATTCTTCTTTTTTCCTGTTCTCATTTAAACTTTTTGTCTCGGCGAGGTTCAGTTTTATCTTCTCTCTGTCTTTCTTTGTGAAAGATCTCGTCTTAACGTCCACACTTTCCCATCCTCACCACTTTGTAATTTTCTGGCATTCCTGAGTACTTCTTCAGCTGTGTTGCACCAGTTTAGTGATATCCTCAAACGGTCGATCGTTGTCCCTTTTACGTATTTGCCTAATCTCCTGTAGTCGCACACATTCTCATTGGTTGTAAGACCTTTCTACTGGTGCCAACAATTTATCTACTCTCTTTCGCTTCTTCTCTACAGCTCTCTTTTCGACCTAGATGTTATCTCCTTTACTTTGCAACCAAAAATTATCACGGACTTGCTTTCTCCGATTAACTGTGTTTTGCACCAACTGCGGGTTAGATGCCAATTCCCTTCTTCCCTCACTTCCAGCCTAATGTTGTTTTATCTTGGTTGCTGCAGTTGTTTGCTCCTTTATTGCTTCTTCAATTTTTTCCCTCTCCTTGGGACATCTTTGTGCAATAGGTGAGTTGCCACTCTTTCTTGCACTGTTTTCTATTCCCCTGTGGTAACTTCTTCCTTCTTCCTAGTCATCTATGGATTTAAGTTTGTGCTATTAACTTCTTCCAAAGCATCAGTTTGTTAAGAAGTCTTATGTTACTTCTTCATAGCTTTGCAATTGTTTTCCCCACATGATTTTTATCCCTGCACAAGTACTTTCCACGTATTGGAGCGTGTCTGAAAATTGTTCATCTATGTTCACACTGTGCACAGAACAGGATACAGGTGACATACATAATTCGGTATTCTGCTAGCGATGATAAACATATGCCTTGTAAGACCCCTACCATGGTTTCTCAGGTAATGTGGTGCAGTCACTGATAGGCACATCAGTGGAGGGAACTAAGGGCCCACATTGTATACACGGATAACTACTATACATGTCCCTTGCTAGCTAGGTTCTGTGAGTATGAACATAGAACTGAAATGGTTGGCACATGTGTAAAAGCAAACGAAGATGGGAAATTGCCAGTTTTGTGACAAAACTCTGAAGTTGGTAGACTGTCAGCTAAGAAAATTAGCTGATCAAATCTCTCAGTTAGGTGTGAAAGACAAGACTAGAAGTAAAGCTGCTGAGACACTACCGGTGCAGGCATGCTGTTAGATATGTGACCGTGTTGCATGGGAACTCGAGTACGCGTAAAGTAACGGACAAGGATAGTAATCAAGTCCAGATTGTGATTGTGTTTTGGACTATAATATCAACATGCCGTTGATTGATAAATCTGACATGATATGTGGGCTACTGTAGCGTAGTGTGTATGGAAAACATCTGGAATGTGGACGAAAACGAGTGTTTATTTCCATCTTGTTTGTACCTCAGCAGTGCTAGCTATCGTAGCAACTATGTATCTGGTCGACACAGAACGGGACGTAAAGTCCAAGTTTCCCTTCGTTTTTGGTTTTTACCACTGGCTGACACAGTTACTGGCGCAATAGTTGTGCGCAAAAGATGTTTCTGCATCCAGAGCATCCCACCATGAACCCGAGTGTTTGGTGACAGCATAGGGCGCTGCACCACAGGCTCAAACACATGGATGCCTTTCAACAACACAGACTAAAGTATTTGCCACCAGCTGGGATGCGTGCAATAGGCCAACATGATTGCTTGGTTTGTAGAACAACAAAGAAAGAGAGAAACAGGAGCACGTATAACGGGTGCAAACATGGTGTGAAGTGTGTTCAGTCCCATCTGTGCTGTCAACTGCTTCAACAACTACCACTCTCCCCTAGACTTCTAAATGTGCAATATAGTACCGTGCAATAATAGTGCTAAAACCTGTAAATAGTGCATGCATATGTGTAAATAAATTAATGAACAATATGAAAACAAATTATATTGGCATAATTTAAGACATTTGTGTGCTCATGTGTATACTCAATTTATGCAATGCGACATACTATTATCATAGTAATCAGACAGTAACACTTATATGTAAACCACAAGGTAGTGATATACCATTTTATGATGGACCCTACATAATATGTCTCAGACTAGAACACTATAAACATAATAGACAAAAAAAGAAAAAAATACAAAAATATTCGTGGCAACTCATGGCTTGGCTGCTTGAAGACCGCGCGCCACACCTCTGGGATGCACCTTGCATGAGCGAGCATGCAGGGGGTGACGTCATCGCTAGCTAATAGGTGTATAGACAATTTATAGAATATAAACAATAACAATTATAAACCAATATCAAAAATACCCATTCTATCACATATTGAACAATAATCTGACAAAACTAAGAACAAAGCAGTTGGTCCAGATGGAGTTTCACCATGGGTTCTGAGAGAATGTGCACTTGAGCTCAGCATTCCACTTCAATTGATTTTTCAGGCATCCCTGTAATAACCTAAGTGTAGTTACAGGATGAGAGCTATGCTCGTGGTGTCCCGTCTTGTCGAGACACCCGTCTCTTGGTGTCTGTGTACAGGAGTTGTAGCTGATGTGTGGAAAAAGGCTAACATAGTTCCAATCTACAAAAGTGGAAAGAGGGAAGACCCCCTTAATTATAGATCTGTATCACTGACAAGTGTAATAGTCAAAATATTGGAAAAAATAATTAAAACTAAATGGGTAGAACACCTGGAGAAAAACGATATAATATCAGACAGATAGTATGGTTTTCGATCTGGAAGATCCTGTGTAATGAACTTGCTCAGTTTTTATGATCGAGCCACAGAGATTTTACAGGAAAGAGATGGTTGGGTTGACTGCGTCTACCTGGACCTAAAAAAGGCTTTCGACAGAGGTCCCCATAAGAGGTTGTTCTGGAAACTGAAACATATTGGAGGAGTGACAGGTAAGCTACTATCTTGAAGTTCTTCTTGAGATGATTTTGGGGCTTTAGTGTCCCCGCAGCCCGGTCCTCGACCAGGCCTCCACCCCCAGGAAGCAGCCTGTGACAGCTGACTAACACCCAGGTACCTATTTTACTGCTAGGTAACAGGGGCATAGGGTGAAAGAAACTCTGCCCATTGTTTCTCGCTGGCGCTTGGGATCGAACCCAGGACCACAGGATCACAAGTCCAGCATGCTGTCCACTCGGCCGATCGGTTCCCTCATGGAGCCGGTGCTAACATGGATGGAAAATTTCCTAACTGACAGAAAAATGAGGGCCGTAATCAGAGGCAAGGTCTCGGATTGGAGGAATGTTACGAGTGGAGTACCAAAGGGTTCAGTTCTTGCACCGATAATGTTCATTGTCTACATAAACGATCTACCAGGGGGAATACAGAATTACATGAACATGTTTGCTGATGATGCTAAGATAATAGGGAAGATAAGAAACCTAGATGATTGTCATACCCTTCAAGAAGACCTGGACAAAATATGTATATGGAGCAACACTTGGCAAATGGAATTTATTGTGAATAAATGCCATGTTATGGAATGTGAAATTGGAGAACATAGACCCCACACAACCTATAAATTATGTGAGAAATCTTTAAAGAATTCTGACAAAGAAAGGGATCTAGGGGTAATACTGGTTAATGGGGTTCTGGGAGTTCTTCTACTCCCCAAGCCCGGCCCGAGGCCAGGCTTGACTTGTGAGAGTTTGGTCCACTAGGCCGTTGCTTGGAGCGGCCCGCAGGCCCACATACCCACCACAGCCCGGTTGGTCCGGCACTCCTTGGAGGAATAAATCTAGTTTCCTCTTGAAGATGTCCACGGTTGTTCCGGCAATATTTCTTATGCTTGCTGGGAGGGTGTTGAACAACCGTGGACCTCTGATGTTTATACAGTGTTCTCTGATTGTGCCTTTGGCACCCCTGCTCTTCACTGGTTCTATTCTGCATTTTCTTCCATATCGTTCACTCCAGTACGTTGTTATTTTACTGTGTAGATTTGGTACTTGGCCCTCCAGTATCTTCCAGGTGTATATTTTTTTATCTCTCTCTCGTCTTCTTTCTAGTGAGTACATTTGGAGGGCTTTGAGATGATCCCAATAATTTAGATGCTTTATCGTGTCTATGCGTGCCGTGGTTCGCGGGTTCGAGGCGTGGGTGGTTCTAGATAGAAAACTGTCACCTGAGGACCACATTAAGAACATTGTGCGAGGAGCCTATGCTACTTGTGAGAGTTTGGTCCACTAGGCTGTTGCTTGGAGCGGACCGCAGGCCAACATACCCACCACAGCCCGGTTGGTCCGGCACTCCTTGGAGGAATAAATCTAGTTTCCTCTTGAAGATGTCCACGGTTATTCTGGCAATATTTCTTATGCTTGCTGGGAGGGTGTTGAACAACCGTGGACCTCTGATGTTTATACAGTGTTCTCTGATTGTGCCTATGGCACCCCTGCTCTTCACTGGTTCTATTCTGCATTTTCTTCCATATCGTTCACTCCAGTACGTTGTTATTTTACTGTGTAGATTTGGTACTTGGCCCTCCAGTATCTTCCAGGTGTATATTTTTTTTTATCTCTCTCTCGTCTTCTTTCTAGTGAGTACATTTGGAGGGCTTTGAGATGATCCCAATAATTTAGATGCTTTATCGTGTCTATGCGTGCCGTGGTTCGCGGGTTCGAGACGTGGGTGGTTCTAGATAGAAAACTGTCACCTGAGGACCACATTAAGAACATTGTGCGAGGAGCCTATGCTACACTTTCTAACCTCAGAATTGCTTTTAAATACATGGATGGAGAAATACTAAAGAAATTGTTCATGTCTTTTATTAGACCAAAGCTGGAATATGCAGCGGTTGTATGGTGCCCGTATCTTAAGAAGCACATCAACAAACTGGAAAAGGTGCAACGACATGCCACTAAGTGGCTCCCAGAACTGAAGGACAAGAGCTACGAGGAGAGGTTAGAGGCATTAAATATGCAAAAACTTGAAGATAGAAGAAAAAGAGGCGATGTGATCACTACGTTCAAAATAGTAACAGGAATCGATAAAATTGATAGGGAAGAATTCCTGAGACCTGGAACTTCAAGAACAATAGGTCATAGATTTAAACTAACGAAACAAAGCTGCCGGAGAAATATACGAAAATTCACTTTTGTAAATAGAGTGGTAGACGGTTGGAACAAGTTAAGTGACAAGGGGGTGGAGGCCAAAACCATCAGTAATTTCAAAACGTTATATGACAAAGAGTGCTGGGGAGACGGGACACCACAAGCGTAGTTCTCATCCTGTAACTACACTTAGGTAATTACAGAGTCAAAAGATGACACCCCTAGTGTCAACACTTGCATCAGAGGAGCTCCAGGATATTTCACAATTCCTGAGTATTGTAGTACAGGTTGATGATAGTGAGTGGTGTCCCAAGGAACATAAAAGTGTAGTGCTTTGGAAAAATAGGTTAGATAACACGAATGTACCAAGTGAAGTGAAAAATTGAATGAGAAAAAGGGACCCTAGTGTTTACAGTGCAGACAACAACATTAAAGATGGCCACCAGCAAGAATGAAAACAAAACGGAGTTAGATTTTGGGCATTGATATAAGCAGTCTACACAATAAATTGGCAAAATTATAGTGAACTATCATGTAGAAATAATCAGCAAATTGAAAGACAGTACTTAGCACTTGAGTGGCAAGGATTAGGTCTTGAGCGGTTAGTGAAAGACTTGTACAAGGACAAGAATCAACTGAAAACAAATTCCAAAGCCATGGAAAAGGAAAATAAAATCTTAAAAATAGCTTTGAAAGAAGTTAAAGTAAATTTAAGCATAAATGACTGCAAAAGGTTAGGTAAGGAATTTCAACAGGAGAAACAGCTTTTGTCAGCACAGATGGAGGAAGTTACACAGGGTATAGAACAGTGCAAGAAAGATATGCAACTCACCTATGCACAAGTGGCCAAGGAGAAGGAAAAAAATAGAAGAAGCAGTAAGGAAGCCAAACACTGCAGCAACCAGTATAAAACAAACATTAGGCTGGAAGTGAGAAAGGAACTGGCATCAAATCCTAAATTGGTGCAAAACACAGTTGATCGAAGTAAGTCTCTGATAATTTTTAGTTGCAAAGCAAAAGAGATAACATCTAGGTCAGAAAGAGCTGTAGAAGAAGAGAAAGCAGTAGATAAAATTGTTGGCCTAATGGAAGGTCTTACTACCATAGAGAATGTGTGCAACTAGGAGAATAGGCAGGTACGTAAAAGGGAAAGATCGACCTGTTGAGGATCACCCTTGAACAGTGCCAAACAGATGGAAGAAGTACTAAGGAATGCTAGAAAATTACAAAGTGATGAGGTAGGGAAAGTGTGGTCGTTACAACGAGATCTTTCAAAAGAAGACAGAAGCTGAAACTGAACTTCGCTGAGGCAAAATGTTTAAATGAGAGCAGGAATGAAGAAGAAATCAATTTTTTTTCTACAAAGTGATAGGGATAGGCAGACCAGTAAAGTTGTACATAAAGATAAACCAACAAAATCATTAGAGAGGGGGGAGTGAAGAATAAGGAAAGGGGAACAAGTTCCTGAAGATTGCATACACCAACATAGATGGAGTGAGTTCATATCATGTTTTTTTGGCATCAGTTTTTTTTTTTTACTGACTTTCTGGATGCCTTTCCCGGTGGGTTGCATAAATGCATGACTTAAGACATAAATACCACTGCTCTGTGAGGGGCGACAGGTTCTGACTCTGTTCCCTGGTAAGCCTAAGAGCTCCATGGCTGATTCAACCTGGTAGATGGGAACCATTTCAGTACAGAATGTAGCTTTAGGGAACCACAAGGGCTTTCCCCCCAGAAATAGTAATAATTTAAGATATTTTGGTAATGCTTGATCTTTACAACTTTATTGTCTGTGAATTATGCAGTCAGTGTAGCGTAGAATTTTTATGTAGCATTAAACAAAATAATTTTCTCTCATCAGGTGAACACATGGATGTGAAGAACTTGCGAGAGGAAGGCGATTGGCAAGTCTGTTTTTGTGTCTTTGACATAATTTATCTGAATAATCAGGTTAGTTCTTTTGATAATTGAGATTATTTTTGCCTAGTTATTTTAGGCATCAAGCATTCCCATCATGAAGGTTTATGTTTTTGTTTTTATATACAGTAATTTATAAATACCTGTACAGTATATGACACTGATTCCTTATACTATATTGAACCAGTGATTCAGTCAATCGAGCTCAAAACTTGTTAGTACTGATTACCACCACCAGGCGGACCAGCCCCGGCCACATAAGTCCCAGCTAGATCTGAAAGTCAGTTCTGTTTCTGATGCTATTGTTTTCACACCTGCTTGGAGTGCTTCTGGTCATGCTAATTCATGGGTAAGCCCTGAAGTTTAACCCTTAGAGGGCACAAATCATATATATTTATGATTTTGGTCTATCTGCTTGGAGGGTGCATATCATATATATATACCACGTATACCATATCATATATATATACCACGTATGTATAAAATATTTAAAAATAGTCCTGCACATACCCAGGGCTCACATATGCTTCCTCAGGCTTCCAATAACCATCCCCCATCTTGAAAAAAATCCTGAGTCCCTCACTTTCTTTTTAGGACCTTAACCACTGTGCTGCTCAGCCTTAAAATATGACAAACCCATGGTTTTGCCAAAAATAAATTCTTTGCAAATTTTTTTCACTCCAAAATTGTTAAATACTCTTCCCTGACCACATATATGTTGAAAATATTGCACAAATGTACTTACTTGAGCTACAGTGGTGTCCAGAAAATGGGGTGTGACATCAAGACTCGGTGGTCACCCATGGCAGAGATTCCCGGAGGCAGTCACACACCAGATTCAACAAGCGCGAGTTGCCACAAATACTTTTATGTTAATTTTTTCTGCACAATTACAAATGCATTTCTTTTGTTTTCTGGGGGAAACCCCCTTCGGCTCCCCAGAGATATTCAAGCTGATATGAATGTATTAGACCGTGGCATCAGTCAATCGAATGGAGTTCTTGCCTTCCGGGGGACCACGAGCCGGAACCTGCCCCCCTCAGAGAGGCGCGAGGAGCAATGGCCTATAGAAACCCCCATGTGGTTGGAAGCATTCTATGTCTGCCATCGACCGAGTCAAGAACCCAGAAAGGTAGGTGCCCCAAAACAAACCCTACCTGGTTAAAAAAAATTGCTATTGAAAGTCGAACTGTTGCATAGAACTTCCTAAATGAATAACGAGTAAACTAGCATGACGTCACAACTGTCACCGTGCCGCTGTCTGCGCAACTCCCCCCCTCCCCAGATGGGGGAAGGGGAAGCTCCGGAACCCCCCCCTCCTTCGCCGGCTATCCACCCTCAGTTCTGAGGCTGATGTGAGACCAGGCGGCTGTGCAACTCTAGCTCCTGACATTGTCCAGTGCTGCGCCTTGTGGTGTTCTATATTGGTGTGTGAGCCAGGAGTAATTTCATGAGTACTCGGGTTGCATGCGCCTAGGGTTGCCTTTCCTAGGTGCCCTGTAAGTACCGTCTCCACTCGATTATCCGGGCTATATGGGAAGGACCCCCCAGCCGAATAATCAAGTTTTCCGGATAAGAGTACAGTACTTTTTCACCTCTGAGTCCAAAAGTGACTAACAATTTTTATACTTCAAACAACATAATTTGAATTGCCTTGCCACATATAATTATTAAATATTCAACTAGAAACCTCAACTTACCTTGTTGTTGTTCGACTTCTTGATTGATGCCACACATCTTGAAGTTAAGAATTCTTGACAATATACGTAACCCATACTAACACAACACTAAAGTTAACACTTAAAACTACTGTACAGTTCATTAAGCAAAGTTAGTTTTGACTGCCAGCTGCTGAAGTCTCACTGGTTGAAGGCACTTGGCTGGCCTGTGACGCCTCACTGGTTGAAGGCGCTTGGCTTGCCTGTGAGGCCTCACTGGTTGAACGCACTTGGCTTGATTTTCTTACCATATAAGAAGCAAGTTTAGCTTGCCTTCTATGTTCATTTGCCTGTTGTATGATCAGCTCTATGGTTTGCCTCAGGTACTGATACATGTTTCCAACTTCTGGATTGGAAGGTGGCAGGTCGCTCAACACTTTGATGCTCTAACCAGCACAATACCAGTCCCTACCCAGGGCCAAACAAGGGCCCCAAGCCCCAGCTGGCCCCAAGGGCCCCAAGCCCCAGCTGGCCCCAAGGGCCCCAAGCCCCAGCTGGCCCCAAGGGCCCCAAGCCCCAGCTGGCCCCAAGGGCCCCAAGCCCCAGCTGGCCCCAAGGGCCCCAAGCCCCAGCTGGCCCCAAGGGCCCCAAGCCCCAGCTGGCCCCAAGGGCCCCAAGCCCCAGCTGGCCCCAAGGGCCCCAAGCCCCAGCTGGCCCCAAGGGCCCCAAGCCCCAGCTGGCCCCAAGGGCCCCAAGCCCCAGCTGGCCCCAAGGGCCCCAAGCCCCAGCTGGCCCCAAGGGCCCCAAGCCCCAGCTGGCCCCAAGGGCCCCAAGCCCCAGCTGGCCCCAAGGGCCCCAAGCCCCAGCTGGCCCCAAGGGCCCCAAGCCCCAGCTGGCCCCAAGGGCCCCAAGCCCCAGCTGGCCCCAAGGGCCCCAAGCCCCAGCTGGCCCCAAGGGCCCCAAGCCCCAGCTGGCCCCAAGGGCCCCAAGCCCCAGCTGGCCCCAAGGGCCCCAAGCCCCAGCTGGCCCCAAGGGCCCCAAGCCCCAGCTGGCCCCAAGGGCCCCAAGCCCCAGCTGGCCCCAAGGGCCCCAAGCCCCAGCTGGCCCCAAGGGCCCCAAGCCCCAGCTGGCCCCAAGGGCCCCAAGCCCCAGCTGGCCCCAAGGGCGAGGCAAATGCCGAACAGCAAGAACCTCTATGGGAATGGTTCCCGAACGCCCCAGGGAAAATAACCCTGTTACGCAAGGGCAGTACTCACAGGGCGCTTAGGGAAGTCAGCCACTAAGCGCATGCAGCCCTGGCACTGATGAGGTACTCCTGGCCACCGCACAACACAACACACGGCAGTGAACGCCACAAGGCCGGGTTCCAACCCATCTTGTGTGGATTCGTTGGTTGCTGTGCCCTTGTCTCCAGGTGACAGTCACCACTTTTGCCTCTGTCATGCTGCCTGTTGGGTCACTGACATCTTGACCCAGAGTCTTGTGAGTTGTTCTCGGTTTTTCTCCAGTACTCTCCTGATGTTATTACTGTTCAGAGTCAGGCGGCATCCGTGTTGCAAGCTTGCTTTAGGTTGCTGCAATACTCTAGGTTGGTTTTCCACCCGGATGCCCCAGGGCCGCCCTGTTTTGGTTAGGTACTGTTCGCCCTTTTCCCTCCCTGTTCCTGGCTCCTGACCGTCTGCAGGTTTCGAGGTCGGGGCGGGGTTTAGTTGGGGCAGAGACTCAGGTGGTTTCGGGGGCTGCCTCGTTCGGGTTGGGGACGGAAGTTTTCGAGCCTGTTCCTCCTGCCAAGGCTTCTGGGTCTTACCAGCAGCCCTTTCTTGCTGTCTTTTCCCCTGGACTCTTCCTGTTCTTTAAGGGTAGAGGGCGTGGAGGACGGCTCTGCCCCCGGGGCCTCTGTTGCGGGTTCCCGGGGCTGTGGGGGATCCCTGCTAGCAGTTCTGGGGCTGTTTGCCCCTGCCTGGGTTTTCTGCTTCTGAGCGAGGTTTTTCATCCATCTAGTCTGCTTGCTTCCCACATTTGCTGGCATGTTTTCATATCTATTGCATCGGTCAGCCCCCCCCCCCCTGTTTCTGGTGGCCATTTTCTTCTGCCGGTTTCCCGGCGTGGCCACCAGGGCAGCATTGTGGTGTGTTTACATGCGCCTGGGTGTGCGAGCTAGCGTTTTGGGTGAGTTTTTCACCTCTTTCAGGGGTTTCTTTGCTTTTCTGTTGTTTTCTGCCCATCTTCTGTTCCTCTGGGAACGCTTGGGTGTTGTTTTTTACACTGGTTTTTTCTGTTTTCTGGCTGTTTTGGGTCTGGGCCCTAGGGTTTGGGCTCAGTGTCCGTCTGTTTATTCTTGCTCCCACACCTTGTCCCTTGTCCGGTCTGTTTTGGCCGTTTCCTTAAGGGTCCTGTCTGGGGGCTGTGCTTTGCATTTCTGTGGTGTATTTCCACTGGCAAATTTGGTAGTTTGGGCTCCCCCGGGTTCGATTCAGGGTTCTTTTGGGTTCTTTGGTTTCGTTCCAGAGGTTTCTTCCCCTTGGGGCCCCCCTTTGTGGGTTCTGGGGGCTTTGTTTCCTAGTGTAATTACCTAAGTGTAGTTACAGGATGAGAGCTACGCTCGTGGTGTCCCGTCTTCCCAGCACTCTTTGTCATATAACGCTTTGAAACTACTGACGGTCTTGGCCTCCACCACCTTCTCACTTAACTTGTTCCAACCGTCTACCACTCTGTTTACAAACTGAATTTTCGTATATTTCTCCGGCAGCTTTGTTTCGTTAGTTTAAATCTATGACCTCTTGTTCTTGAAGTTCCGGGTCTCGGGGATTCTTCCCTATCAATTTTATCGATTCCTGTTACTATTTTGAATGTAGTGATCATATCACCTCTTTTTCTTCTATCTTCTAGTTTTTGCATGTTTAATGCCTTTAATCTCTCCTCATAGCTCTTGTCCTTCAGTTCTGGGAGCCACTTAGTGGCATGTCGTTGTACCTTTTCCAGTTTGTTGATGTGCTTCTTAAGATATGGGCACCATACAACCGCTGCATATTCCAGCTTTGGTCTAATAAAAGTCGTGAACAATTTCTTTAGTATTTCTCCATCCATGTATTTAAAAGAAATTCTGAAGTTAGAAAGTGTAGCATAGGCTCCTCGCACAATGTTCTTAATGTGGTCCTCAGGTGACAGTTTTCTATCTAAAACCACCCCTAGATCCTTTTCTTTATCAGAATTCTTTAAAGATTTCTCACATAATTTATAGGTTGTGTGGGGTCTATGTTCTCCAATTCCACATTCCATAACATGGCATTTATTCACATTAAATTCCATTTGCCAAGTGTTGCTCCAAATACTTATTTTGTCCAGGTCTTCTTGAAGGGCATGACAATCATCTAGGTTTCTTATCTTCCCTATTATCTTAGCATCATCAGCAAACATGTTCATGTAATTCTGTATTCCCACTGGTAGATCGTTTATGTAGACAATGAACATTACCGGTGCAAGAACTGAACCCTGAGGTACTCCACTCGTGACATTCCTCCAATCCGATACCTTGCCTCTGATTGTGGCCCTCATTTTTCTGTCAGTTAGGAAATTTTTCATCCATGTTAGTAGCTTACCTGTCACTCCTCCAATATGTTCCAGTTTCCAGAACAACCTCTTATGGGGAACTCTGTCGAAAGCCTTTTTTAGGTCCAGATAGATGCAGTCAACCCAACCATCTCTTTCTTGTAAAATCTCTGTGGCTCGATCATAAAAACTGAGCAAGTTCGTTACACAGGATCTTCCAGATCGAAAACCATACTGTCTGTCTGATATTATATCGTTTTCCTCCAGGTGTTCTACCCATTTAGTTTTAATTATTTTTTCCAATATTTTGACTATTACACTTGTCAATGATACAGGTCTATAATTAAGGGGGTCTTCCCTGTTTCCACTTTTGTAGATTGGAACTATGTTAGCCTTTTTCCACACATCAGCTACAGCTCCTGTACACAGGGATGCCTGAAAAATCAGTTGAAGTGGAATGCTGAGCTCAGGTGCACATTCTCTCAGAACCCATGGTGAAACTCCATCCGGACCAACTGCTTTGTTCTTACCTAGCTCCTTTAGCATTTTTTCCACTTCGTCTCTAGACACCTCTATGTGCTCTATGTTGTTCTCTGGAATTCTTATTGTGTCTGGTTCCCTAAAGATTTCATTTTGTACAAACACACTTTGGAACTTTTCGTTTAGTGTTTCACACATTTCCTTTTCATCTTCCGTGAATCTATTTTCCATTTTCAACCTCTGAATATTATCCTTTACCTGCAATTTGTTGTTTATGAATTTATAGAATAGACCTGGTTCTGTTTTACATTTGTCTGCAATCCCTTTTTCAAAATTTCTTTCTGCCTCTCTCCTCACTGCCGTGTAGTTGTTTCTCGCATCTTTGTATCGCTGGTATGTTTGGGGGTTCGGCCTCTTCCTGTATTGGTTCCAATTTTGTGTCTTTTGGTCTCTAGACCTCTCGCAATTTCTATTGAACCAATCCTGTTTTCTAGTTCTGCATCTCTGTTTTGGTATAAATTTTTTTGTGCCTCTATCATATATTTCACAAAACTTGACATACATCTCATTCACTTCCTTGCCTAGCATCAAGTCTGTCCAATTATACTCACTAAAAAAATTTCTAAGGTCACCATAATGTCCTCTCCTGAAGTCTGGTTTCTCAACTGCTTCAACCTCTTTATTTTCTTCCAGCTTATAACGCATTGCATACTTTATTCCCAAAAAGACATGGTCACTTTTACCCAAGGGAGGAAGGTACTGAATGTCAAATATCTCTTCCTCCTTCCTGGTAAATATCAAATCTAGCATGGAGGGAACGTCCCCTTCCCTCATCCTCGTAGCTTGTTTAACATGTTGATACAAGAATGTTTCCAGGATGAGGTCTACAAATCTACAGGTCCAAAAATCTTCTGTTTTAGCTTCATATGCTTCCCAGTCTATGGATTTCAAGTTGAAGTCACCGACTATCAACAGTCGTGATCATGACAGATGTGTGACCCAGTTCTGCCTTCTGGGGTTCTGGGGTCTTCCTGGCTTGCGGGCTGATCTTTTTGGGTCTTG
>WNGS01165523.1:2521237-2555832 GCA_020271785.1 Procambarus virginalis
GTGCCGAGCAGCAAGAGCCCCCTACGGGAGCGGTTCCCGAACGCCCCAAGGAAGATACCCTGACACGCAGGGGCAGTACTCACAGAGCGCCTAGGGAAGGAAGCCCCTAAGCGCATGCAGCCCCGGCACTGATGAGGTACTCCTGGCCACCGCACACCACACAAAGACAGCAGAGAACAGCACACAAGGCAAACACTGCCCAGGAATTTGAGGCCAGATAAGCATCTATCCCAGCTGACACTAACTTACGAACTGAAGGCAGCCGGCGCAGTGAGGTCTGGGGCCCCCCCTCTCCCTCTCGGGGAGGGGAGGGCTGCGCGGACTACCGACACGGCATTAAATTGTGATTGCCTCGCCCTTGGGGTCAGCTGGGGCTTGGGGCTCTTGTTTGGCCTTGGGTAGAGTTGAATGGGTACAAAAAAATGAAAAAAGAGTTTTCTCGGTTGGCACAGTCCAATGGTTAATTTGATGAGAATAGTAATTATTGAATCAGTGAATTATGTATACTGGGAGGAAATGAGGATTGGGTTTGCATTACTCCATATTGATTAACCCTTGTGTTGTTAAGGGCAATTTGGCCATTGTCACCCACAGGCACATAACAAAAAAAAAATATAAAAAATTCTTCCTAGCCTGTTAATTTGTGTTCCCTGACCACGAGAAAAAAAAATGAAATTGTACATACCATGATGTAATGAGCCGACACTATTTATTTATTTATTTATTTATTTATATACAAGAAGGTACATTGGGTTAGAGAGAATACATAGCATAGTATTTGCAATCTTGTAAAGCCACTAGTACACACAGCGTTTCGGGCAGGTCCTTAATTTAACAGATAATTTTAAGTAGGTAAATTCTAGCAGAATTAATAAAATAACAGATACATTGCAAGAAAAAAAATGAGATGAGAGAGGATAGTCAGTATATTAAAGCACATTGGTATATTAAAGCTCTGGTTGATTACACTGACAACTTGATTGGTAATTTAAACAAGGTTAACAGACACCGTACAGCAGATTGATAGCATATATAAGAAGACAGCAATGATTACAATGTTAATGATGTTCGGATTGGGTACATAAAGATAGGGAGATTGGGTAGCAATAGATACAGTGCAATTTTAAAGCAACAAGGTAAAAAAAACTATTCAGATGAGATTAGGTACTTTCTGGGGTGAGTCTCGGAGGCTCCCCGGAGCTATCCCAGGCTGATATGCTAATGTCAGACTTTAGCATCAGTCATGCGTATGGAGTTCTTAGGCCTACCAGGGACCACGGCCAGAACCGGGCCCCCTCAGAGAGGCAAGGGGAGCAATGGCCTATAGATACCCCAGTGTGGTTGGAAGCATTCTATGTCTGCCATCGACCGGGACAGGAACCCAGAAAGGTAAACGCCTCAAAACAAACCCCTATTCTGGTTAAAATTGCTACCAAAAGCCGAACTATTGGATAGAACTCCCCAACAGAAAAACAAGCAAGCTAGTGTGACATCACACGCCGCCGCGCCGCTGTCTGTGCAGCTACCCCTTCCCCAGGAGGGGGAAGGGGGAACCCCAGACCCTCCACGCCGGCTACCCACGCCTCAGTTCTTGAGGCTGATGCTATAGGCGAAGGTTGTGTGCTCTGGCTCCGGTGTTGCTACAGTACTGTGCTTTGCGTGTGGTGTTTGTTTTTGTGGGTGCGTGAGCCAGGAGTTATCTTCAGTACTCGGGCTGCATGCGCCTAGGGCTTCCTTCCCTAGGTGCCCTGTAAGTACTGCCCTTGGGGCTTGGGGCCACCTTGGACAGGCTCCTCGGGGTCTGCCTCTGCTGGTCCGTTTTACCTTTTCAGTTTTTCGGCTGCCTGTTGGGCTCTTGGGTGTTCTGTTCTACCTTGTTACTGGCAGGTAAGAGGCAGTTTGCACTGGTAGGGGTGCAGGGTGCTGCACAGCTTGTATTCCCGACATACCGGCCGGCTCTGTTCCTTGGGGTTCGCTGTCCTCTTGCGGGGTTTTGTTTTTATTTTTATTTTTGCCTGGTGGGGGATTCTGTCCTATTATTTCATTAGTTTTTGCCCTTCCACGGTTCTCCTCGGTGGCGCCCCCTGCTAGGTCCCCGTGAGTGTACACGTCCCTGGGGTACAGCTATAGAAGTTCGCTTGGTAGTTTTGGGCGCCGGTTAGCAGCTCCCTGCCTGGGACTACCTGAGTGCGAGTCCTCTTAAAGTAAACGCTCAGGACCCTGGGAAGCCCCTAAGGGGCGCGTGTGTCCGATGGATGTGACCCCGGAGTCCCCGCTCGCTGTGTGCGAGTTTGAGGGTTGCTCGGTCCCCTTGTCTCAGGGTGACCCTCATTGTTTTTGCCTCTGCCACACTGCCTGTTGGGTCAGTGTTACTTTCAACCCTGAGTCCTGTGAGTGATGCTGCTTGCTTGTGACTCAATTTACGCAATCCTCTGATGATTCTCTTTGGGTACAGTTGGCGCGTAATTACCTAAGTGTAGTTACAGGATGAGAGCTACGCTCGTGGTGTCCCGTCTTCCCAGCACTCTTTGTCATATAACGCGTGCGTTGCAGTCTAGGTTTCGTCTGTTCCAACGCGCTTGGTTGGTTGCTCACCCGGATGCCCCGGGGCTGCCCCGCTTTGCTTTTCGAGACCCGGACTTGGGGGTGGGGGTCGCTTCGATCCTGCTTCAGTCCGCACCTCCTCGTCCTTCCCCTTCTGTTCGTTCTGGTCCCTCCCCCCTGCTTCCGGCCCCGAAGCGTCTGAGGGTTTCGGGGTCGGAGCAGGGGTTACTTGATCTCGAGACTCGGGCAGCTTCGGGGGGTGCCCCTTCCGGGGGGAGCAGCAGAGGCATTCGAGTCTTGTCTCCCGGCCGAAGCTTCTGGATCTGACCAGTGGGCCCCCCTTCCTCCAGCTTTTCCGGCTGCTCCGTCCTTGTCTTGTGGGGTTGGGGCTTGGGGAGAGGATTCGGCCTCAGGTCCTGTGGTGAAGGACCTCGAGGCTGGGGAGGGGCTGACTTGGGGGCCTTGGGCTCCACTGGACCCCGCCTGGGTTTTTCTTCCCTCTGAGCGGTGCTTATTGTTACAAGTAGTGGAGTTTTCTTTTCCCCCCTCTGCGTATGAGTTGGATTTGGTGTCGGCCCCTCCCCAGGTTCGGTTCCGTGTTCCCCGGGTACGTCGGTTCTGTCTTTCCGGAGGTTTTCGGCTGATCGCATCCAACCTGGTGTGGTGCGGGCGGCCTTTGCAGCTTACCTCCTGCGTGACCCGGACTATGCCTCGGAAATGGATCCGTCTGAGTTCAGGTTTGGGACTTCGTTCCCTTTCTGGCTCCGTTATGAGGTTCCGGAGTCTTCCTGGCTAGTGGACTCCCCCTTGTTTGTTCTGGATTCCTGGCATTCCTTCTGTCATAACCGCACACTGGAGTGGCGGGAAGCTTCCACGGTGCTTCAGGTTTTCCTGGGGGGCGAGCTTGAGTACCTGAATGAGTGCTTGTTTGCCCCTGCCCTTCCCCGCGATGTGGGCGTTATTCAGCTCCATGTGCAGGTTCCCACCCTTTCGGCGGCACTCATTGTGGAGGACTTGCGCGCCCGGGGCCTTTTGGCTTCGGCCTTGCGGTTCTTTTCCCTCCTGGAGCTGTCCTCAGATTGGCTCGTGGAGGATGTGAGGATGCTTGGGTCTGTCCCGGGGTCTGGCACCGTTTGTCGGCTGCCTCGTTGAAGCTGTTCACGCCGATTTTGCGGGATGCGGTTTCCCTGTTTTATGCTTCCCATCTCGCGTATCGGCAGATGGTGCTGGGTTCCTCCGTGGAATCTGCTTGGGCTCTTGCTCTTAGGCGTTCTTTACCTTTTTGTCCTCTTCTGTTTGAGGAGTCAGCCGTGGCGCAGTATATTCAGGCTGCGTCGGCGGCTTGTCATCTGATGTTGGACTTGTTGGTTTTCCGGGGGTCCCGGGGTGGGTCTTCCCGGAAGGGTCGTGCCAGGGCTCGGGGTTCCTCTCGTCGTGGTAGGCCTCTGGTGTCAGGTTCGGGTTCAGCTCCTACTACGGACCCTCCCTCGTCTGTTCGGCGTGGTGTTCGCTCTGTGCGGGGTTCTGGATCTCATAAGGGTCGCCGGCCCTTTCGCGGTTTGCCCCATTGATGGGGCGATGGGGGGGGGGGCGGCTTGCTCTGTTCGCCCGCGCCTGGTCCCACGATTCGTGGGCCTTTCGGGTCGTGTCTGGCAGCCTGCGGTGGCATTGGTATCAACCAGGTTGGGTGGCCCCTCCCCCCTTGGGGAAGTCAGGGCTGGCAGGGCAGGTTTCTTCCCCCGCGCTCTGTCGAGTCGTCTTAGAGTGGGTACGCTTGGGCGTCGTCGAAATGACGTCGTCCCTCAGATGGGTTTCCCGTCTGTTTCCGGTTCCGAAACGGGACTGCGCGGACCTGCGGTTTATTCTGGACCTGTCCCGTCTGAACCCCTGGGTTCATTGCCCCTCCTTTTGGATGACTACGCTGTCTCAGGTTCGGCTCCTTTTGGAGCTGGGCGCTTGGATGGTGTCCCTGGACCTCCGGGACGCTTATTTGCATGTCCCGATTCATCCACGGTTCAGGGACTGGCTCGATTTTGTTGTGGGGCGTCAGAGTTACCGCTTTCATTGTCTCCCGTTTGGGTTGAACCTGGCACCTCGCGTGTTCACGTGCCTTACACGGGTTGAGGTGGCTCGTTTGCGTCTCCTAGGTGTTCGGGTGTTGGCCTACCTCGACGACTGGCTGGTTTGAGGTCCCAGCCGGTCAGCTTGCTTGCTAGCCAGGGATTTGGTTCTTTCCCAGCTCGCTGGGTTCGGGTTCTTGGTGAACTGGAGGAAGTCCCATCTGGTTCCCTCTCAGGTTCGGACTTGGCTGGGTGTCGTTTGGGACTCTCGAACCCCCTCCTTGTCTCTCCCTCCGGAGTCTCTCCTGCAGCTGCGGTCTCGCCTTCGTCTTTTTCTGGTGGGCCCTTGGGTCACCCGGCAGTTGCTCGAGGGGCTGTGCGGGAGCCTGAACTTTGCGATGGTGGTCTACCCGCCGGGTCGGGTTTGGCTTCGTCGGCTGTTCTGGTTCTTTCAGGGTTTCCCCTTCCACCTCTCTCGCGATCGCAGAGTTCAACCCCCGGGATCCTTGCATCGGTTGCTGCGTCACCGGCTTCCTCTTCGGGTTTTTCGGGGTTCAGTGCCTTGGCGCCTACCCGAGCCCTCGCTCGATGTGTACACGGATGCGTCGTCTCTCGGCTGGGGTTTTGTGACCAGTGCTCACCAGGCCGGCCAGGGGCGTTGGATCTGTCCTTCCGTCGAGCTCACAGCACGGTGCGGGAGTTCGCGGCAGTGTGGTTCGCTCTTGGGAGGATTCGGGTGGCTCGTGGATCGACAATTCGGCTCCATTCGGACTGCTCTCTGGTGGTTCATTGCCTGAACCGCGGGGGTTCGATGCAGTCCTTGTCTCTTTGGGGTTGGTCGCTTCGGGTGACACGTCTGCTGAGTTCTCAGGGTTTGGCTCTTCTGGCGATTCACGTACGGGGCGTGTCCAACGTCTTGGCCGACGCCCTGTCTCGCTTCGTTCCCCTCTCCACGGAGCGGACGGTCGACGACGAGACCTTCCATTGGCTTTGCCAGAAATTCGGGCGTCCCGAGGTGGACCTCTTCGCGTCGGCGTGGTCGCGGCGTCTTCCCGTGTATGCTGTGCCCTTCCCCGATCGCGAGGCCGTCGGGGTCGACGCCTTTCCGCTAGACTGGTCGAGGTGGGGGTTCCTGTACCTCTTTCTCCAAGTTCGGCTGTTGCTCCAGGTCCTGACTTGCTTAGAGACTTACCAGGGGGAGAGTTGTCCTTCTGGCCCCTTGGTGGCCGGCCCAGCCTTGGTTTCAGGCGCTGGTTGCTCGGTGTCCGAACCCGAGGGTTTTCACGCAGCTCCACCTCTTTCATCAGATCGGCCGGTACGTCACGTGGCTGGTTCGATCTTCTTCTCGAGTCTTCGCATATGGGTTTTTTGACTCGAGTTTATCATCATCTCTATGGTGATCAGGTGGCCTCTTTGTTGGTGTCCCACCTGCGGGCTTCTTCTCGGTGGCAGTATGAAGGTTCCTGGCGGTCCTTCTGTTTCTTTTTGCGTCTTTGTCGTGTTAGTTCCTTGTCTGTTCGGGTGGTTTGTCCTTCCTCTCGTGGTTGTTTCAGGACCGTCATCTTATGCCTAACACTGTCTCCTCGTATCATGCGGCACTGGCAGAGCCGCTTCAGCTTGCCTTCGGTATCGATGTTACATCTGCGCCGTTTCGCAAGCTGTCTCGTGCATTGTTTCACCTCCGGCCTGCTCATGCGCCACCTGAGCCGTCCTGGTCTTTGGACAGAGGTTTGCTTTCCTTTCGTCTCCTCGTTTCGTTGTGGTCCCTTCGGTCTAGGATTGTTTTTCCAAGGCTCTTTTCTTTTTGGCTTTGGCCTCTTGGGGTCAGGTCGGGGTGCTTCATCCTCTCCTCCGGTGCAGAGGTTTCTGCTCTTTTGGTCGTGGTGATTGTTTTGTTCGCTTGCAGCCGTCTCCTTCTTTTCTGGCGAAGAATGAGACGTTCCGGAGAATGAAGAATGCTGCGTTCCGGAGGGGTCTGTGGGTGGTTGATGCTTGGTTGGTCAGGCCGGGGGTGCATCATGTTTTGTGTCCGGTTGTGGCGCTTCGCCGTTATTTGCGCGCCATGGCTTCTGTGTCCGTGTACGCGCTGTGGGTTGATCCGGTTTCCCTTCTTCCCTGTTCGCAGGTTCGGGTCTCTCAGGTCGTCCGCAGGGTTATTAAGTCCAGCCAGCCTGCGGTCTATCCCCGTGCCCATGACGTTCGTAAGTTCGCGGCTCTTGCTGCCGTCTTTGGGAATATGTCTTGGTCTGATATTCGGGCATGGGGATTTTGGCGTTCGAACAGGGTCTTGGCTGCTCGTTACCTTGTGAATGACCCTGGGCCTCGTCGTGTCTGTGTTGCTTTGTGTCGGCGGTTGCAGCCAGTTGTCTCGGCTTCGAGTTGAGGAGTGAGCGACGACAGCCTCCCGGATAAGTCCCTCTTTTTCCATCTGTGGGTAGTTAGCTCTGGGGAGCCGACGGGGCTCCCCCCAGAAAACCAGCATTGAATGTAATGAAACGCCATTTTCTGGGTGAATCCCGGAGGCTCCCCGGCATCCCTCCCTCCCTCCGGTCGGCGGTTGTTACGCGTTTTTGACATCCAACCTCAAGAACTGAGGTGTCGTAGCTGGCGTGGAGGGTCTGGGGCTCCCACTTCCCCCTCCTGGGGAGGGAGGAGCTGCGCAGACAGCGGCGCGGCGGCGTGTGACGTCACACTAGTTTGCTTGTTTTTCTGTTGGGGAGTTCTATCCACTAGTTTGGCTTTTGGTAGCAATTTTAACCTGAATAGGGGTTTGTTTTGAGGCGCTTACCTTTCTGGGTGCCTTTCCCGGTTGATGGCAGACATAGAAAACTTCCAACCACACGGGGGCTTCTATAGGCCATTGCTCCCCCTGCCTCTCTGAGGGGGCCCGGTTCTGGCTGTGGTCCCAGGTAGGCCTAAGAACTCCATACACATGACTGATGCCAAAGTCTGACATTAGCATATCAGCCTGGGATAGCTCCGGGAGCCTCCGAGACTCGCCCAGAAAATGGCGTTTCATTACATTCAACGCTGGTTTTTAGTTTTGTTTTTGAATGACGCAAAAGTTGGACAGCTTTTCAATTCATTAGGGAGTGAGTTCCATAGATTGGGTCCCTTTATTTGCATATAGTGTTTACACAGATTAAGTTTGACTCTGGGGATATCAAAGAGATATTTATTTCTGGTGTGGTGACAATGGGTCCTATTACATCTGTCCAGGGAGAGTTTCAGAGCAGGATTTGCATTTAAGAACAGGGTTTTGTAAATGTAATGACACAAGAAAATTTGTGGAGTGAGATTATGTTTAGCATGTTAAGGGAGTTAAACAAGGGGCTGAGTGTTGTCTGAAAGTAGAATTTTTTATTATTCTGATAGCAGATTTTTTCTGGGTGATGATGGACTTGAGGTGGTTTGCAGTGGTTGAACCCCATGCACAGATACCATAATTAAGATAGGGATAGATTAGTGCATAATATAGAGAGATGAGAGCAGAGTTAGGTACATAATATCTGATTTTGGAGAGTATCCCAACTGTTTTAGAGACTTTCTTAGTTATGTGGTGTATGTGGATGCTGAAGTTGAGTCTCTTGTCTAGGAATAGGCCAAGAAACTTTCCATCATTTTTATTGCTAATGCTTACATTATTATCTGAAGCTGAATTGCATTTGTAGATTTGCTTCCAAATAAAATGTAGTAGGTCTTTTCTATGTTAAGTGTTAGTTTATTGGTTGACATCCATAAGTGGACTTTTTTAGTTCATTATTAACAACATCATTTAGTGTATGTGGGTTGGGGTTAGAGTAGATGAGGGTAGTATCATCAGCAAACAAAATAGGTTTCAGAATGTTAGAGACATTAGGCAGATCATTGATGTATATAAGAAATAGGAGAGGTCCCAAGATGCTGCCCTGTAGCACTCCAACGGTTATTGGTAGAGTGGGAGAGGTTATATTATTGATGGTTACACATTGGTGTCTATCACTAAGATAGGATTGGATATAGTCCAGTGCATGGCCTCGGATTCCATAATGATGGAGTTTATGTAAGATGTAATTGTGATTAACAGTGTGAAAGGCCTTTCTCAGGTCACTGAAGAGTCCAATCGGAAACTCATTTTTGTCAAGGGCTGAGTAAATTATATCAAGGAGACTAATAATTGCATCGTTGGTTGCAACTGTCGTCCTATACAAAGAGGTGGTGGCACTTCTCTTTACTACCACCATGTAGTAAAGTAATTAAGACTTGACTTAAAAGACTTGCAAGACTTTAAGACTTGCTTAAAAGTAATTAAATCTAGAGACCCTTATGGAGAGTATGTATTTGCCTTTTTCAGAGTCAAGGGTAAGGATGCTGTCTTGACTGTGGGAGCAGTCTACAGGGTTCCTAACACTGATGTGACTGAATTTAACTCTAACCTTAGAAATCTTATACTAGAGAACCGACTGAACAAAAACCACTTAATTATTTTTGGTGACTTTAACGTTGACCTCTGCGAGCCTGATAACCCTCCTGCTGCTAGTTTCCTCAACTGAATGAATTCCTGCTTCCTCATACCCTTAATCACTAGACCTACTAGAATCACTGACAGTACAGCCATGGCTCTTGATCACATCTGGACCAACATAACCTCTCCACTTCAGGGATAATCATCGATAGCACTACAGATCATTACCCCACATTTCTCCTAACCAACATTAACAAACCACCTCTAGAGACAAGGGAGGTAAGCTTTAGCCTGCACAATGAAACTGCTATAGGCAATTTTATAACTGCTGCTGCTAATATCAACTGAGAATCCGAATTAGGGAACATAGGGGACATCAACCTAGCAGTGCAATCATTTCTTCAAAAAACTCTCAGCTTTTATAACACCTACTGACCTATGCTAACGAAACAAGTCACAACTAAAAGGCTAAACAATCCTTGGCTTACAAAGGCGATATGTTTTTATCCATTAATAAAAAAACATGACCTTCAGAAGAAGTATAGGTTAGGAATCGTCTCCAAAGAATTTTCAAAGAATTACTCATCATTGCTATCTAAAATAATTAGGAGAGCCAAAATTAAATACTACGAAGATAAATTTACCCACACAAAGGGCAATATTAAGAAAACATGGAGCGCAATTTCTCAAATATTGGGATCAAAGAAGATTTTAAATAACAAACCAATACTCCTGTCAAATAATGAAGGTCTGCTTTCAGCCTCTGATACTACTCTTGAGTTCAATAGGTTCTTCTCTTCCATTGGGTCATCCCTTGCAAATGATATCCCATCTTCCAGTACTAATATTCACGACTTTTTTACAGGTAACTATCCACAGTCTCTGTACCTAATGCCTACTAATTCCACTGATGTTACTGACATAATCCTTTCCCTAAAACCAAGTCTAGTGCCCTTGAGGAGATACCAACTTTAATTTACAAAAAAGCCTCCAGATTTTTAGCTCCTGCCATTGCATTGTTCTTCAACAAGTCACTTGAACTCCAAACCTTTCCAGATATTCTAAAAAAAGCGAGAGTAACCCCTGTCCACAATTTGGTGATCCCACTGATGTTAACAACTTCAGACCTATATCAATTCTGCCAAACTTGTCAAAAATATTTGAAAAACTAATCTATAAGCAGCTTTACTCATATCTAGCTAAACTCAATATACTTAGCTCTTGTCAATATGGCTTCAGACCCCAAAAAAGCACTAACGATGCACTTATTAGTATGATTAACTTGATACATACAGCTCTTGATAAAAATGAGTTCCCTGTTGGGTTATTTGTAGACCTGCGTAAGACTTTTGACACTGTTAACCACCAAAACCTTCTTCTTAAATTACAACGTTATGGAGTCAGAGGTCACTCCCTGCAGTACATTAAGTCGTACCTTATTCACAGGCGCCAGAATGTTTTTTGTGAATAATTCAATTTCTCCCACCTTACTCATCAACATTGGTGTTCCCCGGGCAGCATACTTGGTCCTCTCCTCTTTCTCATCTACATTAATGACCTTCCAAATGCCTCCCAACATCTCAAACCAATTCTATTTGCTGACGACACGACTTTCATTTACTCCAGTCCTGACCCCCTTGCTCTAAATGTCACAGTGAATACTGAGCTAAATAAAGGCCATCACTGGCTAACTGCCAACAAACTCACCCTCAATATTGACAAAACTTTCTATATTTTGTTTGGCAATAAATTCTCGAATCAAATAAATCTCAGGATTAACAATACCAAATTTGTAACAAAGTAGATGGCAAATTCCTTGGCGTTCTCATTGACCGAAAGCTGAATTTCCAGGGACACTTTCTAAATATATCAAAAAAAGTTTCAAAAACTGTTGGCATTCTTTCTAAGATCAGATATTATGTACCTCGCCCTGCCCTGGTGACACTATTATTCTTCATCTATCCTTATCTCAACAATGGTATTTGTGCTTGGGGTTCTACTACCCAAAATCATTTACGCCCTCTAATTACTCAACACAAAGCTGCTATTAGGACAATATCCAACTCTGGCCCCAGACATCACTCGGTACCCTTACTCAAATCTTTGAATATGTTAGATATTAAGTCCTGCACATCCTCTCATGTGTATTATATATATAAAACGCTGAACTGTAATGTCAATCCTGACCTTAAAAGCTTCCTAGAAGGTTGTAACAGATCCCATGAGCACCACACCAGAAACAAATACCTATTTGATATTCCAAGAGTACGACTTAGTCAAACTAGAAATGCTTTACAAATCAAGGGACCTCGAATGTGGAATGACCTTCCCAATTATGTTAAAGACTGTACTCTCCCAACCAGTTTAAGATAAAAACTAAGTACTACCTAATTAACTCAATGTAACCTACCTCACCCCAAAATGTCAACCCATGTCTTCTATTTTAAACAATGCTGTTGTTGACCAAATTGTATTTTGTTTTTTTCTGCCATGTTTCCCCCCCCCTTTTTCCATTTTTTCTTATTTTTTCTCAACACAATTTATACTTTAATCTCAATTAGTATTAAGTTTAGTCTTAGTGTTTTTCCTGCCCGAAACGCTTTGCGTAATAGTGGCTTTAGGCATTGTATGTACTAGCTCTATCTATAAATCCATCAACTTTGTATCACCTTGTATGTATGTACTTTACCTGAATAAATATTTGTATTTGTATTTNTTACCTTTCTGGGTGCCTGTCCCGGTCGATGGCAGACATAGAATGCTTCCAACCACACGGGGGCTTCTATAGGCCATTGCTCCCCTTGCCTCTCTGAGGGGGCCCGGTCTGGCCGTGGTCCCCGGTAGGCCTAAGAACTCCATACACATGACTGATGCCAAAGTCTGAAATTAGCATATCAGCCTGGGATAGCTCCGGGGAGCCTCCGGGACTCACTCAGAAAATGGCGTTTCATTACATTCAACGCTGGTTTTTGGATGCTAGACCCAGTCGATGGCAGACATAGAATGCTTCCAACCACACGGGGGTTTCTATAGGCCATTGCTCCCTTGCCTTTCTGAGGGGGGCCAGTTTCTGGTCGTGGTCCCCGGTAGGCCCTAGAACTCCATACACATGACTGATGCCAAAGTCTGACATTATCATATCAGCCTGGTAAAGCTCCGGGGAGCGACGGGGCTCCCCCCGAAATAATAAATACATTTCTGTGGGGGGGGGGGGCCTTTCGGCTCCCCGGAGCTATCAGGGCTGATATGAATATATTAGTCCCCTGGCATCAGCCAAGCAAATGGAATTCTAGGCCTATCGGGGACCATGAGCCAGAACCTGGCCCCCCCCTTCCTCAGAGACGCACAAGGAGCAATGGCCTATAGAAACCCCCGTGTGGTTGGAAGCATTCTTTGTATTCCATCGACCAGGTCAGGCACCCAGAAAAGTAGGTGCTCCAAAACAAACCCTATCTGGGTAACAAATTACTACAGAAAGCCGAATTGTTGGACTAAACTCCCCAATGAAAAATGAGCAAACGAGCATGACGTCACAACCGTTACCACGCGGTTGTCTGCGCGGCTCCCCCTCTCCGGGAGGGGAAGGGTGAGCCCCAGAACCCAGCATCGGCTATCCACATCCCCAGCATTGTGAGACCTGGCAGTCGTGGGACTCTGGCTCCAGATGTTTTCCAATGCTGTGCCCTGTGGTGTGGTAATGTCCTGTGGTTATGTGCAAGCCAGGAGTAACTTCACCAGTACGCGGGCTGCATGCGCCTAGGGTTATCTTCCCTAGTTGCCCTGTAATCACTGCCCTTGTGGCTTGGGGTTATTTTCCACAAATCGCTTTGGACCTATCTACGCCATGGTCTTTTGTTGCTCTGTGATTGCCCACCCTTGGAGTCAGTTGGGGGTGTTTCATGCTCCCCAGTTTGCCTCTGGGTAGGAGGTGGCTTTGTCACTGGTAGGGGCACAAGGTACTGTGCAGCTAGTTTTCACCATATAATAGCAGCCGGCTCTGTTCCGCCTGTGATGTTGTACTCGTGCGTTTTTTTTTTTTTTTCTTCCTGGTGGAGGGGCTGCCCTTGGTGGTGTTGACCCTTATCTAATTGTATTCTTGGTGGTAATCTGCTAGGTCCCTGCGTGTGTACACATCACGAGGGTTCAGCAATTAGTAGTTCACTTGGTAGTTTGAGGTGCCAATTAGCAGTTCCTTCCCTGGGCTTCCCTTAGCAGAGCATTTAAGGGCCTTGGGAAACTCCTCTGGGGCTCAGTGGTCCAATGGATGCATCTCCTGGGTTCCATCTCACTTCATGCGAGTTTCAAGGTTGCTCTGTCCTCTTGTGTCAGGGTGAGAATAACTGGATGTGCCTCTGTCTTGCTGCCTGTTGGGTCGGTGACACCGACCCGTAGTCCTGCGAGTGGTGTTGCTTGCTTATACTCTAAATTCTCTCAATCCACTGATATTGATATTCGGGTGCCGGCAGCTTTGGTGTTGCATGCAAGTTTTAGGTTGCTGCAGATCGCTAAATTGGGTGCTCACCCAGATCGGGCAGTTTTGGGAGATGCACCTTCCGGTGTGATGATGGAGGCATTCGAGCCTATTCCTCCAGCCGGTGCTTCTGGGTCTGACAAGTGGGCCCCCCATCATTCCAGCTTTTCTGGCGGTCTCGGCCTTTTCTTTTGAGGCAGAGGGTTAGGAGGACGGCTCGGCCCCGGGACCTAGTGAGGAGGTTGCCAGGGTGGGGCAGCTTGTGTTCAGGGTGGATGTTACTTCTGCTCTGTTCCGCAAGCTGTCTTATGCATTGTTTCACCTTCGGCCTGCTCATGCGGCACCTGAGCCCCTTCGGCTCCCCGGAGCTTATCCAGGCTGATATGCTAATGTCAGACTTTGGCATCAGTAATGGGTATGGAGTTCTATGGGCCTACCGGGGACCACGAGCCAGAACCTGGCCCTCCTCAAAGAGACAAGGGGAGCAATGGCCTATAGAAACCCCCGTGTGGTTGGAAGCATTCTATGTCTGCCATCAACCGGGTCAGGCACCCAGAAAGGTAAGTGTCCCAAAACAAACCCCTATTCTGGTGAAAATTGCTACCACAAGCCAAACAAGTGGATCAAACTCTCCTAAAAGAAACGAGCAAACGATCATGGCGTCACACGTTGCCGCACCGCTGTCTGCGCAGTTCCCCCCTCCCCGAGAGGGGGAAAGAGGAGCCCCAGACCTACCGCGCCGGCTATCCACCATCAGTTCTTCAGCTGTTGCTAGAGGCTGAGGTCATGTGCTCTGGCTCCGGTGATTGTTTTAGCACTGTACCTAGAGTGTAGTGACTCTTCTAGGTGGTGCGCGAGCCCGGGAGTGATTGTCCAGTACTCGGGCTGCATGTGTCTAGGGTTTCCTTCCCTAGGTGCCCTGTAAGTACTGCCCTTGGGGCCACCTTCCACAAGTTCCTTGGGTTCTGCCCATGCTAGGCCGTTTACTACTTGGTTTTCGGCCACCTTTTGTGTGCTCGGGTGTTCTCTCTCCCATGTTCGCCTCAGGGTAAGGGGCAGTTTGCACTGGTAGGATGCAGGGTACTGTGCAGCTTGTTTTCACCTATCATGGTGGCCGGCTGTGTTCTGCTTGGGTACTGTTACGGCCCTAATGGGACGCAACCGGGTTCTTCTCTGATGGTAGTAGAGCTTGGGAATCCGGCCCCAAGTCAGTAGAGGCTTTCAAGGGGTGTGTTCCGTAATGCAATTTAAAAGCACGGGGAGGATACACAAATACACTTGTAAACTTAAATAAATATGTATATTCCCTCCACCACACTTATAGAGACACACACAGGAAGTATTACTACACAATAATATGTACAACGTTGTCCTCTTCCGAAGACACTGGACACTCGGCGGTGCTCACTCTAAGTAGCTCTGGTTCCTTCATCCGTGGCCCACAATGGACCGACGATGATCGCGACGAATCTACCCTGGCCACAGGCCAGCCAAATCTCCGTCCCACTGGGTGCTTCGTCGTGATGGCCTTCAACCACGATCCAGCCCGTAGCTGGCAGGTACCGATCAGCCTCGCTGTTAAGGCCACTTCACGACCAATACTAGGGGCCTAGCCCTAGGCAGGAGCTTCAGGTGACACGCTGGTCACTCTCCTCAATAAGCACCACAGTGGGGTAGTCTCTTCCACCAGCCAGCCCCGGATAAGACGATTCCCGACTCTGCCACTCCTCAGGCAGGCTAGAACTCTCTCAATAGAGTTCGTCCAGGGGCGGCTCACAGCTTCTTCAAAGCAGACGGGCGAAGAGACCTTGGCTGCCTTGGGTAGACTGACTCCTTGTCCAACACAGCAGTCCCAGGTTGACTCTGCAATCAGACACGTAATCAATACTGGGGTGCTCTAGGGAACATCACTTCCAAGCTTAGACAGAAACGTCCACTTCTTCACTCCCTAGATGGCGTTCACTGTCTAAGCGTCACCGCACCAGAGGTCAGCAGCGGCGACTCTATTAGTCAATTAAGACGGGAATCCAGTGCCTGTTGCCGACATAATCTGTCACCACTAGATGGCGTCGTCCATTTGGAGGGGGTTTCGGGAGCAGACTCGCAGATGGCGTTGTCGTCACTGCTCCGTGTTCCGACGATGGACTCGGGTCCGTAACAGGTACGCTGTCCTCTTGCGGGGTTTTCTTTTTCCTTTTGTTTGTCTGCCTAGGGGGAGAGGTCTGCCTTTGTTCTTGCCCCTGTGTACTGAGTATTCTTCCTTCTTCTGGTGGTTCCCCTCTGCTAGGTCCCCGTGAGTGTACACGTCCCGGGGGTTCAGTTCTTTGAAGGATGTTTGGTAGATTTAGGCGCCGGTTAGCAGTACCCTGCCTGGGATTACCTGAGCACGAGTCTTATTATAGTAAATGCTCAGGACCCTGGGAAACCCCTGGGGACGTGCGGGTCCGATGGGTGTGACCCCGGAGTCCCCCCCCCTCACTTCCAGTCAGTTTGAGGGTTGCTCTGTCCCCTTGTCTCTGGGTGACACTCTGTCTTTGCCTCCGTCTGTTGCCTGTGGGGTCGGTGACACCTTTGGCCCGGAGTCCTACGAGTTTCGTTGTTTGTTTGTTTGTGACACAGTTATCCAGTCTTATGCTGACTATGCGGGTGCAGGCAGCACGGGTATTGCACATTGAACTCCAATGTGGCAACGCTCTCGGTTGTTCCCCGAAAGCCCTGAGACTGCCCCATTTTGGTTGGTGTTGGGGCTTTGGGGTGCTGGTTGCTTCGGTTCCTTCCACGCCCCCTTGTCTTTCCCCTGTTGTTGTCTAGTCTGGTCCGCCCCTTCCTATTTGCATCCGGATCCTTACCATCTGTGGGTTCGGGGTCAGGGTGGGACTTTGTTGGTTTTGAGACTCGAGCAATCTCGGGGAATTCCCCTTCCAGGGTAGCGACGGGGGCATTCGAGCTGTTCATTCCAGCCATGTTGTATGAGTCTGCCAGTGGGCTCCCTTTCTTAGTATTTTCGTGGCTGCCTTGGTTTTTTCTTGTGAGGCTGGGGCTTTGGGGGGACGGCTCTGCCCCGGGGCCTGCCGTGTGGGTTCCCGGGGCTGGGGAGGGGCTGCCTTGGGGGCCTAGGGCCCCTTTGGACCCCACCGGGGTTTTTCTACCCTCCAGGCGAGGCTTGTGGTTACGTGGAGTGGGGTTTTTCCTCCCTACGTACCCATCTTACTAGTGCCCAGACACAAACTAAACGCCTCCACTGTAAGATAACTAGTGGGAAAATGCAAGTAATGTAATCTAACAAGTGAACAAAACAAATTAAGAGTGTGCCACATGGTAGCAACACTGCTTGTTCATACAGCCTCCTCCCGGCCGGCCCCAAACTGGTAAACACCCACCACCAGCACCCACGGGTCAACACCCACCACCAGCACCCACGGGTCAACACACCGGTCCCCACCTCACATTGTCAGCACCACCACCACTGAACACAAGTGTTCAACAAAAATGTCTTTGATAAAAATGTACATAGAATGCAACATGAAGGTAGATTACCAACAGAGCTTTCAATGCCAACTCTGTTAATACTTTGGCGTGCCCCGCGCGGCACCCCTCAACTGTGCGATTTGGGTCCCAGGGTTTCACAGGAGCGCGCGTTAATTCTGAAAAGTGTATACTCTCTTCAACTTTGTCACCTTAATTCTCGTCCTATGAGATTAAATTTGGTATCATTGTGTTCGCAATAGAATTCTCTACAGCACTAAATGCATATAAACTCCAAAAGCCCGGCTAATTACCCGCAGTAAACAGAGAAAGTGCGAACGAGTTACCCAGGAGCGCGCAAAAGCGATAAAATGTGTTCACTCTTTTCACTCTGGTCACCTCAATTTTCGTCCTAGGTCTTTCATTTTGGTATCAATGGGTTCGCAATAGAATTCTCTAGAGGAACATTAGCATATAAAATAAAAAACCTTGTCACGCTCCAACTGCCGACGAGTTGAAGACGGGCCATGCGTTAACCGCAAGTGAGCGCCCAGACGCCTTCCAGCTACACTCCCAATTCCTGCCCACAAATGTTTAGTATTTAGTATTTTAGTATATGTAGTATTATAGTTTAGTATTTTTTGTGTAGTAGTTGTACATCACATAAGCATTGTAGATAGCCATTTGCACAAAATAGATGGTCATTTTCTTTGTCCATTTGTGAGTTTTCCTTATGAAGTGATAATATTTGATCATTTGGTCAAAGTGATCAACACCTTTCATGTTTGTATTGTAGTCACAGATTGCATTCGGCTTGTTGACAGTTACCAAACAGTCCCCCAAAAATCGGATAAAAACCTGATTTTTGGCAATTATTTTAGTGGATGACGCAATGCTGCGTCATCGCCGAGATTACCGACAGTAAACGGATGACGCAATGCTGCGTCATGCCCGGGCTAAAGTGTTAAGCAGCTATACACAAAAAATGTGCCAACATGACTAATAATCCAAGGAGAAATGGTCTCAGTGACTGCTCTGTGTACTGGCTCTGCAAAAAGGATGATGTAACTTTTTTGAAGATGATCGAAATCCTGGATAAAACTCCCACTGAAAACAGAGAATCACTAATTTATGCCTGCATAGTAGTTTCTAATGTCTTCAAACAAACTGTCCATGACACCAAGGTACAACCAGACTCGGCGCAGAGCGTGGAGTCGGGGACACCTGAGCAGAGCGCGAAGTTGGGGACGCTTGAGCAGAGCGCGGAGTCGGGGACGCCTGAGCAGAGCGCGGAGTCGGGGACGCCTGAGCAGAGCACGGAGTCGGGGACGCCTGAGCAGAGCACGGAGTCGGGGACGCCTGAGCAGAGCACGGAGTCGGGGACGCAGAGCACGGAGTGAGCCGGGCGCGGAGTCGGGGACGCCGGAGCAGAGCGTGGTGTCGATGGCCCCGGAGCAGAGCACGGTGTCGATGGCGCCAGAGCAGAGCGTGGTGTTGATGGCGCCGGAGCAGAGCGCTGTGTCACGGGCACCAGAGCAGAGCACAGTGTCGGGGGCGCCGCAGCAGAGCGCGGTCCATGGTAAAGGAAAACAAACAAATCAAGGACCCAAAATCTGTTGGTATTACAAATAGGGTACCTGTAAGCATGGGATATTGGGAAGAACAAATGGGACATGTAATTACGATCACCCTAGAAAGTGCAGAAACCTCCTCAGTACGGGTAAATGTACCATATGTTGTGAATTATTTCACCCAGATATTTGCATGAACTCATTAGACAGGAAAGAGTGCTTCAATGCTGAATGTTCAGCTTTTCATATAAGAGGTACCAGGCGAATAAAACAGACAGACCGCCACTATGAAAACAGCCACAACTCCATCAACCGGGATGATTTTTTAGCAAGAGCAAGAGGAGAAGAATGGCTAAAAATTACCAGACTTTACCACCATCTCGGTCAAATGCTAGAGAGGACGCAAACACAGTGGCCTCCCTACCATTATTGTCTACATAAATGATCTACATAAAATGTTATTGTCTACATAAATGATCTACCAGTTGGTATACAGAATTATATGAACATGTTTGCTGATGATGCTAAGATAATAGGAAGGATAAGAAATTTAGATGATTGTCATGCCCTTCAAGAAGACCTGGATAAAATAAGTATATGGAGCACCACTTGGCAAATGGAATTTAATGTTAATAAATGTCATGTTATGGAATGTGGAATAGGAGAACATAGACCCCACACAACCTATATATTATGTGAGAAATCTTTAAAGAACTCTGATAAAGAAAGAGATCTAGGGGTGGTTCTAGATAGAAAACTATCACCTGAAGACCACATAAAGAATATTGTGCAAGGAGCCTATGCTATGCTTTCTAACTTCAGAATTGCTTTTAAATACATGGATGGGGATATACTAAAGAAATTGTTCATGACTTTTGTTAGGCCAAAGCTAGAATATGCAGCTGTTGTTTGGTGCCCATATCTTAAGAAGCACATCAACAAACTGGAAAAGGTGCAAAGACATGCTACTAAGTGGCTCCCAGAACTGAAGGGTAAGAGCTACGAGGAAAGGTTAGAAGCATTAAATATGCCAAAACTAGAAGACAGAAGAAAAAGAGGTGATATGATCACTACATACAAAATAGTAACAGGAATTGATAAAATCGACAGGAAAGATTTCCTGAGACCTGGAACTTCAAGAACAAGAGGTCATAGATATAAACTGGCTAAACACAGATGCCGAAGAAATATAAGAAAATTCACTTTCGCAAACAGAGTGGTAGACGGTTGGAACAAGTTGGGGGAGAAGGTGGTGGAGGCCAAGACCGTCAGTAGTTTCAAAGCGTTATATGACAAAGAGTGCTGGGAAGACGGGACATCACGAGCGTAGCTCTCATCCTGTAACTACACTTAGGTAATTACACTTAGGTAATTACCAGAGCCTCAGATATTAACACCAAGTAAAGCATCAAGCTTTTCCACTAACACAATAACATCATTTATATTTGCCAACATCCAGGGTATAAAAACATGCAAATCCTACAAAGTTCATTTTATAGATGGTCTCCTTCATGAGGCAAATGCAGTGTTTGCAGCCCTAATGGAAACTCACTCAAAAGACTACCATGATGGTGAAATATGGATCTCAGAGTACAATCTCTTCAGATGTGACAGGAAACACCGGCTACAGGGTGGGGTCAGCCTCTACAACAAAGACACACTCATCTGTACTGAGCTGCTAAACACCTCAAATGATATGGTGGAAGTGCTGATAATCAAAATAGAGATCCTAAATGTAGTTATTGTCCTTGTATATAAGTCACCAAGGCAAACCTTCAGGCACCTGAAATGGAAGCACCTGGCTAATACAGTACAGTAATATTAGAAAGAATACCAGGAAGTAGCCTAAATGAACAGGCACATGCAAATGACCTGCTACGGATGTGCGACAGGTTTGCCTTAAACCAGCAAATAGTAGAACCGACTAGGAAGGAGAACACGCTCAACCTCATTTTCACCAATAATGATGAATTGATCAGGAACATAATGATTACAATTACCTGTTACTCAGATCACAACTTAATTGAAGTTCTGACAAGCATGGGGAATAGACCTTCAAAACCAGTCTCGATTCCCGGTGGAGGAGATTTCAGCAAATTCAACTTCAATAATAAACAGATAAACTGGGAGCAAATAAATCATGACTTCACAGAAATAAACTGGGAATAACAGCTAGAAAATGCAAACCTGAATCAGTGCCTGGAAAAAATAAGCTCAGTAGCACTAGAAATATGTTCAAACTGCATACTCCTAAGAAAAAACAGGAAGAGATGCAGATTGCAACGGGAACGTCGTTCCCTCTATAGGCGAAGAAAACGAATCGCGGAACAACTTGAGAATCGCACCTTATCTCAAGAATGGCGAAGAAGGTTAGGTAGAGAAATAGAAACAATTGAACTCAAGCTACAAAAATCATACAAAACCCAGGAGAGGCAAAGAGAGCAAAAGCCCATTAGTGAAATAGAGGGAAATCCAAAATATTTTTTCTCCTCTGCAAAATCAAGATCAAAAACCACATCTAGTGTCGGGCCCCTGCGAAAGGGAGATGGAACTTTCACCGATGACAACAAAGAAATGAGCGAGTTACTGAGGAAGCAGTATGACTCTGTTTTCAGCGAGCCACTGAACACACTAAAGATTTATAACCCAAATGAATTTTTCATGGATATGATACCAACATCAAATCATATATCAGACGTAACCCTATCCCCACTGGATTTTGAAGAAGCCGTAAACAGTATGCCTATGCACTCTGCACCAGGCCCGGATTCTTGGAACTATTGCAGGCCCTTCGCATTCTTTGGAGACAAAGCCTAGATACTGGCATTATCCCTGACATACTAAAAACAGCAGAGATAGCACCACTGCATAAAGGAGCAAATAAAGCGGAGGAAAAATATTACAGACCGATAGCACTAATATTGCACATCATAAAAATCTTTTGAGAGAGTGATAAGAAGTAAGATCACAAAATACATGGAATCACAGCATCTCCATAACCCCGGACAACATGGTTTCAGAACAGGGCGGTCTTGCCTGTCACAGTTGCTGGACCACTATGACATGGCATTAGATGCCCTGGAAGACAAACAAAATGCTGAAATAATTTACACAGATTTCACAAAAGCTTTTGACAAAAGTGGTGTTATTGCACATAAAATGCTTTCAAAAGGAATTACCGGAAAAATAGGCAGATAGATCTACAATTTCCTGACTAACAGAACCCAATGTGTAATAGTCAACAAATTAAAATCCAGCCCATCAGCCGTGAAGAGCTCAGTCCCCCAGGGTACTGTGCTTGCTCCAGTACTTTTTCTCATTCTTTTATCAGACATAGACAAGGACACAATCTATAGCACTGTATCATCCTTTGCAGATGACACTAGAATTTTTCATGAGAGTAGGCATCATAGAGGACATGGCAAACCTCCAATCAGATGCAGATCAGGTCTTTCTATGGGCTACAGAAAAAATATGGTGTTTAACGAAGATAAGTTCCAGCTCATGCGCTACGGAAAAAATTAAAATATAAAAACAGAAACCATGTACAAACTTCAGGCAAATCATAACATAGAACAAAAAGGCAATGTAAATGATCTGGGTGTACTCATGTCGGAAGACCTTACCTTTAACCCTTAAAGTGCGCATCACGTCATATGACGTTTTGGAAGTTGTTCCAGTCAACTGCTCATCACGTCATGTGACATGTTGGAGTACTACGCAAGATTTAAATGGCCCGCGGATACACGGGTTTCACTACACCTTCATCAGGGCTCTTGTAAACAGATGCCATTTTAAAAAAAAATCGTGGGCCAAACTCCCGGGTGTTAGGGGCCTCAGTATTGAGTGAGCTACCAAGCCTGACGCACGCAGCATGAGCTAACAGCACTGCTGTTCAGCTTGTGACCACAGCATCGCCTAAAAATGCCATAATATACTTGTTCATGCTATTATTTAGCGATGACATTATTACAGAAGACCCCTGTGATAAAACTGACCAGGGTTCTGATAATAGCAGGATTGTGGTGATAATTAGCGCTGTGCGCCATGGAGGGAGGAGTAATGCTGTGAGAGGGAGGGTGGTGGCGTTGTCTTCTGACTGTGTGTGGCCACCTTTTATTGACTGCACTCACCATACCAGCTTAGTGGTTCGCTATGGTGAACACAAACGTAGATACTTATATATAACGTGTGTATAGAGGGTATAAACAGCAAGAGGAGAAGGTTGGGAGCCGCCATTTTGGTGAGGGCGGTGGCGTCGTCTGCACGACACCACCTCCTAGGTGGCGTCGTGCAGACGGGGACACTAAGTGTCCCCGACACTTAGTGTCCCCCGTCCCACTACACTAAGTGTAGGACGACGGCTTTGGGGACACTAAGTGTCCCCGATGGGGGACACTTAGTGTCCCCCGTCCCCCTTAGTAAGACGGGGACACTAAGCCCCGGAAGTATATTATGGTTGCCTACTCATGAGAGTAGGCAACATAGAGGACACGGCAAACCTCCAATCAGATGTAGATCAGGTCTTTCTATGGGCTACAGAAAATAATATGGTGTTTAACGAAGATAAGTTCCAGCTTATGCGCTATGGAAAAAATGAAAATATAAAAACGGAAACCACGTACAAAACTCAGGCAAATCATAACATAGAACAAAAAGGCAATGTAAAGGATCTGGGTGTACTCATGTCGGAAGACCTTTAAAGAACACAATAAAGTAGTCGTCACAACTGCACGAAAAATGACAGGTTGGATAACAAGAACTTTTCACACTAGAGATGCTATACTGATGATGATACTTTTCAAAACGCTTGTGCTCTCTAGAGTGGAATACTGCTGCACAATGACAGCCCCTTTCAAAGCTGGAGAAATTGCTGACCTGGAGAGCGTGCAGAGATCCTTTACTGCTAGAATCCACTCGGTAAAACATCTAAACTATTGGGACCGACTAAAGAGCCTAAATCTGTACTCCCTTGAGCGCAGGTGGGAGAGATACATAATCATTTACACTTGGAAAATATTAGAGGGGCTGGTCCCAAACCTGCACTCAGAAATAACATCACATGAGACCAGAAGACATGGCAGGATGTGCAGAATACCCCCGTCGAAAAGCAGAGGTGCAACAGGTACTCTGAGAGAGAAGTCTATCAACATCAGAGGCCCGAGACTGTTCAACACGCTGCCGCTACACATAAGGGACATAACTGGCAAACCCCTTCACAGTGTTCAAGAGAGAACTGGATAAGCACCTCCAAAGGATACTTGATCAACCAGGCTGTGACTCATACGTCGGGCTGCGAGCAGCCGCGTCAAACAGCCTGGTTGATCAGTCCAGCAACCAGGAGGCCTGGTCGACAAGCCCCTGAAGCACCTCAAGCACCTCAAGGTAACCATATTTTTGAGTACAGCGATGATTCACTCATTTTATTATATAACTATATCAAACTACACACTATTGAATAATATTACAGCAAAAAAACTATGAAAAATCAATCAGAGACATTGAAATAATTAGGTAATTATCTCTTTGTGGCAACTCCGGCCTGACAGCTGGCGATCAACAGACCGCCTGGGACGCACGCTGAGTCAGCGCTTTTTTTTGCCAGACTTCCCCCACCCTATAGCGGGCAATATATGCCACTTAGGATTTTTTTATTATTTTTCCCATGATCAGTGAACACAAATTAACAAGTTAGGAAGAAAAAAATAATTTTATTTTTTTTTTCAAAATTACGTGCGCCTGTGGGTAACAAAGGATATTATACACCTAGCATGTTAAGGGTTAAAGAACACGATAAAGTAGCTGTCACAACTGAAAGAAAAATGACAGGTTGGATAACAAGAACTTTTCACACTAGAGATGCTGTACCGATGATGATGCTTTTCAAAATGCTAGTGCTCACTAGAGTGGAGTACTGCTGCTCAATGACAGCCCTTTTCAAAGCTGGAGAAATTGCTGACCTGGAGAGCGTGCAGAGATCCTTTACTGCTAGAATCCACTCAGTAAAACATCTAAACTACTGGGACCAACTAAAGAGCCTAAATCTGTATTCCCTTGAGCGCAGGCGGGAGAGACACATAATAATTTACACGTGGAAAATAATATAGGGGCTGGTCCCAAACCTGCCCACAGAAATAACATCACATGAGACCAGGAGGCATGGCAGGATATGCAGAATATTCCCGTTGAAAAGCAGAGGTGCAACAGGTACTCTGAGAGAGAACTCTATCAACATCAGAGGCCCGAGACTGTTCAACACGCTTCCACTACACATAAGGGGCATAACTGGCCGACCCCTCAGTGTTCAAGAGAGAACTGGATAAACACCTCCAAAGGATACCTGATCATCCAGGCTGTGATTCGTACGTAAGGCTGTGAGCAGCCGTGTCCAACAGCCTGGTTGATCGTTGACCAGGAGGCCTGGTCGACGACTTGGCCACGGGGACACTAAGCCCCGGAAGCACCTCAAGGTAACCACAAGGTAAGGTAACCTCCTCCCCTCTCCATACGAGTTGTTGGGCGTCGGCCCTTCCCCGGGCTCGGTTCCTTGTCCCTTGAGTCTGTTGGTTCCGTCCTGTCGGTGGGTGCTCTTCTCCATTATTCCCCCATTTTTTCTTTAGTCGGGACTTCTCTGTCATGATCCCCTCTTCTTGGGGTTCTGCATGACTTTTGGTCTCGGGTGTGACTGTGCCTTGATGTGCCTTCGTGACTTGTGCTTACTTCTGTGTGTTCTTGAGGGTTCGGGAAGGTTTTTTGCTACTTCCTGTGTTATTGGAACGTCTGTCGTCTTTCAGTGTGGCTTCCCTCTGGTCCTTTCTAGGGTTTGTTGGTCCTCGTCTGTGTTTATTCTTGGTTTTTGGTCCTGTCTCGTTCTTTTGTTGCTGTCTCTTCTCTCCATACTCTGTCTCGGCACTGCTCGTTTTCTTTACATACTCCTAGTCTAGGATGCCAGATTGGGCTACTTGTAGCCCAATTGGGTTCCCGATTTGGTTCACTGCATTCATTTCATAAGCCGGCTATATATGTCACTGCTTACTGCTTCTTTGGCTCCTGTCCCATGCGCTGGGCTGTTTCTTCTATTTAGTGGTTCACTCTGGTCACGAACTATTTGGCTACTTTTCTCGTAAAGTAGTCCTAGTTGTCGCCTCCCCACCGAGCTGGTTGTGAAGTTCAGACATCATGTCCTGCGCATGCGCCATCACGAATTGTAGTCACAAAACCACAAAAAAAAATCAAAGCACAAATAAATGCAGAGGGATGCTTGTCATGCGCGATATAACAACATCACTGGTGTCCGAGAATTTGCAAGAACCAGTGAGATGCTAGGAAGCATCATGTGGTTTTGCTCGTTAATAGAGGTGAAGCGCATCAATAGAGACAAATTTGCTGTGAGTACGTGTATGTGTGTATTTATATATATACATTTTCTTTCAGAAGGGGTCTCCGTTCCCTTCGCTGTTGATGGAGTGCTGGGGGAGCAGCTTGCTCTGTTGGCTCTCGCTTGTGGTTGTCTTCCGGCCTCTGGTGGCGTCGGGTGGCTTCTCCCCCTTTGGGGGGTTTGGGGCTGGTGGGGTGGGCTTCTTCCCCTGTGCTTCGTCATGTCATCTGGGTGTGGGTGCGTTTGGACATGTTTGGACAAGGTGTCCTACGTCCTGGCGGATGTAGGAGACCTTGTCTTGGTTCATTCCTTTGTTCATGGTTTGGCTGGTCGTCGCCAACTCGTTTTGTTGGCTCTGCCGAACGTACGGACTCCTGGACGTGAACATTTTCGCGTCGGCAGGGTCTCGGCGTCTTGCATTCTATGTGGCACCCTTACCCGCCTGCGAGGTATTCACATTGGATGCCTTATAAGGAGAGTAGTTCTCGTGGTTCCTTGGTGGCCGGCCCAGCTTTCTTTTTAGACGCTGCTTGATAGGTGTCTGAACCTGGGGCGTTTCCCACGGCTCCGCCTCTTTCGGCAGGTCGGACCGGTCCTGTACATGACTGGTTTGGCCTTCTCCTCGGCTCTTTGCGTCTGATCTGCTGACGCGTGTGTCTCACCATCTCTACGGTGATCAGGTGGCCTAGTTGATGGTGTCCTACCTGCGAGCTTTGTCTCGGTGACAGTATGACATCCCTGGCGTTTCTATTCGGCATTTTCTTGCTCTATGTAGGTTGACTTCTCTTTTGCATTGGGTTGTCTTGTTCTTCTTGGGTTTTCAGGACTGTTAATTGATGCTTCTTACTTTCGCCTTGTATTGTGCGGCGTTGACGAAGCTTCTCTGGCTTGCGTTCAGGGTGGACGTCAAATCCCCCCCGTTCCGTATGCTTCTTGTGTTGTTTCACCTCCGGCCTGCTCATGCGCCGCCTGAGCCATCCTGGTCCTTGATCAGGGTGCCCTTTTATACTTCCTCTCCTCAGTTTGTGGTAACCCCTTCAGTTCAAGATTGTTTTTCAATGGCCATACTTTGTTGGCATTGGCCTCTGTGGGTCGGGTCGGGGAGCTTTTGGCTCTCCTCCGGTGTAGAGGTTTCTGCTCTTTTGGTACTGGTGGTAGGCTCGTACGCTTGCAGCCTTGCTCTGTCCTGGCGACGGTCGAAACGGCTGCTTTCCGGAGGGGTCCTTGTATTATTGATGCTTGGTTTGGCTCGGGGTGCGACGAGTGTTATCCGGTTTGTGGCTATTCCCCTTTAACTGCATGCAGAGGCTCTTCCCCTTTACCTGAGTGCAGTGGCTGGGGATGCACTTTGGGTTGATCCGGTTCCCCTCGTTCCTTGTTTTAGGGCTCAGATCTCCCAGGTCGTCCGCAGTTTTCTTTAGTCTACCAGCCTGCGGTCTATCCTTGCGCCCGTGCCGTTCGGACGTTTGCAGCTTTTGCTACCGTGTTTGCTGATGTCTTGGACTCAGTTCGGGCACGAGGATTTGGGGGTCGCACAGGTTCCTGGCCGCTCGTTCATTTGTGAGCGTGTATGCTCCTGTGCGTTTTTGTGTTGCTTTGGGTTGCATGTTGCTGCCTGTTGTGTCGACTTCACTTTTCGGAGTTTGTGGCGGCTGCCTCCCGGGTCAGCCATTTCTTTTTCTTCTCTTTGGGTATGAAGCTCCAAGGAGCCGTAGGGGCTCCTCACAGAAAACCACCGTTACATGTAATGAAACGCCATTTTCTGGGTGAGCCCCGGAGGCTCTCTGGCAACCCTCCATCCCACCAGTTGGCATTTTTTCGCATCGGTTGAAGCTTAGCTTCCGAACTGATGCTAGGCAGCCAGCGCGGTGAGGTCCAGGCCCTCCCCCCCTCTCGGGGCGGGGAGGGCTACGCGGACAATCGGTGCGGCAGTAAATTGTGATGTTTGCTTGTTTGCTTGTTTCCTTGGGATTGTAGGGAGTTTCTACCTCTCTGTTCGTTTTTTTTTGTTTTAGTTTCTTACCATGTGGGGTTAGTTTTGTTATGCCTACCTTTCTGGGTTCCTAACCCCGGTTGATGGCAGATAAGGAAAAACCCCAACCACAAGGGGGTTTTCCAGGGCCATTGCTCCCTGAAACCTCTCTGAAGGGGCCAGGTTCTGGTGCTGGTCCCTGGTAGGTCTGAACTCCATAGCTAATGTCCCGGTCTAATATAACATATATTAGCCCGATAAGCTCCAGGGAGCCTCCGGGGCTCACCCAGAAAATGGCATTTCATTGCACTCAACTCTGGTTTTTTGACATCCAGCCTCAGAACTGATGGTGGATAGCTGGTGCGGTAGGTCTGAAGCTCCCCTTTTCCCTCTCAGGAAGAGGGGGAGCTGTGCAGACAGCGGCACGCCAACGTGTGACATCATGATCGTTTGCTCATTTCTTTTAGGGGGAGCTCTATTCACTTGTTCGGCTTTTTGGTAGCAATTTTCACCAGAATAGGGGTTTGTTTTGGGACGCTTACCTTTCTGGGTGCCTGTCCCGGTCGATGGCAGACATAGAATGCTTCCTACCACATGGGGGGTTTCTATAGGCCATTACTCCCCTTCCCTCTCCGAGAAGGGCCAGGTTCTGGCTCGTGGTTCCCGGTAGGCCCATAGAACTCCATACACATGACTGATGCCAAAGTCTGACATTAGCATATCAGCCTGGATATGCTCCGGGAAGCCTCCGGGTCTCACCCCAGAAAATAAGTGTTTCATTACATTTAACGCTTTTTTTTCTGGGGGAGCCCTGTCGGCTCCCCGGAGATATCCAGGCTGAATGGATATGTATAACTTTCTGGCATCAGTCAAAGTGCTAGGAGTTCTTGCCCACCAGGGACCACGAGCCAGAACCTGGCCCCCTCAGACAGGCACGAGGAGGAATGGCCTATAGAAACCCTTCTTGTGGTTGGGACATTCTATGTCTGCTATCGATCGGGATAGGCACCCAGAAAGGTAGGCGCCCCAAAACAAACCCCTATTCTGGTAAAAATATTGCTACCGAAAGCTGAACGAGTGGACAGAACTCCCCAAACAAAATTATCTAACTAGCATGACGTCATCACGTCGCTGCGCCACCGTCTGTGCAACCCCCCCCCTCCCCGGGAGGGGGAAGGGGGAGCCCCAGACCCTCCACGCCGGCGATCCAACTGGCAGTTCTTGGCTGATGGAATTACTGGCTGGTCGAGTGCCTCTGGCTCCGGTTTTTGTTTCAGTTCTGTGCCTTGTGGTGTGGACTGTGTCTACCGGTGGGGTGTGAGCCAGGAGTAAGATTCCAAGGTACTCTGGCTGCATGCACCTAGGGCTATCTTCCCTAGGTGCCCTGTAAGTACTGCCCTTGGGGCTTGGGGCAACCTTCCACAAGTCACCTTGGGTTCTACCTCTGCTGTGTCTTTTACTGCTCGGTTCTGGGCTGCCCCTTGGAGTCGGCTGGGGTTTTGTTGCCCTGGTTTGTCTCTGGGTAGGTGGTAGTTTTTGTCACTGGTAGGGGCGCGGGGTACTGCACAGCTAGTTTTCACCATAACAGCGGCCAGCTCTGTTCCGCCTTGGTACGTTGTCCTCTTGCGGGGTTTTTCTTTTGTTTTTATTTTTCCTGGTGGGGGGGGGTTCTGCCTTTATGATCCCCCATTCCTGTTTTAGGTGATTTCTTTCAATTCCTTCTGTTGGTGGTTCTGCCCACTTGGCCCCCGTGAGTGGACACGTCCTGGGGGTTCAGCTTTAGCAGTTTGTTGGTAGCATTGGGTACCGGTTTGTGGTACCCTGCCTGGGCTTCTCTTAGCATGTACCAACGGCTAAGGGCCCTGGAAAACCCCACGGGGACTCCGTGGTCCTATAGGTGTGTCCCCGGAGACCCTCTCGCATCCTGCGAGTTTGATGGTTGATCTGTTCCTTTGTCTCTGGGTGACACTCACCATTTGTGCCTCCGCCATGCTGCCTGTTTGGTCATTGTTTCTTGTGACCCGCAGTCGTACGACGGGTGTTGTCGGTACATGCTCTTTCACCCAGGCCATTGGTCATGATAATTGGGTGCAGGCGGCTGCGGCATTGCTTGCTGGTTGTAGATTGCTGCGACACTCTTGGTTGTTTGCGGCCCTGGATGCCCCAAGGCTGCCCCGTTTTGGTGGTTGGGGTCCGGACTTGGGGGTGGGGGTCGCTTCGGCTTTGGCTCCTTCCACTCCTTGTCCTTCCCCTTCTGTTCTACACACTTCCTCCCTTGCTTCCTGCTCCGAACCATAGGAGGGTTTCGGGGTTGGGGCGGGGTCTGGTTGGGTTGAGACTCGGGCAGTCTCAGGGGTTTCCTCTTCCGGGGTGGCAGCGGAGGCATTCGAGTCGGTTCCTCCAGCCGTGCCGTATGGGTCTGACCAGTGGGCTCCCTTCCTTAGTGTTTGCATGGCTGCCCCGGCTTTTCCTTGTCAAGCTGGGGCTTTGGGGGTGCAGCTCGGCCCCGGGTCATGCCGTCGAGGTTCCCGGGGTTAGGGAGGGGTTGCCTGGGGGGGCCTTGGCCCCGTTTGCCCCTCTTGGGTCTTTGTACCTTTGGTGAGGGGCTGGCAGTTCCTCAGAGTGGGGTTGTTCCTTCCCTCTCTGTGTTCCTGTCGTTTTCGGGTATACCCCTCCCTGGGTTTGGTTCCGTGTTCCTTCGGGTTCGTCGGTCCCGTCATTCCTGGGGGTGTGCTTCACCCACTTTTCCTTACCCTTTTCGCTCTTACGTCGCGATACTGTTCCGGTATAAAAAAAAAACTCGAATGTTTATTCAGGTAAGGTACATTCATGCAAGGTGTGAGACACACGTTGATGGATTTATATATTGACCTGGTACATACAATGCCTAAACAACTTCGTATCATTGTCCCCTTCATCAGGGGTGCTTGTCGTGGTTCTCGTTGGTTCGCGGGTCTCTTCGTACCTTCCAATATTATTGGAACGTCTGTTGATTTTCGATGTGGTTTCCTTCTGGTCTTTTGTTGGCCTCTTTGGTTACCTTACATCTTCTGTTTTCTTTTGCTTCGTTTTTGCCTTGTTTTGCTTTCGCGTCGTCTCTACTTCCTTTTTCGGCGTTCTTCGTCTTCGTTACGCATGCCTTCCTGGTTTTTGTACGATGTGTGGTTACAATGTGTCTGTATATTGTGTGTGTTCGATTTGTGTGTCTGCCTGGTGTACGAGCCACGCCTCCCGGTTGACGGGTGGTGCGTTCGTACCTTGTTTGCTGGGGCCACGGTGTGCGTTTTGTTTTTGGGCGGTATGCTCGTTTGTTCGCGTCGTTTCTTGTGGTTTTTCTACGGCTTCTTGCTTGTTTTCTCCCTCTGGTCATAGCCCTCTGGATGCTGAGGGTGCTCTGGATTTATATCTGGGGGTGTCACTTCGTTCTTCCTCTGCTTCCGGGTGTGGGATGGCTCGGCGTGGCGCTGCCTCTTTCCCCTCAGTACTGCTCCGTCTTCTGCGGGGCGTGCGCCTCTGGACGTATTTCTCCTTCGACTTCCGAATTTTACTCAGGTAACGGTACATACCATGCCTACTGCCTCGAGTATGCTTGGCTTTCGGGCACACCATTAGCGCTCTCCTGGTGTGTTACTTGGCTTGCCTGTGTTGTGGCATGGTCGTGTGTCTGCTCTGCAGGTGAGGTTGTCATGTCTGGCGCCTCTGTCGGCCATGGGCTGGTTCTCACTTTTTGGTGGGGTGCTTGCGGGGGTTGAGCTCTGGCTCTTGAGCCCCGCCTCGCCTGTCAGTTGACAGTTGTGCAGTTTCCTGAGCCTCCTGGGCTCTGTCTTCTCTACGTTTGCTCCTGTGGGTGGAGTCTGCTTCCACCACATAGCTTGTTGGTGCTTTCCGCTTCCTTTCCCCTCTGACATTGATCAGGTTTTTTTTCGTGTCTGTGGCTCCTTTGGGCACTCGGCTTCCTCCTGTGTCCCCTTGTGCATATGGCCATATGACCAGAGGAACTGCAGAGGGCCTATTGGCCCATACGTGGCAGCTCCTACTTATCCCTTTTATGCTCATTGTTTCGTGTCCAAAATGTGCTGCAAGGGTGGCGTGTGCCTCGGTCCAAGTTTTATTGTTTCGTGAAGATTGGTGACAATAAACACAACCACTGAGAGGCTACATATGTTTCGTTGTGTATACAGTGGTATGTGGGTGATATTTTGGCAGGCAATGGTGCGAGTTCAACACACTGAGAATCGGTACGGTATCTCGCAAGTGTCTGTTCTCGACCACACTTGCAGGTTGACTAGTTATTCTTCGCTACACTGCTGTTTCTATGCTCGGGCAACACCTCGCCGTTCTCCAAAGATTGGCAGGAATATTAACTGGAAGTTAGGGAAGGTTTCAGTTTCATACTTGGTCCTCCGTAGAGCATTGCTTCTCTCATTAGGCTAATGCGTTTAAAGTGAGTATCTTATTGGGATAATCTACTCACTCCACCACCCTTGTTCACTGCTCCATCCTTGTTTACTCTTCCCCGCTTGGCGGGATTGCGTCGATGGCTCCTACAAGGGGCGTTTGGTGTGGTGTGTTTGGTCACTTTGCGTGGGTCTTGAGTGACTTTTGTCCCTGTCTTTTGTTCTTTGTTGTCCTGTGGGGCTCTGCCCAGCGTTTCGGTGCTTTTGGTTTCGTTGTCGACGCCTGGCTCTTTTCCCTCTCGGGACACTCATTCTTTGCCTATCTTCAGTGCCTGACTGCACCCTGCTGTCCATGAGGTCCGTCGGATATGTACGCCCTCCTCTACACATTTTGTAGTTGGTTGTGTGCCTTCCCGGCCGCTCCTTGGGCCGTATTAGGGGTTTTCTTACCTATTTCCGTTTTTCCTCCTCCCATGCTCCACCTATTTGTGTATCTGGGTCAGTGCTTCTTGACTATCCTGTTGTTTGGTGCTCAGGTGGGCCTCTGTCCATGTTCAGTTCCCTGCTTTTGGACTTTTTCGGTGTTCAATTTTGGTACCCAGTTCCTGCAATTTTTCTGTGTGACTTCCTGCAGGCTTCGGTGTTGCGCTGTCTGTGGGGGGTTGTGGACTTTCGGTCTGCCGCTCCTGCCTTCCTGGTTCCTTTTCTTGGAACCGGGTTTGCTGAGTTCCGGTCTTGGCTCCGGTTTTTCTTTGTTCCTTTTCCGGAACGGGTGTGTTTATTTTTCTGGTGGTCCTTCGGTTTTCCTATCACTGCGAAGGGTCCTTCGGTCTTTGATAGGGTTGGCTTGTCTTCCCTTCGGGGTTATTCCGGGACCGTCGTCTGGGCTCGTGTCCTGTCACCTCGTATTGGGTGGTGCTGGCGGAGCCGCTCCTGCTTGCGTTTGGTGTTGCGGTTCCTTCTGCTCCGTTCCACTTGCTGTCCTGGGCATTGTTCCCCTCTGGCCTCCACTTGAGTTATGGTGCTGTCTTGGTAGTGGGCCTGGGTGGTCTCTTTTCTTCTCGTTTTGGTCTTTGTTTTGTCTGTGGTCTTGGTTTTTAGGTTAGGGCGCGTGGCATCAGCCTCCCAGCTCCTACCCTGTTTTCCTTATCTGTAGTGAGGTAGCTCTGGAGAGCCGACGGGGCTCCCCCAGAAAACCAGCGTTGAATGTAATGAAATGTCATTTTCTTGGTGAGTCCCGGAGGCTTCCCGCATCCCTTCCTCCCTCCGGTTGGCGGCGTTTTTTGCATATTTTGACATCCGCCTAAGAACTGCCAAAGCGTGGGGTCTGGGGCTCCCTCTTCCCCCTCCCGGGGAGGGGGATTGCACAGACGGTGGCGCAGCGACGTGATGACGTCATGCTAGTTAGATAATTTTGTTTGGGGAGTTCTGTCCACCGTCGGCTTTCGGTAACAATATTTTTACCAGAATAGGGGTTTGTCTTGGGGCGCCTACCTTTCTGGGTGCCTATCCCGGTCGATGGCAGACTTAGAATGCTCCCAACCACAAGGGGGTTTCTATAGGCCATTGCTCCTCATGCCTCTCTGAGGGGGCCAGGTTCTGGCTCGTTGTCCAGGTAGGCAAGAACTCCTAGCACTTTGACTGATGCCCGAAAGTTATACATATCCATTCAGCCTAGATAGCTCCGTGGAGCCTCTGGGACTCACCCAGAAAATGGCGTTTCATTACATTCAACGCTGTTTTTTTTTTAACCAGATAGCATTTGTTTTGGGGTGCCTACCTTTCTGGGTACCAGACTCGGTCGATGGCAGATATAGAAGGTGTCCAACCACACAGGGGTTTCTATAGACCATTGCTCCTCGTGCCTCTCTGAGAGGGCCATGTTCTGGCCCGTGGTCCCCAGTAAGCGTAAGATCTTCATTCGCTTTGACTGATGCCAGGGTCTAATACCATACATCCATATCAGTCTGGATAGCTCTGGGGGGGTAGGGGCCTCCAGGTCTCACCCAGAAAATGGTGTTTCATTACATTCAAAGCTGGTGTTTTAACCAAACAGTGTTCTGTTTTGTTATGCCTTCCTTTCTGGGTGTCTTTCGTGGTAGATGACAAGTATGATATACAGTACTTTATATGTAAAGTGTTCATAGGCAATTGCTCCCTGCACCTCTCTGAGGGGGCCAGGTTCTGGCCCCCCTCAGAGGACATTATTAGGTGGGGAGTTTGACTGGGGCGGTACATCTGTCAAATGATGACGCAGGTGTCCTAAGGCTAGCTAAACGTGGACAGAAATCTT
>WNGS01165523.1:2557607-2571924 GCA_020271785.1 Procambarus virginalis
TTTTTTTTTAAATGGCGTCTGTTTACAAGAGCCCTGAGGAAGCTACTGTGAACCCCGTGTAGCCGCGGGCCATTTGAATCGGGAATGGCACCCAATGGCGTATATATACGCCATGCGCACCGTCGGACATGTTACTCAGGGCGTATATATACGCCATGCGCAGTTTAAGGGTTAAACACCATGTTATTTTCTGTAGCCCATAGAAAGACCTGATTTACATCTGATTGGAGGTTTGCCGTGTCCTCTATGTCGTCTACTCTCATACAAATCCTAGTGTCATCTGCAAAGGATGATACAGTACTATAGGTTGTGTCCTTGTCTATGTCCAATATGAGGATGAGAAAAAGTACTGGAGCAAGCACAATTCCCTGGGGGACTGAGCTCTTTACGGCTGATGGTCCGGATTTTATTTTGTTGACTATTACACATTGGGTTCTGTTAGTCAGAAAATTTTAGATCCATCTGCCTATTTTTCCGGTAATTTCTTTTGAACGCATTTTATTTGCAATAACACCATGGTCACATTTGTCAAAGGCTTTTGCAGAATCTGTGTAAATTACATCAGCATTTTCTTTGTCTTCCATGGCATCTAGTGCCATGTCATAGTGGTCCAGCAACTGTGATAGGCAAGAGCGCCCTGTTCGGAAACCATGTTGTCCGGGTTATAGAGATGCTGTGATTCCATGTGTTTTGTGATCTTACTTCTTAGCACTCTCTCAAAGATTTTTATGATGTGCAATGTTAGTGCTGTCAGTCTGTAATTTTTTGCCTCTGTCTTATTTCCTCCTTTATGAAGCGGTGCTATCTCTGCTGTTTTTTATATGTCAGGGATAATGCCAGTATCTAGGCTTTGTCTCCAAAGAATGTGAAGGGCCTGCGATAGCATTTTTTTTACAGTTCTTGATGAATATAGAGTTTCAAGAGTCAGGGCCTCGTGCAGAGTGCATAGGCATACTGTCTATGGCTTCTTAAAATCCAGTGGGGATAGGGTGACATCTGATATATGATTTGATGTTGGTATCATATCCATGAAAAATATATTTGGGTTATCAATCTTCAGTGTGTTTAGTGGCTCGCTGAAAACAGAGTCGTACTGATTCCTCAGTATTTCGCTCATTTCTTTGTTGTCATCAGTGAAAGTTCCATCTCCCTTTTGCAGGGGCCCGATACTAGATGTGGATTTTGATCTTGATTTGCATAGAAGAAATATTTTGGATTTCTCTCTATTTCAGTGATAGCCTTTGCTCTCTTTGCCTCTCCTAGGTTTTGTATGATTCTTGTAGCTTTAGTTCAATTGTTTCTATTTCTCTACCTTGCCTTCGCCGTTTTTGAGATAGGGTGCGACTCTCAAGTTGTTCCACGATTCGTTTTCTTCGCCTATAGAGGGAACGACGTTCCCGTTCCAATCTGCATCTCTTCTCTTTTTCTTAGGGGTTTGCGGTTTGAACATATTTCTAGTGCTACTGAGCTTATTTTTTCCAGGCACTGGTTCAGGTTTGCATTTTTTAGCTGTCCATCCCAGCTTATTTCTGTGACGTCTTGGTTATTTGTTCCCAGTTTATCTGTTTATTATTGAAGTTGAATTTGCTGAAATCTTCTCCATCGGGAATCAGGACTGGTTTTGAAGGTTTATTCCCCATTCTAGTCAGAACTTCAATTAAGTTGTGATCTAAGTAACGGGAATTTGTAATCATTATGTTCCGGATCAATTCTTCATTATTAGTGAAAATGAGGTCCAGCGTGTTCTCCTTCCTAGTTGGTTCTACCATTTGCTGGTTTAAGGCAAACCTGTTGCACATCTGTAGCAGGTCATTTGCATGTGCCTGTTCATTTAGGCTACTTCTTGCAATTCTCTCTGATACAACCGTATCAGCTATGGTCTTCTATTTCAGGTACCGTAGGTTGAAGTCCCCAAGCAGGATGATGTTTGGGGCTGGATTTGAGAGGTCTTCCAAGCAGTGTTCTATTTTCATTAGTTGGTCTTTAAACTGCTGGTGATTTGCCTCCGGTGACTTATATACAAGAACAATAACTACATTTAAGATCTCCATTTTGATTATTTGCACTTCCACCATATCATTTGTGGTGTTTTGCAGCTCAGTACAGATGAGTGTGTCCTTGATGTACAGGCTGACCACACCCTGTAGCCTGTGTTTCCTGTCACATCTGAAAAGATTGTACTCCGAAACCCATATTTCACCATCATGGTAGCCCTTGGTGTGAGTTTTCGTGGTAGAATGGTGGTAGAATGTTTGGTACAGCTGTTGCACCTGTACCTCAAGCCCTCCTCTTCTACCATCATTTCCCATAGATAAGTCACTTATACATTTTCTGTTGCTACTAGTATTATGGGAGTAAGATCTTGAGAGCTCAAGAAGGAGCTGTCCCAAAAATCAATAATTAAATATAATGAAACTCCATTTTCTGGTGTACTTCAGTAGAATAACTTTGGCTGCCATCTGAATGCTGTCGGGTGCATCATGGTCAAGGCTGTATCTCTGAAGCAGGGATGTTTTCTTATATCTAGCAGTAGCTTGTTTGGTTTTGCTTACTTGTGAATTTTGTTTTGTTTTGGGTATACCTCTGATTTCCAAGCTTCCTTAGCCATGTAGATGGCCAGGTTCTGGTCTAGGATAGCTGTAGGCTAGTGTGGGTTTAAAGGCCTTATGTATTTCTTAAGAATTGGCTAAATCAGATTTTAAGCTCTGGAGAACTATTGACAGTCCTCTAGAAATATTGTTTACTACATTCAATTATTGATCATTTTTCCCCCAGGTTAAACTCTGCAAGATCCCAGGGTAAGGCTCCATGAAATTGACGTTCCCTATTATCTGCTTTCCGTCCAATGCTTGCAGAACGGGCAGTCCTAGAGAAAGTGGAGGTCCAAATGGCTCACAAGACATTTTATGCAGAAACTAATAATATGAGGGGAAAGGTCACAAATCCATAAAAGGGAAATATTTACAAATATTTTCAAGGGAAGTGTAATAGTAAAATAGAATACAGTAATACTAAATATCGTGCAATAGAGACAAATTGAGTAGTTTCTACAAAGTAATGTAAAGGATCACAGTTGTCTTCGTATGGTTAAATTTATTGTAAAGAAATACAAAATTTTACAAAGGTTTCATTAATAATAATGTATATAAGTACAGTACTGTATTTACTTACTAATTCACATCATCTTAGGCAGATTCCCCATCTGAGTTACCCAAAGTTCTCATGATACATATAAAAAAAACCAGCGTTGAGTGTAATGAAACGTCATTTTCTGGGTGAGACCCGGAGGCTCCCCGGAGCTTTACCAGGCTGATATGCTAATGTCAGACTTTGGCATCAGTCATGTGTATGGAGTTCTAGGGCCTACCGGGGACCACGGCCAGAACCTGGCCCCCTCAGAGGGGCAAGGGGAGCAATGGCTACAGAAACCCCGTGTGGTTGCAAGCATTCTATGTCTGCCATCGACCGGGTCTAGCATCAAGAAAGGTAAGCATTCCAAAACAAACCCCTATTCTGGTATAAATTGCTACCAAAGCTGAAGTATTGGATAGAACTCCCAAAAAAAAAACAAGCAAATTAGTATGACGTCACACGTCATCGCGCCGCTGTTTACGCAGCTCCCCCTTCCCCGGGAGGGGAAGGGGGGAGCCCCAGACCTCTCACGCCAGCTATCCACCCATCAGTTCTGAGGCTGAAAGTCAAAACACGCGAAAAACTGCCGACCAGAGGGAGGGAGAGTTGTTGGGGAGCTCCGGGTCACACCCAAGAAAACGGCGTTTCATTACATTCAACGCTGGTTTTCTGGGGGGAACCCCGTCGGCTCCCCGGAGCTAACTGCCCACAGAGGAAGGTCAAAGGGACGGAACTGGGAGGCGGACACCACGCACCCCTCAACGGAAACGAGACAATCGGCAGCAAACGCCAACCCAAGGCGATACAGCCCCGAAAGGGCCCGGGAATAACACGAGAAAAACGAGCAGCATGGCCCCTGTACGAACACCAAAAAGAGTCGTGCCCGAATTACAGCAAGGACACGCTGCCCAGATGGCAGCAAAGGCAGCGATTCCACGAACGTCACGGGCATGGGGAAAGAACACAGGCAGGCTAGTCACAATAACACGGCGGACAACCCGGGACACCGTCACCCGCGAACAGGGAAGAACGGAACCGGATCAACCCAAAGTGCGCCCCGGACATACAGGCTGCGGCACGCAATGAACAGCAGAGGGTCGCCACTGAACACAAAACACGACACAACCCCGGCCCGACCAACTAAGCACCAACAAACCAAGGACCCCTCCGGAACGCAGCAGCCCCATCCCGTGCCAGAAATGATGGAGACTGCTGCCACCTAACAACCAAAACGCCAAAACCGAAGGAGCAGAAAACCCCTGCAGACGAGAGCAAGAAGCCCAGCGACCCCATCCCCAGAGGCAAAGGCCAACAGGAAAAAGAGCCAACGAAAAACAAACCGGAACCGAAGGGGCACCACCAACTGAGGAGAAGACAGAGCACGCTGACCAGAGACCAGGATGGTGCAAGCGGCGCACGAACAGGCCGGAGGTGAAACAACGCACGAGACAGCTTACTAACGGTGCAGAAGCAACACCAGGACCGAAAGCAAGCCGAAGTGGCTCCGTCTGCGCCGCACGAAACGAGGCAACAGTATGTGGCAAGACGACGGCCCCCAACTTGCACCAAAAACCAAGCCGATGTTAACAACTGCAGCCACCTAAGAAGGGACAGGAGGAAAAGGAAGGATCGCCAAAATACCCCATACTGCCGCCAAGAAGAAGTACACAGGTGGGACACCAACACTGAAGCCACCAGACCACCAACCGGAGGCGAGACACGCGAGGCAGAACGTAATCAGCCCCGACAAGGCTCATCCGAGCCCAGGAAAAGGCGGCGCCACGGGAAAATCTTGGGCGTGACCACCAAAGCCCAGGCCAGCACAAGGAGATGGAATGTCTGCCGAACAGAAGCTCCCCAATGCGAGCAAGACCTCCAGGAGATCAGAAAAGATGGGTCCGAAGCGAGACATCGCAAGACCCCGAAAAACCAACAGGCAGGGCAAGCCAGGAAAACCGAAGAAGGCGTAAGGGTTGCCATCAGAACAGTACCCGAACCAAGGGGTACGAACACTGAAAACAGACCAAGACACATAAGCGCACCATATGACACAGGCTGAAGGAACGCCCAAGAAGCCAAGGAACATACGAAGAAAACCCCTGCGGTAGAGGAGGAAAGAAAGGGAACGCACAAGGAAGGGAATCGGCGGAAACCGACCCCCCCCATACAGCAGCAAGTACAGACAAAACCAAGCAAGGAGATGCCAGGGATGTGACAGGGGAGAGGCAGGATGAAAGAGCCAAAGCTCAAACCTCAGAAAATACAACCAGGGGTGGACAATCAAACGTGGACAGAACCCCACGCACATGGAAGGGCCAAGCCAGGGACTCGAACACCACGAAAATAACACAAGCAAACGCCCATACGCAAACCCCAGGCACAAAACAGCAGCAAAGTGCCACACCACAACCTGACACAGGAACAAGGACACGCCACCGCAAAACACGTTACCAATGCACACGTGCCGCAGCAACATGCAACATGCAACATGCATGTAGCAACACGCCTCTGCAAAGGCAAAGAACGGTGCAGGCAGACTCCAGGCCGACTCCAGATAGAGCCAATGGAGACACGACAGAATCCAGCAGGCCCAGAGACCTGCACATCAGGCGACCGACGGCCGAGATACCTGCTCGATACCTGCTTGATGGGGTACTGGGAGTTCATATACTCCCCAAGCCCGGCCCGAGGCTAGGCTTGACTTGTGAGAGGTTAGTCCACCAGGCTCTTGCTTGTAGCGGCCCACAGGCCCACATACCCACCACAGCCAGGATGGGCCGGAACTTCTATTAGAAAACAGGCTAGTGTTCTTATGAAGAAGTCCACGGATATACCGGCAATATGGCGTATGCCCGCAGGCGGACATGTAACAACCGCAGACCTGTTGGTTATACTGTACAGTGTTTCCCGATCGCGCCTATGGCACCACTGCACACCACTGGTACTATCCTGCATGTTCTTCCAAAGAAGCAAGACCAAAGAGCCAGAGCTCAACCCCGCAAGCACAATCAGGTGAGTCCTACCAGGTGAGTACATAACCAGCACCACAACCCACACACCTCATAGCACGAAAGAGGTGGGCCCACTGACTGTAGCATGGGTTGGATGTGCCTATGAGTGGGACTGGAAGGGTTGAAAAGTGACAGTCACCAGTGTGCCATCGGTCTCATTCGTACTTAAATGTACCTAAATAAAGACAGGTATATAAACATCTCCACGTCCAGCACCCAGCCGAAGGACGCCAGACTGCAGAAACTCACCTGTCGAACGGAGGCACGAACGTGACATGACCCAACAGTGCCAAGATGATCCTGGAAGCACCGCCAGGTGAAGAAGCCAGAGCCGGACACGCAGGAAAGCAGGGTAGAGGCGAGGGAGGAGGCCCACACCCCTGATACAGGGAAACCTCGGCGTCCTCCCCACAGCTGTAATCCAGGACACCCCCAGAGCGACGGGGCACATACCGGAGGAGGGAGAAGAGCGAGAGGCGAAGCTTCCGAGAAAAAAAGGCGCAAAACTCCAGCACTGAAACACACCACCCAGACCAAAACAAAACTCCCACGGCGCATGCGTAGGACACTCTGGCCGAACCGCACAACCCGCTCTGCATGAAGGCGCCAACCAGGACTACTGCACAAGAAAAGTAGCCAAACAGAACGCAACCCAAGGGAACCACTAATTAGAAAAAACAACCCATCACACGGGACAGGAGCCAAAAGAGGAAGCAGCGACAACCTAACCGGCCAACGAAGTGAAGACAAGGAGCCCAATGGGAACCCAACCGAGCCACGAGTAGCCCAAATGGGCTACAAGTAGCCCAATACGGAGACCTGGACTAGGAGCCGACAGAAGTTCCAATAATACGGGAAGTAGCGAAAACCTTCACCCTCGAGAACACAGACGCAAACACCAGTCCCGAAGACACAAAGGCACAGTCGCACCCGAGACCAAAAGTCACGTAGAACCCCAAGAACAGGGAAACATGACGAAGACACCCCGTCCCCCCCCCCCACAAAAAAAAGGGAAGGGGGAGCAACAGAAGCGCACCCACCTACAGGACGGAACCAACCGGCTCAAAGGTCAAGGAACCGAGCCCGGGGAGGGGCTGACGCCCAACAACTCGTACGGTGAGGGGGGGAGGAAAAACCCCACTCCGCCTAACTACAAGCCCCGCCTAGAGGGGAGAAAAAAACCCCCGTGGGGTCCTACGGGGCCTAGGCCCCCCAAGTCAGTCCCTCCCCATCCCCGGGAACCCACACGACTGGCCCTGGGCCGAGCCGTTCCCCCAAAGCCCCGGCTGTACCAGAAATCCGGGGCAGCCGCAAAAATACTAAGGAAGGGAGCCCACTGGCAGACTCTTATAACACGGATGGAGGAGCAGGCTTAAATGCCCCCGTCACTACCCCTGGCAGGGGAATTCCCTGAGACCGCCCGAATCTCAAAACCATCGAACCCCGCCCCGAACCTACAGATGGTAAGGAATCGGATGTAGGCAGGAAGGGGGATCCAGGGGAAAGACAAGGGGGTGTGGAAGGAACCGAATCAACCAACACCCCAAGTCCAACACGAACCAAAATGGGGCAGCCTGGGGGCTCCTGGGGAGCAAACAAACGAGAGCGTTGCCACCACCAAGGCTCAACGTGCAACGCCCCTGCTGCCTGCACCCACTTAGTCAGCACAACTGGGTAACCGAACCACAACAAGCAACAAAACTCGCAGGACTCTGGGTCGAAGGTGTCACCGACCCCACAGGCAGCAGACGGAGGCAAAACAGAGTCATCCTGAGACAAGGGGTGAGAGCAACCCTCAAACTCGCTGGAAGCGAGAGGGGACTCCAAGGTCACATCTGAGCGTTTACTATAATAGGACTCGCGCTCAGGTAATCCCAGGCAGGGTACCGCTAACCGGTGTCCAAAGCTACAAAACAACTTTCTAAGAACTGAACTCCCGGGACGTGTACCCTCATGGGGACCTAGCAGGGGGAACCACCAGAATAATACTCAGAACACAAGGGACACAGGGGGCAAGAATGAAGGCAGACCCCCCACCAGGTAGATAAACAAAAATAAAAATAAAACCCCGCAAGAGGACAGCGTACCCAAGCGGGGACAGAGCCAGCCGCCGTTATTGGTGAAAACAAGCTGCACAGTACCCTGCGCCCCCAACAGTGCAAAACTGCCCCTTACCCTGAGGCGAACAAGGGAGACAGAACACCCGAGCACACAAAGAGCGGCCGAAAACCAAGCAGTAAACGACCTAGCAGGAGCAGAACCCAAGAAACTTGTGGAAGGTGGCCCCAATCCCCAAGGGCACCTAGGGAAGGGAACCCTAGGCACATGCAGCCCGAGTACTGGAGACTCACACCCGGCTCGCGCACCACCTAGAAGACAGACACCACACTCTAGGTACAGTGCTGAAACAACTATTGGAGCCAGAGCACGCAACCGGTGCCTATAGCATCAGCCGAAGAACTGATGGGTGGATAGCCGGCGTGAGAGGTCTGGGGCTCCCCCTTCCCCTTCCGGGGAGGGGGGAGCTGCGCAGACAGCAGCGCGGTAACGTGTAACGTCAAACTAGTTTGCTTGTTTTCTGTTGGGGAGTTCTATCCACTAGTTCAGCTTTTGTTAGCAATTTTAACCAGAATAGGGGTTTGTTTTGGAATGCTTACCTTTCTGGGGGGAGCCCCGTCGGCTCCCCGGAGCTATCCCAGGCTGATATGCTAATTTCAGACTTTGGCATCAGTCATGTGTATGGAGTTCTTAGGCCTACCGGGGACCACGGTCAGAACCGGGCCCCCTCAGAGAGGCAAGGGGAGCAATGGCCTATAGAAGCCCCCGTGTGGTTGGAAGCATTCTATGTCTGCCATCGACCGGGACAGGCACCCAGAAAGGTAAGCGCCCCAAAACAAACTCCTATTCTGGTTAAAATTGCTACCAAAATCCGAACTAGTGGATAGAACTCCCAAACAGAAAAACAAGCAAACTAGTGTGACGTCACACGTCACCGCGCCGCTGTCTGCGCAGCTCCCCCCTCCCCGGGAGGGGGAAGGTGGAGCCCCAGACCTCCCACGCCGGCTATCCACCCATCAGTTCTTCGGCTGATGCTATAGGCACCGGTTATGTGCTCCGGCTCCAGTGGTTGTTTCAGCACTGCACCTAGAGTGTGGTGTCTGTTTTCTAGGTGGTGCGCGAGCCGGGAGTGATTCTCCAGTACTCGGGCTGCATGCGCCTAGGGTTCCCTTCCCTAGGTGCCCTGTAAGTACTGCCCTTGGGACTTGGGGCCACCTTCCACAAGTTCCTTGGGGTCTGCCCCTGCTAGGCCGTTTACTGCTTGGTTTTCGGCCGCTCTTTGTGTGCTCGGGTGTTCTGTCTCCCTTGTTCGCCTTAGAGTAAGGGGCAGTTTTGCACTGGTGGGGCGCAGGGTACTGTGCAGCTTGTCTTTTCCCAATCATAGCGGCCGGCTCTGTTCCGCTTGGGTACGCTGTCCTCTTGCGGGGTTTTCTTTTTCTTTTTGTTTATCTACCTGGTGGGGGGGTCTGCCTTCGTTCTTGCCCCTGGTGTCCCTTGTGTTCTGAGTTTTCTGGTGGTACCCCCTGCTAGGTCCCCGTGAGTGTACACGTCCCGGGGGTTCAGCTCTTAGAAAGTTTGGTAGTTTTGGGTGCCGGTTAGCAGTACCCTGCCTGGGAATACCTGAGCGCGAGTCCTCTTATAGTAAACGCTCGGGACCCTGGGAAACCCCTGGGGGCGCGTGGGTCCGATGGATGTGACCCCAGAGCCCCCCCCTCGCTTCCAGCGAGTTTGAGGGTTGCTCACCCCTTGTCTCTGGGTGACTCTCTGTTTTGCCTCCGTCTGCTGCCTGTGGGGTCGGTGACACCTTCGACCCGGAGTCCTGCGAGTTTGTTGCTCGTTATGGCTCGGTTACCCAGTTGTGCTCAGCTGGTGCGGGCAGCAGAGGCGTTGCACTTGAGCCTTGGTGGTGGCAACGCTCTCGTGGTAACTCCCCGGGAGCCCCGGGGCTGCCCCGTTTTGGTTCTTGTTTTTCCCCTGGATTCCCCTTCCTGCCTGCATCCGGTTCCTTACCGTCTGTAGGTTCAGGGCGGGGTTTGATGGTGTTGAGACTCGGGCAGTCTCGGGGAAATCCCCTTCCGGGGTAGTGACGGGGGCATTCGAGCCTGTTCCTCCAGCCGTGTTGTAAGAGTCTGCCAGTGGGCTCCCTTCCTTAGTGTTTTCACGGCTGTCCCGGTTTTCTGGTACGGCCGGGGCTTTAGGGGGACGGCTCGGCCCCGGGGCCTGTTGTGTGGGTTCCCGGGGCTGCGGAGGGGCTGACTTGGGGGGCCTTGGCCCCATAGGACCCCGTGGGGGTTTTTATCCCCCTCTCGGCGGGGCTTGTGGTTACGCGGAGTGGGGTTTTCCTCTCCACTCGCCGTACGTGCTGTTGGGCGTCGGCCCCTCCCCGGGCTCGGTTCCTTGGCCTTTGAGTCGGTTGGTTCCGTCCTGTGGGTGGATGTTTCCCCCACCCCTTTTTTTTGGGACGGTGTTTTCGTCATGTTTCCCCGTTCTGGGGGTTCTACATGACTACTGGTCTCGGGTGCGCATGCGCCTTTGTGTGCCTTCGGGACTGGTTTTGGCTTCCGTGTTCTCGAGGGTTCGGGAAGGTTTTTCCTACTTCCCGCGTTATTGGAACGTCTGTCGGCTCCTCGTCCTTGTTGCCGAGTTGGGCTACTTGTAGCCCTGTTGGGCTCCTTGTGGTCCTGTTGTGCTCCTTGTAGCCCTGTTGGGCTACTTTTGGCCCAGTTTGGGCTCTTTCTGGCCCTGTTGGGCTACTTGCAGCCTTGTTGGGCTGCTTGTGGCCCGGTTGCGTGCCTTGTTTGGGCTCTGTCTTCGCTTCTTTGGCCGGTTTTCTTGTTCCTGCTCACTCTTTTGGCTACTTTTCTTGTGCAGTAGTCTTGGTTGCCGCCTTCCCGCAGGGTAGGTTGCGCGTTTTCGGCCAGCATGTCATGCGCGTGCGCCGCGGAGTTTGTTTTGGTCTGGGCGGTGTGTAGTGCCGGTGTTCGTCGTCTTTTTGCTCCAGTGCTTCGCCTTTCGCTCTTCTCCCTTGCCGCGGTATGTGCCCCTTTTCGCTCCGGGGGTGTCCTGGGTTCCAGTTGTGGGGAGGCCGCCGAGGTTTCCCCTGTGTCATGGGTGTGGGCCGCCTTCTTCGCCTCTTCCTTGCTCTCCTGCAGGTCCGGCTCTGGCTTCTTCACCTGGCGGTGCTCCCAGGTTCTTCTGGGCTCGGTTGAGTCGTGTCACTTCGAGCCACCGTTTGCCAGGTGAGTTTCTGCGGTCTGGCGTCTTTTGGCAGGGCGCTGGATGTGGTGTTATATGCCTGTCTTTCTTTAGGTCTCTTTTTGTACGACTGAGACCGTTCGCACACCAGTGTCGGTCCCCTTTTTTCACCCCTTCCTGTCCCACTCTTGTGCATGTCCATCCCATGCTAGGGTCATTCAGGGGTCCCACCTTTGTTAGTGTTATGTGGTGTGGGGGTTTGTGGTGTTGGTTCTGTACTCGCCTGGTAGGGCTCCTGGCTGTGCTTGCAAGGTTTATGCGCTCTGGCTTTTGGGTCCCGCCTATCTGGTAGAACTTGCGGGATAGTACCAGTGGAGTGCAGTGGTGCCATAGGCACACTCGGGGAACACTGTATATCCATCAGAGGTCTGCAGTTGTTACACGACCTCCTTGCGAGCATACGCCTTCTCGCTGGTACCTTATCTTGAGGTTAACTTGAGGTGCTTCCGGGGCTTAGCGTCCCCGCGGCCCGGTCATCGACCAGGCCTCCTGGACTGGTCATGCTGGCTGTTGGACATGGCTGCTCGCTGCCCGACGTATGAGTCACAGCCTGGTTGATCGGGTATCCTTGGAGGTGCTGATCCGGTTCTCTCTTGCACCAACCCGTCCCCGCATCTTTATTACGTCAATATTGACTTCTTCGTTCCGTGCATAGGTGCCATACTAAACATAATAGTTTCCCTTAAAAACTTCGTGGAAAACACCGACCTTACCTGACCTACTTAGTAGGTTACAATAAGCATCTTATGGTTTCGTAATTACAATTGTTACTTAACCTATTATAGGTATGCCACTGAACTCTGTGAGGGGATTGCAAGTTATGCCCCTATGGTACGGTCTGTGGACTTCCGGGGCACACTAGCTTGCCTTCGACTTAGTTATGGCCCATCCTGGTTGTGGGGAGTCTGTGGGCCTGCAGGCCGCCCCATGCGTCTTCCTGGTGGGCCTCCCTTTGGCCGGTCTAGCCTGGCCTCGGGCCGGGCTTGGGGTGTACATGAGCTCCCGGTTCCCCATCCAGCCGGTTTTGAGCGGGGTTTCTCCGCCGTCGGTCGCCTGGTAGGCGGGTTCCTGGGCCTGCTGGGTTCTGTCGTGTCTCCGTGGGCCCTGTCTGGGGTCTATCTGCTCCGTTCTCTGCCTTTGCCGGAGCGAGTTGCTCTTTACCTGTGGCATGTTGCGGTGGTGTATACTCCCCTAGTTGTGCTTGCGGGGGTTGAGCTCTGGCTCTTTGGTCCCGCCTCTCAAACGTCAATCTTATAACAGGTGTACAGTTTCCTGAGCCTATTGGGCTCTATCATATCTACACTTGAAACTGTGTTTGGAGTCAGCCTCCACCACATCGCTTCCTAATGCATTCCATTTGTCAACCACTCTGACACTAAAAAAGTTCTTTCTAATATCTCTGTGGCTCATTTGGGCATTCAGTTTCCACCTGCGTCCCCTAGTGCGTGTGCCCCTTGTGTTAAACAGCCTGTCTTTATCCACCAGGTTGTATGTTGCTACTACTGCGCGTGTGCATTAGTACCGTGTTTCGCAGTGGCGTGTCCTTACTCCTGGGGTTTTTATGCTTCTGCTCTTTCGTCCTGCCTCACCCCAGTCGTTTTCCTGGCATCTCCTTTGGTCAGTTTTGCCTGCACTTGCTGCTATGTTGGGGGACGTGGTCGGTTTCCACCACTTCATTGTTTGTGTGTTCCCTTGTTTTCCTCCTCTGCCACAGGGGTGTTCTGCGTGTGTTCCTTGGCTTCTTGGGCTTTTTTCGGCCTGTGTCCTGTGGTGTGCTTCTTTGTCTCGGTCTGTTGCTGTTGCTCGTACCTCTTGGTTCGGGTACGGTTCTGGCGGCAACCCTTCCGCCTTCTTGGTTTCCTTGCTTGCCCTGCCACTTGGTTTTTTGGGGTCTTGCGATGTCTCGCGTCGGACCCGTCATTTGTTCTCCTGGCGGGTTTGCTTGCTTTGGGATTTGTCTGTTCGGCAGACGTTCCATCTCCTTGTACCACCTGAGTTCGGTGGTCGCGCCCGAGATCTTCTTGCGGCTCCGCCTTTTCCTGGGCTCGGAGGGGCCTTGTCGGGGCTGCTTCCGTCTGCCTCGTGGTCTCGCCTCCGGCTGGTGGTCGGTGTCCCACCTGCGTGTTTCTCTTGGCGGCAGTATGGGGTGTTTTGGCGGTCCTTCCTTTTCCTGTACCTTCTTAGGTGGTTCCTCTTGTTAGCGTCGGCCTGGTTTTTTGGTGGGGGTTGGGGGCCGTCGTCGTGCCACATACTGTCGCCTCTCTCTTTTTGTGCGGCGCTGGCGGAGCCGCTTTGGCTTGCTTTCGGTCTTGCTTCTACACCGCTTAGTAAGCTGTCTTGTGCTTCGTTTCCCCTCCGGCCTGTTCGTGCGCCGCTTGCACCATCCTGGTTTCTGGTCAGCGTGCTCTGTCTTCTCCTCGGTGGTAGTGCCTCTTCGGTTCCGGTTTGTTTTTCGTCGGCTCTTTCCTTTTGGCATTTGCCTCTGGGGGTCGGGTCGCTGAGTTTTCCTGCTCCTTTGGTTTTAGCGTTTTGGTTGTTTGGGTGGTGTCCGCCTCCCGGTTCCGTCCCTTTGATCTTCCTCTGTGGGTAGTTAGCTCCGGGGAGCCGACGGGGCTCCCCCCAGAAAACCAGCGTTGAATGTAATGAAACGCCATTTTCTGGGTGAGTCCCGGAGGCTCCCCGGCAACCCTCCCTCCCTCCGGTCGGCGGTTTTTCGCGTGTCTTGACATCCAGCCTCAGAACTGATGGGTGGATAGCCGGCGTGGGAGGTCTGGGGCTCCACCTTCCCCTCCCGGGGAGGGGGGAGCTGCGCAGACAGCGGCGCGGTGACGTGTGACGTCACACTAGTTTGCTTGTTTTTT
>WNGS01165523.1:2588050-2604029 GCA_020271785.1 Procambarus virginalis
ATGTAAGGTCTTCCGACATCAGTACACCCAAATCCTTTACATTCCTTTCCGTTCAATGTTATGATTTGACTGAGTTTTGTACGTGGTTTCTATTTTTATATTTTTCATTTTTTCCGTAGGCATGAGCTGAAACATATCTTCGTTAACCCTTACACTGCTCAGGGGTCCTGGGGACATTTACACCCCTGTGCGCAAGAAAAAAAAAAATTCCAAATTTTTTTTTGTCTTCTAAACATGTTAATTTGTGTCACCTGAGCACGGGAAAAATAGCAAAAAAATCGTAGGTCACATATTTTGGGCGCAATGACCGAGGAAGTCTGGCAAAAATGGGCGTTGACAGAGCGCGTCGCCGGGCCGGTCAGCGTCACCCGCGCTGACAGATGGGAGTTGCCACAAAGATATTATTACCTAATTGTTTCAATGTCTCCGATTGATTTTTTCTTAGTTTTTTTGCAGTAACCCTGTATTATTTTAAGGTCCTCATTTTTTACCATACTGAGTACCTGGAATTTATCACTGTTAACATCATGTTATTTTCTGATGCCCAGTCGAAAACTTTATTAATATCAGCTTGAAGTTTTTCAGGTGTCTTCAGCGGAGGTATTTTCATACTGATTTTGTGTCATCTGCAAAGGATGATTCGAAACTGTGACTTTATTTTTGTCTATATCTGATATGAGAATTGGAAAAGCAGCGGTGCAAGGACTGTACCCTGATACAGGCTTTGAACTGCACTTGGACTAGATTTTATATGGTTGACCGTTACTCGCTGAGTCCCTGTTTGACAGAAAACTGAGTATCCAGCATCATACTTTACCGGTTATTCCCATTGACTTCATTTTGTGTGCTATCACGCCATGGTCACATTTATCGAAAGCCTTTGCGAAGTCCGTGTATATCACATCAGCATTCTGTTTTTCTTCTAATGCCTCAGTGACTTTGTCGTAGTGCTCAAGTAGCTGTGAGAGGCACGATCTTCCCGCTCGAAATCCATGTTGGCCTGTATTACAGCTGTATTACATCACTTAACTCCAGTATCTTCGATCTTACGCCATCTATGTTGGTGTATGCAATCTTCAGGAACTTGTTCCCCCTCTTCATTTTTTTCACTCCCCCCTCTCTAATGATTTTGTTGGTTTGCCTTTATGTACCACTTTACTGGTCTGCCTACCCCTATCACTTTGTAGAAAAAAGAATTGATTTCTTCTTCGTTCCTGCTCTCCTTTAAACGTTTTGCCTCAGCGAGGTTCCGTTTCAGCTTCTCTCTATCTTCTTTTGAAAGATCTCGTCTTAACGACCACACTTTCCCATCCTCATCACTTTGTCATTTTCTAGCATTCCTTAGTACTTTTTCCATCTATTTGGCACCATTTAGGGTGATCCTCAAAGGTCGATCTTTCCCTTTTACATTTCTGCCTATTCTCCTGTAGTCGCACACATTCTCTATGGTTGTAAGACCTTCCACGAGGCCAACAATATTATCTACTACTTTTGCTTCTTCTACAGCTCTTTCTGACCTAGATGTTATCTCCTTTTCTTTGCAGCCAAAAATTATCAGGGACTTACTCTGATCAACTGTGTTTTGCACCAACTTCGGGTTAGATGCCAATTCTTTTCTCACTTCCAGTCTAATGTTTGTTTTATGTTGGTTGCTGCAGTGTGTGGCTTCCTTTACTGCTTCTTCAATTTTTTCCTTCTCCTTGGCCACTTGTGCATAGGTGAGTTGCATATCTTTCTTGCACTGTTCTATTCCCTGAGTAACGTCCTCCATCTGTGCTGACAAAAGCTGTTTCTCCTGTTGAATTTCCTTACCTAACCTATTGTAGTCATTTATGTTTAAATTTGCTTTAACTTCTTCCAAAGCTATTTTTAAGAGTTTATTTTCTTCTTCCATGGCTTTGCAATTTGTTTCCAATTGATTCTTATCCTTGCACAAGTCTTTCACTAAACTCTCAAGACATACAACTTTGCTATTTAAATGGTCATTACTTTCCTTCAATTTACTAATTATTTCTACATGAGAGGTCACTATAGTGTCTAATTTTACCAACTTGTTGTATAGACTGGTTATATCTATGCTTTCTTCATTGAATCCGGCAAAATCAAGCTCTGTTTTGTATTTCCTCTTGCTGGCGGCCACAACCCACACACCCTGAAGGTGTGTGTGTGTGTGGTGCTGGCTATGTACTCACCTTGTTGGGCTCGCCTGGTTGTGCTTGCGGGGTTTGAGCTCTGGCTCTTTGATCCCGCCTACATGGAAGAACATTCAAGATAGTACCAGTGGAGAGCAGTGGTGCCATAGGCACAATCGGGGAACACTGTATAAACATCAGAGGTCTGTGGTTGTTAAACGTCCTACCTGCGAGCATATGACATTGCCGGTACATCCGTGGACATCTTCAAGAGAATACTAGCCTATTTTCTAATAGAGGTTTCGGACCAACCTGGCTGTGGTGGGTATGTGGGCCTGCGGGCCGCTCCCAGCAACAGCCTGGTGGACCGACCTCTTACTAGTCAAGCCTAGCCTCTGGCCGGGCTTGGGGAGTAAATGAACTCCCAGAATCCCATCAAGCGGGTATTGAGCAGGTATCTCTGCCGTTGGTTGCCTGGTGTGCAGGTTCCTGGGCTTGCTGGGCTCTGTCGTGTCTCCGTTGGCCCTGTCTGGGGTCGGCCTGGAGTCTGCCTGCACCATTCTCTGCCTTCGCAGAGGCAAGTTGCTACATACTTGTTACGTGTCGCATGTGGTGCATGTTGCTGCTGCACGTGTGCATTGGTAACGTGTTTCGCTGTGGCGTGTCCTTGTTCCTGTGTCAGGTTGTGATGTGATACTTGACTGCTGTTTTGTGCCTGGGGTTTGCGTGTTGGCGTTCTTTTCTTAAGGGCATTGGCCTCTAGGGGTTGGTTCAGGGAGCTTCATGCTCTCCTCTGGCTTAGGGGTTTCTACTCTTTCGGTCCTGGTTGTCGTTTTGTTCGTTTGCAACCTTCTCCTTCTTTTATGGTGAAGAATCAGTCTGCTGCTTTCGGAAGGGGTCCTTGGGTTGTTGATGCTTAGTTGGTTCGGCCGGGGGTGCATCGTGTTTTGTGTCCAGTTGCGGCTCTTCGCCGGTATCTGCACGCCACGGCCTTCATGGCAGGGGACACGCTTTGGGTGGACCAGTTTCTCTTCTTCCCTGTTCCAAGGTGCGGTTCTCCCAGGTTGTCCGCAGGATTATTCAGTCCAGTCAGCCTGCGGTCTATCCCAGTGCCCACGATGTTCGTAAGTTCGCGACTTTGGCTGCTGTTTTTGGGAATATGTCCTGGGCTGACATTCGGGCACAGGCTTATGGATGTCGAACAGGTTCCTGGCTGCACGGTATCTTGTTTGTTTCTGGGCCTTCTTGGGCATGTGTAGCCTTGGTCGCAGGTAGCAGCCATTTGTCTCGACTTCGAGTGGAGGAGCGAGTGACGCCTGCCTCCCGGTTAAGTCCCTCTTTTTCTTTGTCTTTGGTTAGGTAGCTCCGGGAAGCCAAAGAGGATCTCCAGAAAACCAGCGTTGAATGTAATGAAACGCCATTTTCTGGGTGAGACCCGGAGGCTCCCTGTCATCCCTCCCTCCCTCCAGTCGGCAGTTTTTCGCATTTTTTGATACTGCCTCTGAACTGAGGAGAGTTGCCGGCTTGGAAGTCTGGGAACCCCCCCCCCCCTCCGGAAACGTTTGTGGTGACGTCATACTTGTTTCCTTGGTTTTGATTGGGGAGTTCTGTTGCTAGTATGGCTTTCAGTTTGCAATTTATTTGATCAGCAGTACAGTAGTTTGTTTTGGAATTCCTACCTCTCTGGGTGCCTGACCTGGTAGATGACAGACAAAGACTGCTTCCAATCACACAGGGGTGTCTTTAGGCCATTGCGCCTCGTGCCTCTCTTGAGGGGGCCAGGTTCTGGCTCTGGTCCCCGGTAGGCTTAGAACTCCTTCGATTGACTGTTGCCACAGTCTAATATATACACATTAGCCTGGTATAACTCCGGGGAGCCTCCGGGTCTCACCCAGAAAATAGCGTTTCATTACATTCAATGCTGTTTTTTTTTTTTGGCCTTTTTTTTTTTTGCCTTTTTTATGTGTTGGACCAGCTGTAGTTAGATGTAACCCATGAAATATTGGAGAGGCAGTTTTAAACTGTTAATGTTCTAAATTCCACAGATGATGTTGAGCGCTCACTTCTGACAATGCTACGTAATATGACGGCTACAGAACAGAAGTGGCTGATACGTGTTCTACTAAAGGATATGAGGCTTGGCATTGGTCAGGGTGCTATCTTTAATGCCTGGCACCCAGATGCAAAGGATTTTTATGATGTTAATAACAACCTTGAAAAGGTAAACCGTTTGACCTGTAAATAATTGGCCTACATTGTAAGGTATATGCTCGTTATACAGGTACACAAAAATAATACAATACAGTAATAGTGAAGATAGCTATAATGATTACAAGGGAGAGTTGATATTGATCTTCAGGCAAGAGACAATGAACATAAATGTTTGGGGTATTCTATGCAGGTGTACAATGTTGCACAAATCAGTAGGATAATAAGAGAAAATGCTTGGTGTGATAAAGAAGTGACAGCAGTTAATGGCAAGAAAGAGATTCAAAATATATGGATACAAAGTGAAGGAGCCATATCAGCCAAGAAACAGGAGTATGATGATACTTAATAGGTATGGAAAATATTAGATAAGGGGAAGAGTTTAAAAGATAAATTAAACAAATAGCAGAAAAAAGGAAGCATTTCTGGGAGCCTTCTCAGTGCTAATGTAGCTGTTTTAAGAATTGCACCAGGGCTCTGAGTTCCATGCTGGACTAAACGCCATCTTGGCTCATAATCTACTACTCTCCAAGAGGTTTGGATATCATAAACCTACCCAAAATAAAAAAAAATAATACCATCAGAAAGGTTAAGTGGAACAAAACAAACTATTTCCTGAAAGGAAAATAATCCATGATGTAAACAAGGCAAATACGTGTTTCCATAGATGAACATCACTAACCATAATGCATCTGAATACCATGAGATGGCGACCCAAATCACCAAGGGTACTGAGAAGCAGCCACCTTACCAACTCACTTGGTGTTTATTGGGGTTATGCCCCTCTATCTGTAACCAGAGCTGCTACTCCATTCAACTAAGAGATGTTGGTTATTCCTGGAACAGTTGAGGCAATTAAAGGTTTGAGGTCCTGATCTCCCCTTGGCTAGCTGCTATTTCCCTCCTTTTAGGGTTTTTGTCAAGGCTTCTTTTCTTTTTGGGCAGCTTGTCTTGTACCCCTTTTCTGGAAGGGCTTCTATTGTTGGCTCCTTGGTGCTAGCTACCAGTATAGCTCCACCTAATTCAGTCCATGGCAGACTCTTTAGTCATTGTAAGCCTACTGGAGACTAGAGGCCAAAACCTAGCCCTATCTAAAGAGGCACAAGGAACAGGGAATCATTTATCATCCTAATTAAGAAAAAGTCACCAGAAAGGTGGGTGAACAGAAACATTCAATCTGCAAGTTAACAGAAATTAGGAAACAAAACAACAAACCCCTGAAATAAACTAAAGCACCTGATCCTGAAGCATTTTGCTCATTAGTTCCACCTGCACATCATCAGGGTACTGTGCATTTTCCTCCTCAATTTCCTTGCCATAGCACTTCAAACATTTTGCCTTGAGTGAACATCACTGAGGTTGCAATTATGCTCCTCTTCCTGGCCCAGCATCCTTTGAGTCCTGGTTTTTCAGATAAATTTCTGGGGGGAGCCTCTTTGGCTCCCCGGAGCTATCCAGGCTGATATGTATATCATTAGACTTTGGCATCAATCAGTGTATATGGAGTTCTAGGCCTACCGGGGACCACTAGCCAGAACCTGGCCCCCCTCAGAGAGGCATGAGGAGCAGTGGCCTATAGAAATGTACATGTGGTTTGGAGCATTCTATGTCTGCCATTGATCAAGCCAAGCACCCAGAAAGGTAAGCGCCTCAAAACAAACCCCTATTCTGGTTAAAATTACGAAAATAGACAAACGAGTGGAAAGAACTCCCCAAACAAAAATAAGGAAATGAGCAGGATGTCACATGAGCTGCGCCGCATGTCTGCGCAGCTCCCCCCTCCTCGGGAGGGGAATGGTGGAGCCCCAGACCTACCGCGCCGGCAATCCAACCACCAATTCTTGGCTGATGTGATTGTGGCTTGGTTGTGTGGCTCCATCTGCAGATTCTCTCATGTTGTGCTGTGCCTTACGTTCAGTACTGCTCTTACAGGGGCGTGCGAGCTAGGAGTAATATTCACAAGTACTCGGGCTGCATATGCTTAGGGTTCCCTTTCCTGAGTGCCCTGTAAGTACTGCCCATGAGGCTTGGGGTTCTCTTCCACAAGTTACCTTGAGGTCTACCTCTGTGGTCTTTTGCTGCTTGGTGATTGACTGCCTTAAGTGTTGGGGGTTTCCTCCCTTGTTTATCTTGGGGTAAGTGGTAGTTTTTTGCACTAGTGAGGTGTGGGGTATTGCGCAGCTAGTTTTCACCTATTACAGCGGCGGGCTCTGTTCCTCCTGGGTACGTTACCATCTTGTGAGGCTTTCCTCACAAGAAAAACTTGTTTTTTGTTTTTCCTCGTTTTTGTTTTTGCTTGGTAGAGGGGTCTGGCTTTGTGTCCATTGCTCCCTGTTATTTTAGGGTTTTGACCTGTGTTCAGTGGTACAGTGATACCTCGGCTTATGAGCGCCCCTGGTTACAAGTTTTTCGAGTTATGAGCAGGATTTGCTCAGAAAATTTGTATTGGGATACGAGGGTTGCCTCAGGATACGAGGGTGTTGATATGCGTACAGGCCGACTAGCGCGTGGTGGCACGGCGATCGCTGCTCAGTTTACCAGTGCCTCGTGCCCAGTGACTATCCCGCCTCAGTTCTTCACCTGGATTTACAGTGTTTTGTTGGATATTTGGCCATTTGAACATAAAAGTTGTTATTATATATCTCGCACTGGGTCCCAAGAATGCCAGTGGTAAGGTTCAACCTAAGAAAGTAGTTGTGAGTTGAGGATGTCCCTTCCTCATTAAGAAAAGGTGTGAAGTATGGGAAGAACTGCAAAGTTTTGTTGAAAAAACTCACCCAGATAATGCTGTAGCAGGCCGTTGCATTGATCTTTTAAATGACAATGTGATATCTTAATACAGATAAGTGTTAAAATGTAAGGAAAAACAAGTATCATTAGACAGATTATGTAAGTATGACAAGCAAACAGTGAGCCACAAGCAGGTCCTAGTGGTATGCAGGCAAAACGTGCCAGAGAGTGCACACCAGAGAAGTCCTCACTGCCTGATGTTATAATGGAAGTGGACTCCTCTTCCAAACAGTAACGCCTCTCCTCCTTCCCCCTCCTCACCATTTTCCATATGCGAACAGGAGTCATCAGCAAGGGTAAGTAATATTAAATAGTAATAATAATAATATACACTACAAAACATAGTTTTGTAGTGTATATTTCGATGAATTAGGTAACAAATTTAGTTTGAAGTGAGGTTTTTGGGTAGTCAGGAACAGATTAATTCATTTCCCATTATTTCTTATGGGGAAATTAGCTTCGGTTTACGAGTTTTTGGGTTACGAGCTGTCTCCAGGAACGGATTAAACTCTTAAACCGAGGTACCCATGTACCTCCTGCTTAGCCCCCGTGAGGTGATACATCCCGGTGGTTCAGCTTTAGTAGTTTGTTTGGTAGACTTGGGCACCAGTTAGCAGTACCTTGCCTGGGCTTACCCTTAGTGATACCAGTATAAAGGGTCCTGGGAATCCTGACGGGGGCACACGGGGTCAGATGGATGCGACTCCCGGGTCCCATCTCAACTTGTGCGAGTTTGAGGGTTGCTCTGTTCCCTCGGCGACACATTGTTTTTTCCTCTTTCATGCTGCCTGTTGGGTCGGTGACACCTTTGACCCCAGAGTCCTGTGAGCATTGTTGCTTGTTTGTAACTCAATTCATCCAATCCACTGATGACATTCTTTGAGTGCAGACGGCTCAGGCATTGAATACTCGGTTTAGGTTGCTGCACCGTTCTCGGTTCGTTGCTTCCCTGGATGCCCCGAGGCTTATCGGGACCCAGACTTGAGGGTGTTGGCCTCTTCGTCCTTGGTTCAGTTCGCACCCCCCCCCTCGGTCTTCCCCTGCTGTGCTTTATTCTGTGTCCTCCCCCTTGCTTCCAGCTCCAAAGCGTCTGAGGGCTATGGAGTCGGGGCAGGGTTTAGAGGTTTCTGAGACTGGCAGTTTTGGGGGTTGCCCCTTCTGGGAAGGCAACGGAGGCATTCGAGTCCCTTCCTCCAGCCGTAGCGTTAGGGGTCTGAACAGTGGGCCTCTTCTCTTCCCGATTTTCCGGCTGCCCCAGGTTTTTCTTGTGAGGCTGGGTATTTGGAGGCAGAATCGCCCCTGGGGCCTGATGTGGAGGTTCCTGAGGTTGGGGAGGAGCTGACTTAGGGGCCATGGGCCCCGTTGGACCCTGCCTGGGTTTCAAACCCTCTGAGCGGGGCTTTTTGTTATAAGGAGTGGGGTTTTCCTATCCCTCCCTCTGCATACGAGTTGGATTTGGGTTCAGCTTCTCCTCGGGTTAAGTTCCATGTCCCTGCTTGTCCTTTGATTTAGTTTTTCTGGAGGTTTTCGGCCTCCCGCGTCTCGCATTCTGAGACGCGGGGAGGTTTTCCTGGGGAAAGGGGGGGCGATTTCGAGCACCTTAATGAGTGCTTGTTTGCTCCTGCCCTTCTGCGGGATGTGGGCACGGTTCAGCTTCATGTAAAGGTTCCCACCCTTTCGGTTGCGCTTGTAGCTGAGGACTTGCGAGCTAGTGGCTTGCTGGCTTCGGTCTTGCATTTCTTTTCCCTCCTGGAACTGTCTTCAGATTGGCTTGCAGTCTGGAAGGAGATTGGCTTGGGAGTCTGGAAGGAGGTCATAGTTGAGATACTCGCAAGAACGAAGTGGTATTTTACCAATGAGACACTTTGTGGTATGGTATAAGAGGGTTTATAGCCCTGAGCGGTGTGACGCCACAGAGCACGAGTGACGAGTTACCTGAAGTGGCGTCGTATGGCAGCCGCAGTAACTGGCAAGGTGCCCTTGCCAGTTACTGCGGTTACCACCTTGCCAGTTGCCAGTGGCAAGGTGGCAGAGGATGTTGAGACGCTTGGGGCTGTTCACGGGTCTGGTGTCTTGGTCTTGGCTGCTTGTGAGTCGTCTGCGCTTCTGAAGTCGTTTGCGCTGATCCTGCGGGATGTGGTGTCGTGGTTTTTCGCTGCTCGTCTCGCATGTCCGCAGGTTGTGCTTGCTTCCTCCTTGGAATCTGCTTGGGCCCTCCTTGGAATTTGCTCTTAGGTTGTCTTCGCCCTTTTGTCCCTTGCTGTTTGCGGACTCTGTGGTGAAGTATCTGTAGGTGGCTTCTTCCAGCTGTCGTCTGATGTCCTACTTGCTGGTTCTCCGGGAGTCCCAGGGGGGAACGGGGTTCCTCCTGGAGGGGTTGTGCCAGGGTTTGGGGTTCCGCTCATCAAGGTGGGTCACAGGTGCCAGTTTGTGGCACCTGTTTGTGGCCGCCTACGGAACCATCTTTGTCTAGTTGGCGCCGTGATCGCTCTGTGCGCTGGTCGGGTTCTCGTAAGGGGCATCGGCCCTTTTGCGCTTCGCCCCGTTGGCAGGGGCAATGGGGGGGAGGCTTGCTCTGTTTGCTCGTGCCTGGTCTCATGATTTGTGGGCTTTTTGGGTCGTTTCCCATGGCCTGAGGTGGCGTTGGGTGGCCCTCTTTTTTCGGGGAGTTCGGGTCTGATGGGGCAGGCTTCTTCTCCTGTGCTCTGTTGGGTCGTCTCGGAGTGGGTGCGCTTTGGCATGGTCGAAACGACGAAGTCTCTCAGGTGGGTTTCCCCACCTGTTTCCAATTCTGAAACAGGACTGTGCGGACCTGCGGTTCATTCTGGACTGAACTCTTGAACCATCTAAACCCCTGGCTGTCTTGCCAGGCCAGGTCAGGCTTCTGTTGGAGCGGGATGCTTGGATGTTGTCCCTGGACCTCAAGGGCGCATATTGGCATGTCCTTATTCATCCGGGGTTCAGGGACTGGCTTAGTTTTATTGTGGGGTGTCACAGTTACCGCTTTCTTTGTCTCTCATTCGGGTGAACCTGGCTCCTGGCGTGTTCACAGCTGTTGCTCCAGGTCCTAGCTCGCTTGGAGACTTACTTGGGGCGAGTAGTCCTTTTGGCCCCGTGGTGGCCGGCCCAGCCATGGTTTCAGGCACTGCTTGCTTGTTGTCCGAACCCAGAGGTTTTCCCGTGGCTCCACTTCTTTCAGCAGATCGGTCTGGTCCCTTACAAGACTGGTTTGATCTTCTCGAGTCTTCGTGTCTGGTATTTTTTACTCGAGTCTATCACCATCTGTATGGTAATCAGGAGGCTTCTTTAATAGTGTCCCACCTGCGGGCTTCGTCTCTGCGGCAGTATGAAGTTTCCTGGCGGTGCTTCCAATACTTTTTGTCTCTCCGTCGCTGTACTTCGCTTTTCGTTAAGGTTATTTTGTCCTTTCTCTCGTGGCTGTTTCAGGACTGTCATATCTAATGCCGAATACTGTCGCCTAGTATCGGCGGCGTTGGCGGAACTGCACAGTTTGCTTTCAGTATTGGTGTTACTTCTGCACCATTTCGCAAGCTGTCTCGGGCGTTGTTTTACCTCGGGCATGCTCATGCGGCACCTGAGCCGTCCTGGTCTTTGGACAGGGTGCTCTTGTATTTGTCTTCTCCTTGTTTTGTTGTGACCCCCTTTGGTTCAGGATTGTTTTTCTGAGCCTCTTTTCTTGTTGGTATTGACCTTTGGAGGTCGGGTCGGGGAACTTCATGCTCTCCTCTGGCACAGGGGCTTCTGCTCTTTTGGTCGTGGTGATAGGTGGGTTCGTTTGCAGCCGTCTCCTTTTCTGGTGAAGAATGAGACTGCTGCTTTCTGGAGGGGTCCTTGGGTTGTTGATGCTTGGTTGGTCAGGCCGTGGGTGCATCATGTGTTGTGTCCTCTTGTTATTTGTGCGGCGCTCCACCGTAATTTGCGCGCTGCAGCCTCAGTGGCCGGGGACATGCTTTGGGTTGATCCGGTTTCCCTTCTTCTCTGTTCCCGGGTTCAGGATTCTTAGGTTGTCTGCAGGATTATTCAGTCTAGCCAGCATGCAGTCTATCTCCGTGCCCATGACATTCGTAAGTTTGCTGCGCATGCTGCTGTCTTCGGTAACATGTCTTGGGCTGACATTCAGGCACGGGATTTTTGGCAGTCGAACAAGGTCCTGTATGCTACCTCGTAAATGTTCCTGAGCTTAGTCGGGCCTGTGCCACTTTGGGTTGGTGGTTGCAGCCCGTTGTCTCGACTTTGAGTTGAGGTGCGAGCACCGACTGCCACCAGGGTAAGTCCCTCTAGTTCTTGTCTTTGGTGATGTAACTCCGGGGCAGAGTTCATCAGAGTCTCAGAGTCCACACAAGAAGTAAAGCATAAATATGCATGTACTGTATTCTGAAGCAAATATTAAAATACAGAACAAATATACAACCAAATGGTTTCTGCTGGACTAAAACAGTGTCCAGGATGGCAAAAAACCAACGTTGAATGTAATGAAACACCATTTTCTGGGTGAGACCCGGAGGCTCCCCGGCAACCCTCCCCTCCCCCAGGTCGGCTGTTTTTTGTGTTTTGTCATCCAGTCTCGAACTGATGGTTAGATCGCCGGTAATTACCTAAGTGTAGTTACATGATGAGAGCTGCTTGCTTGCATTCTATGTCTTCTTCTCTCTGCTGTTATTTGCTCGTGGTGTCCCGTCTACCCATTGAAAGGTAGTCTTCTCTTGTCCCGTCTACTCTTTGTCATATAACGCTTTGAAGCTACTGACGGTTTTGGCCTCCACCACCTTCTCACCTAACTTGTTCCAACCGTCTACCACTCTGTTTACAAAAGAGAATTTTCTTATATTTCTCCGGCAGCTTTGTTTTGTTAGTTTATATCTATGACCTCTTGTTCTTAAAGTTCCAGGTCTCAGCAAATCTTCCCTATCAATTTTATCAATTCCTGTTACTATTTTGTACGTACTGATCATATCACCTCTGTTTCTTCTATCTTCTAGTTTTTGCATATTTAATGCCTCTAACCTCTCCTTGTAGCTCTTGTCCTTCAGTTCTGGGAGCGACTTGGTGGCATGTCTTTGCACCTTTTCCAGTTTGTTGATGTGCTTCTTAAGATAAGGGCACCACACAACCGCTGCATATTCCAGCTTTGGTCTAACAAAAGTCGTGAACAATTTTTTTAGTATTTCACCATCCGTGTATTTAAAAGCAATTCTGAAGTTAGAAAGTGTAGCATAGGCTCCTCGCACAATGTTCTTTATGTGGTCCTCAGGTGACAGTTTTCTATCTAGAACTATCCCTAGATCCCTTTCTTTGTCAGAATTCTTTAAATATTTCTCACATAACTTATAGGTTGTGTGGGGTCTATGTTCTCCTATTCCACATTCCATAACATGGCATTTATTAACATTAAATTCCATTTTCCAAGTGGTGCTCCATATACTTATTTTGTCCAGGTCTTCGTGAAGGGCATGACAATCTTCTAGGTGTCTTATCTTCCCTATTATCTTAGCATCATCAGCAACATATTCATATAATTCTGTATTCCATCTGGTAGATTGTTATGTAGACAATGAACATTACAGGTGCAAGAACTGAACCTGTTGGTACTCCTCCCTCGTGACTTCCTCCATCCTATACCTTGCCTCTGATACGGCCCTCATTTTTCTGTAAGTTAGGAAATTTTTCATCCATGTTAGTATCTTACCTTTCACTCACCCCTTCATTGTTCCAGTTTCCAGAACAACCTCTTATGTGGAACTCTGTCAAAGCCTTTTTAGGTCCAGATAGATGCAGTCAACCCAACCATCTCTTCCTGTAAATCTCTGTGGCTCGAACATAAAACTGAGTAAGTTCGTTACACAGGATCTTCCAGATCGAAACCATACTGTCTGTCTGATATTATATCGTTTTCCTCCAGGTGTTCTACCCATTTAGTTTTAATTATTTTTCCATATTTTGACTATTACACTTGTCAATGATACAGGTCTATAATTAAGGGGTCTTCCCTGTTCCACTTTTGTAATTGGAACTATGTTAGCCTTTTTCCACACATCAGCTACAACTCCTCATGTAGATATTTATATATAATATTTTATATAGGGTAATAACCACTGCAAACAGTAATGTTGGGGAGAAAGTTTAGTGTGTGTGGGACCTTGAATGAGTGAGGGAGCCGCCAGCCGCCAGCTGTGTATCCCGACGACTCTTAGTCCCTGAACTAACTATACAAGCTTAGATGTGCAGTTGTGGTGAACAAATATATACATACTTATATATAACGTCTGTATATAGTGTAATAAAACCACAAATGGTATTGTTGGGGGAGGAAGAAAGTTTAGTGCGTGTGTTGAGGGAGTGGCAGCGAGATGGGCTGGCTGTGTGTGGCGGTAACTCTTCGCTGCTTTTCACTCTCAATACCAACTTAGTGGTTCGTTATGGTGACCAAAATATGCAGATACTTATATATAACCTGTGTATAGAGTGTAATAGCAGCAAAAATATTTGTTTATTGTTTTATTAACATAATAATTGAATTACTAATATGCACACCATACGTTTGAGTATAGCGATTATTCACCACTTTTATATATAATATTATACAATACCACACTATTGAATAATATTACTGCCAAAAAAACTAAGAAAAAATCAATCGGAGAATTATGAAACAATTAGGTAATAATATCTTTGTGCAACTCCCATCTGTCAGCACGGTGGTGACGCTGACAAGCCCTGACGACCGCTCTGTCAACGCCCACTTTTTGCCAGACTTCTCGGTCAATTGCGCCCAAAATATGTCACCTACGATTTTTTTTGCTATTTTTCCCGTGCTCAGGGGACACAAATTAAAATGTTTAGAAGACGAAAAAAAATTTTAATTTTTTTTTTTTTCTTATATTTCTCCGGCAGCTTTGTTTTGTTAGTTTATATCTATGACCTCTTGTTTTAAAGTTCCAGGTTCCAGGAAATCTTCCCTATCAATTTTATCAATTCCTGTTACTATTTTGTAGTATGATCATATCACCTCTGTTTCTTCTATCTTCTAGTTTTGCATATTTAATGCCTCTAACCTCTCCTGTAGCTCTTGCCTTCATTCTGGGAGCGCTTGTGGCATGTCTTTGCACCTTTTCCAGTTTGTTGATGTGCTTCTTAAGATATGGGCACCACACAACCGCTGCATATTCCAGCTTTGGTCTAACAAAAGTCGTGAACAATTTTTTAGTATTCACCATCCTGTATTTAAAAGCAATTCTGAAGTTAGAAAGTGTTGCATAGGCTCCTCGCACAATGTTCTTATGTGGTCCTCAGGTGACAGTTTTCTATCTAGAACTACCCTAGATCCCTTTCTTTGTCAGAATTCTTTAAAATTTCTCACATAACTTATAGGTTGTGTGGGTCTATGTTCTCCTATTCCACATTCCATAACATGGCATTTATTAACATTAAATTCCATTTTCCAAGTGGTGCTCCATATACTTATTTTGTCCAGGTCTTCGTGAAGGGCATGACAATCTCTAGTTCTTATCTTCCCTATTATTTAGCATCATCAGCAAACATATTCATATAATTCTGTATCCATCTGGTAGATTTTTATGTAGACAATGATTACAGGTGCAAGAACTGAACCCTGTGGTACTCCACTGTGACATTCCTCCATCATACCTTGCCTCTGATTACGCCCTCATTTTTCTTAAGTTAGAAATTTTCATCCATGTTAGTATCTTACCTGTCACCCCTCAATATGTTCCAGTTTCCAGAACAACCCTTATGTGGAACTCTGTCAAAAGCCTTTTTTAGGTCCAGATAGATGCAGTCAACCCAGCCATCTCTTTCCTGTAAAATACTCTGTGCTCGACATAAAACTGAGATAATTCGATACACAGATCTTCCAGATCGAAAACCACACTGTCTGTCTGATAATTATATCGTTTCCTCCAGGTGTTCTACCCATTTAGTTTTAATTATTTTTTCCAATATTTTGACTATTACACTTGTCAATGATACAGGTCTATAATTAAGGGGGTCTTCCCTGTTTCCACTTTTGTAATTGGAACTATGTTAGCCTTTTTCCAACATCAGCTACAACTCCTCAACAGGGATGCCTGAAAAAATCAGTTTGAAGTGGAATGCTGAGCACACTTCTCTCAGAACCCATGGTGAAACTCCATCTGGATCAACTGCCTTGTTCTTACTTAGCTCCTTGAGCATTTTTTCCACTTCGTCTCTAGTCACCTCTATGTGCTCTATGTTGTTCTCTGGAATTCTTATTGTGTCTGGTTCCCTAAGATTCATTTTGTACAAACACACTCTGGAACTTTTCGTTTAGTGTTTCACACATTTCCTTTTCATTTTCCGTGAATCTATTTCCCATTTTCAACCTCTGAATATTATCCTTTACCTGCAATTTTTGTTATGAATTTATAGAACGACTGGTTCTGTTTTACATTTGTCTGCAATCCTTTTCAAAATTTCTTCTGCCTCTCTCTCACTGCTGTAGTGTAGTTGTTTTCTCGCATCTTTGTATCGTTGTATGTTTGGGGGTTTGGCTCTCTTCATGTATTGATTCCATTTTTGTGTCTTTTGGTCTCTGGCCCTCGTAATTTCTACTGAACCAATCCTGTTTCCTAGTTCTGCATCTCTGTTTTGGTATAAATTTTTTTGTCCTTTATCTAATATTTCACAAAACTTGACATACATCTCATTCACTTCCTTGCCTAGCAACAAGTCTCTAATTATACTCACAAAAAAATTTTTAAGGTCGCCATACATGTCCTCTCCTAAGTCAGGTTTTTCAATTGCATCAACCTTGTTATTTTCTTCCAGATTATAACGAATTGCATACTTTA
>WNGS01165523.1:2611023-2644217 GCA_020271785.1 Procambarus virginalis
ACTGATGGCTACTATGGTCTTTGGCACCATACCAGCTTATTTTACAAGTATGGTGAAGAAACAGGTAGATACTTATATATAATGTGTGTATATAGCGTAATAACACCACAACCAATATTGTTGGAGGAGAAATATTAGTTGTCTGGCCTTGAGGGCGGCCGCCGATCAGCTGACTGTGTGAGAGTAAGTATCCACTCAATTTAACGGCCTATATGGGGCTGTATCCTAGTCGTTATTTCCGGAGCTCCGTTATTTCCGATGTTAAGTCGGGTCGGGTATTTTTTCAAGTAACATTCAGGTAGGATATATTTTATACTGTATAACTAAAATTAAATAAAGTTCATTGTGTAATTGCATTCCAATTTAGTGCCACGCCGACGATTAAGCCAGCTGGTGGCTGCTGCATGGATGATGTTTGAACATGGTCTGATCAAGTCCAGATGGGTGGGAAAAAATTGGTTCATTCCTTTGTATTGCAAAATATTTCATGTATTAATCAGTGATTGTTAATATTTTCTCAATAAAATTTTAGAGATGTGTTTTGTTTACCCTGAACAGTGCAGGTAATGTATTTTTAATGTTATGACACAGGCTGTGGCGGCCAAGCCATAACAATGGCGATCGAGACTTGTCACTGAGAGCTAGCCAAGACGAAATATTTTGAGCTCACCTTTTCTCTGCTAATGATAGAATATACATTTGCAGAGATTAACATGTAGCTTTTGTTGAAAAAAAACTATGTTGAAATACTATAATAAAATTGTTAAATTGACTTACTTTTAATGAAGCTGAAGATTATGTCATCCTCTGCAGCACTTGTTTTATATTGTTCAGTACTATATACAGGGTACATACAGTATGTACACTTATTTTCAGGCATTTACATCACACAACAACTAGCCTTACTACTAATTCACACGAGTTCTAATTCTAATTCACAATTGAAAATTATTTCTACTGTATATTTACACTGTACAGTATCTTTTTGTCAATGCTTAAATAATCATTAACACTTACAATACTGTACTCTATCAACACTTTTTACACTAATTTATATGCCTTTCAATCATATTTTATATAGTTAGTGGAGGCTACACGACTTTTGATGGGAATTCAGCATCAGCGGGTGCAACATGGCTTGCAGAGCATTCGTTGCTGGCGGATGCTCCATGACTTGTCGATGGGAATTCAGCATCGGCGGGTGCAGCATATCTTGCAGAGCATTCGTTGCCGGCGGAGGCTGCACAACATGTTGATGGGAATTCAGCATCGGCGGGTGCAGCATATCTTGCAGAGCATTCGTTGCCGGCATAGGCTGCACGACTTGTTGATGGGAATTCAGCATCGGTGGGTGCAGCATAGCTTGCAGAGCATTTGTTGCCAGTGGAGGCTGCACAACATGTTGATGGGAATTCAGCATCGACGGGTGCAGCATATCTTGCAGAGCATTCATTGCCAGCGGAGGCTGCACAACATGTTGATGGGAATTCAGCATCGGCGGGTGCAGCATAGCTTGCAGAGCATTTGTTGCCGGCGGAGGCTGCACGTCATGTTGATGGGAATTCAGCATCGGCGGGTGAAGCATAGCATAGCTACCCCTTAGAGTAAGGGGCAGTTTTTGCACTGGTGGGGCGCAGGGTATTGTGCAGCTTGTCTTTACCAATCATGACGGCCGGCTCTGTTCCGCTTGGGTACGCTGTCCTCTTGCTGGGTTTTCTTTTTCTTTTGTTTATCTGCCTGGTGGGGGGTCTGCCTTCGTTCCATCTCCTTGTGCCGCCTGGGTTTCGGTGGTCGCGCCCGAGATCATCCCACGGCTCCGCCTTTTCCTGTGCTCGGTGGGGCCTTGTCGGGGCTGCTTACGTTCTGCCTCGCGGTCTCGCCTCCGGTTGGTGGTCGAGTGGCGTCTGATAGGTGTCCCACCTGCGTGCTTCTCTTGGCGGCAGTATGGGGTATTTTGGCGGTCCTTCCTTTTCCTGTCCCTTCTTAGGTGGTTATTCTTGTTAGCATCGGCTTGGTTTTCTGGTGGGGGTTGGGGGCCGTCGTCTTGCCACATACTGTCGCCTCTTTTCGTGCGGCGCTGGCGGAGCCGCTTCGGCTTGCTTTCGGTCTTGTTGTTGCTTCTGCACCGTTAGTAAGCTGTCTCATGCGTTGTTTCACCTCCGGCCTGTTCGTGCGCCGCTTGCACCGTCCTGGTCTCTAGTGAGCGTGCTCTGTCTTCTCCTCGATTGGAAGTGCCCCTTCGGTTCCGGTGTGTTTTTTCATCGGCTCTTTTTTCCTTTTGGAATTTGCCTCTGGGGGTCAGGCCGCAGAGTTTTCTTGTTCCTTCGGTTTTAACGTTTTGGTTGTTTGGTGGCAGCAGTCTCCATCTTTTCTGGCGCGGGGTGGGACTGCTGCGTTCTGGAGGGATCCTTGGTTTGTTGGTGCTTCGTTGGTCGGGCCGGGGGTGTGTCGCGTGTTTTGTGTTCAGTGGCGGCCCTCCGCTGTTGTTTGCGTGCCACGGCGTCTGTGTCCAGAGCGCGTTTTGCGTTGATCTGGTTCTGTTCTTCCCGGTTTGCGGGTGATGGTGTCCCAGGTTGTCAGCCGTGTTCTTGCGGCTAAGCTGCCTGTGTTCTTCCCTCATGCCCGTGGCGTTCGTGGTTTCACTGCTCTCGCTGCCGTCTGGACGACGTGTCCTTGCGGTCTTTCGGGCATGGATTTTTGGTGTTTGTACGGGGGCCTTGCTGCTCGTTGTTTTCGTGTTGTTCCCGGGACTTTTCGGGACTGTGGCGCCTTGGGTTGGCGTTTGCAGCCGGTTGTCTCGCTTCCGTGGGGGGTGCGTGGTATCCGACTCCCGGTTCCGTCCCTTTGACCTTCCTCTGTGGGTAGTTAGCTCCGGGGAGCCGACGGGGCTCACCCCAGAAAACCAGCGTTGAATGTAATGAAGCGCCATTTTCTGGGTGAGACCCGGAGGCTCCCCGGCAACCCTCCCTCCCTCCGGTCGGCGGCTTTTCGCGTGTTTTGACATCCAGCCTCAGAACTGATGGGTGGATAGCCGGCGTGGGAGGTCTGGGGCTCCCCCTTCCCCCTCCCGGGGAGGGGGGAGCTGCGCAGACAGCGGTGCGGCGCGGTGACGTATGACGTCATAGTAGTTTGCTTGTTTTTCTGTTGAGGAGTTCTATCCACTAGTTCGGTTTTAGGTAGCAATATTCACCAGAATAGGGGTTTGTTTTGGAATGCTTACCTTTCTTAATGCTTGACCCGGTCGATGGCAGACATAGAATGCTTCCAACCACACGGGGGTTTCTATAGGCCATTGCTCCCCTTGCCTCTCTGAGGGGGCCAGGTTCTGGCCTTGGTCCCCAGTAGGCCCTAGAACTCCATACACATGACTGATGCCAAAGTCTGACATTAGCATATCAGCCTGGTAAAGCTCCGGGGAGCCTCTGGGTTTCACCCAGAAAATGGCATTTCATTACATTCAACGCTGGTTTTTTGCCACACTTCCCTACCCTATTGCAGCTAAAATATGCCACCTACGATTTTTTTGTTATTTTTTCCGTGATCAGGGAACAAAAATGAACACTTCTATAAGACGTAAGAATTTTTTGGATTTTTTTTTTTTTGTTGCGCCTGTGGGTGTGAATTCCATTTGGGCCCCTAGCGGTTTGAGGGGTTAAGGCTAAATGCACTCAACCATTTCTGTCCCGCCCAGGATTCGAACCCGGACTTTTCGATTTGTGAGTCAAGAACGAACTCAACTGTACTACCAGAAAGTGAAACAAGAAACCTAAGGATTTCTGGGCAGTAACACATTTTCAGTAATGTACTCTTGAGAAAATATATAAATATGAGAGAGTCAGAGTCAGCAGAGAGAAAATGAGGGAGAGCAGAGAGAGAGAGAGAGCAGAGAAAGTGAGTGAGTGAGAGCAGAGAAAGTGAGTGAGAGAGCAGAGAAAGTGAGAGAGAGAGAGCAGAGAAAGTGAGAGAGAAAATGAGCAAGCAGACAGCAAAGAGAGAGTAATTACCTAAGTGTAGTTACATAATAAGAGCATCGCTCATGGTGGCCCATCTTCCCAGTACTCTATGTTGTGTAACGCTTTGAAACTACTGACGATTTTGGCCTCCAGCACTTTATCACTTAGCTTGATCCAACCTTCTACCACTCTTTTGCAAATGAAAACTTTCTAATATTTTTTCGGTACCTTTGTTTCCTTAGCTTGAATCTGTGTCCTCTTGTTTGTGATGTTGTTGGTTTCAGGATTTCCTCTTTGTCAATTTGGTCGATTCCTGTTAGTACTTATTGTAGTAGTAAGTGGTGATCATATCATCCTTTCTGCGGGGAGCCCCATCGGCTCCCCGAGCTAAACCAGGCTGATATGCTAATGTCAGACTTTGGCATCAGTCATGTGTATGGAGTTCTAGGGCCTACCGGGGACCACGGCCAGAACCTGGCCCCCTCAGAGAGGCAAGGGGAGCAATGGCCTATAGAAACCCCCGTGTGGTTGGAAGCATTCTATGTCTGCCATCGACCAGGTCAAGCATCCAGAAAGGTAAGCATTCCAAAACAAACCCCTATTCTGGTTAAAATTACTACCAAAAGCCGAACTAGTGGATAGAACTCCCCACCAGAAAGCAAGGAAACTAGTATGACGTCATACGTCACCGCGCCGCTGTCTGCTCAGCTCCCCCCTCCCCTTGAGGGGGGAAAGGGGAGCCCCAGACCTCTCACGCCGGCTATTCACCCATCAGTTCTTCGGCTGATGCTATAGGTACCGGTTGTGTGTTCCGGCTCCATTAGTTGTTTCAGCACTGTACCTAGAGTGTGGTGTCTGTCTTCTAGGTGGTGAGTGAGCTGGGAGTGAGTCTCCAGTACTCGGGCTGCATGCGCCTAGGGTTACCTTCCCTAGGTGCCCTGTTGCTTGGGGCCACCTTCCACAAGTTCCTTGGGTTCTGCCCCTGCTAGGCCGTTTACTGCTTGGTTTTCGGCCGCCCTTTGTGTGCTCGGGTGTTCTGTCTCCCTTGTTCGCCCTTGTTACCCCTTGTTTGGTAAGGGGCAGTTTTGCACTAGTGGAGCGCAGGGTGCTGAGCAGCCTGTTTTCACCTATATGGCCGCCGGCTCTGTTCCGCCTGGGTACGCTGTCCTCTTTCGGGGTTTTCTTTTTATTTTTGTTTATCTACCTGGTGGGGAGTCTGCCTTTGTTCTTGCCCCCTGTGTCCCTTGTGTTCTGAGTATTATTCTGGTGATTCCCCCTGCTAGGTCCATGTGAGTGTACATGTCCAGGGGGATCAGCTCTTAGAAAATTGTTTGGGAGCTTTGGGCACCGGTTAGCAGTACCCTACCTCGGATTATCTGAGCGCGAGTCCTATTATAGTAAACTCTCGGGACCCTGGGAAACCCCTGGGGGCACGCGGGTTCGATGGATGTGACCCCGGAGTCCCCCCTCGCTTCCAGCGAGTTTGAGGGTTGCTCTCACCCATTGTCTCAGGGTGGCTCTCTGTTTTGCCTCCGTCTGCTGCCTGTGGGGTCGGTGACACCTTTGACCCGGAGTCCTGCGAGTTGGGTTGCTCGTTGTGGCTTGGTTTCCCAGTTGTATGCTGACTAAGCGGGTGCAGGCAGCAGGGGCATTGCACGTTGAGCTTTGGTGGTGGCAACGCTCTCGTTTGTTTGCTCCCTGGGAGCCCCGAGGCTGCCTTGTTTTGGTTCGTGTTGGTACTTTGGGGTGTTGGTTGCTTAGGTTCCTTCCATGCCCCCTTGTCATTCCCCTGGATTCCCCCCTTCCTCCCTCCATCCGGTTCCTTACCATCTGTGGGTTCGGGGTCGGGGCGGGGTTCGATTGTTTTGAGACTCGGGTGGTCTCGGGGAATTCCCCTTCCGAGGTAGTGACGGGGGCATTCGAGCCTGTTTCTCCAGCCATGTTGTAAGAGTCTGCCAGTGGGCTCCCTTCCTTAGTATTTTTGCGGCTGCCCCGGTTTTCTGGTACGGCCATGGCTTTGGTTGGACAGCTCGGCCCCAGGGCTTGCCATGTGAATTCCCGGGGTTGGGGAGGGGCTGACTTGGGGGCCTCAGGCCCCGTAGGACCCTGCGTTTTTTTTTTCTGCCCTCTAGGTTGGGCTTGCGGTTACGCAGGGTGGGGTTTTTCCTCCCCCTTCGCTGTACGAGTTGTTGGGCGTCGGCCCTTCCCCGAGCTCGGTTCCTTGTCCTTTGAGACGGTTGGTTCCGTCCTGTAGGTGGGTGCTCTGCTCTGTTGCTTTCCCCTTTTTTGGGACAGGGTATCTTCGTCATGCTTCCCCATTATTGGGGTTCTACGTGACTTTTGGTCTCAGGTGCGACTGTTCCTTTGTGTGCCTTCGGGACTGGTGTTTGCGTCTGTGTTCTCGAGGGTGAAGGTTTTCGCTACTTCCTGTATTATTGGAACGTCTGTTGGCTCCTAGTCCGGGTCGCGGATTGGGCTACTTGTAGCCCAGTTGGGCTCCTAGTGGCTCGGTTGGGTTCCCATTGAGCTCCTTGTCTTTGCTTCGTTGGCCGGTTATGTTGTCGCTCCTTACTCCTTTGGCTCCTGTCCCGTGTGATGGGTTGTTTTTTCTAATTAGCGGTTCCCAAGGGTTGTGTTCTGTTTGGCTACTTTTCTTGTGCAGTAGTCCTAGTTGGCGCCTTCCCGCAGAGTGGGTTGTGCAGTTCGGCCCGCGTGTCCTGCGCATGCGCCGTGGGTGTTTGTTTTGGTCTGGGTTGTGTGTTTCAGTGCTGGTGTTTTGCGCCTTTTTTTCTTGGGTGCTTCGCCTCTCGCTCTTTTCCTTTCTCCGGTATGTGCCCCGACGCTCCGGGGTGTCCTGGATTACAGGTGTTGGGAGGACGCCGAGGTTTTTCCTGTGTCATGGGTGTGGGCCTCCTCCTTCACCTCTACCCTGCTCTCCTGCGTGTCCAGCTCTGGCTTTTTCACCTGGCGGTGCTCCCGGGATCATCTTGGCACTGTTGCATTGTGTCACGTTCGTGCCTCCGTTCGACAGGTGAGTTTCTGCGGTCTGGCGTCATTCGGTCGGGCGCTGGATGCGGAGATATTTATATACCTGTCTTTATTTAGGTATATTTATGTACAAATATGTGACCGTCGGCACACCGGTAACTGTCCCTTTTCGACCCTTCCAGTCCCACTCATAGGCATGTCCAACCCATGCTAGAATCATTCTGGGGACCCACCTTTCTCGTGTAATGAGGTAATTACCTAAGTGTAATTACCTAAGTGTAGTTACAGGATGAGAGCTACGCTCGTGGTGTCCCGTCTTCCCAGCACTCTTTGTCATATAACGCTTTGAAACTACTGACGGTCTTGGCCTCCACCATCTTCTCACCTAACTTGTTCCAACCGTCTACCACTCTGTTTGCGAAAGTGAATTTTCTTATATTTCTAAGGCATCTGTGTTTAGCTAGTTGAAATCTATGACCTCTTGTTCTTAACCCTTAAACTGCGCATGGCGTATATATACGCCCTGAGTAACATGTCCCACGGTGCGCATGGCGTATATATACGCCATAGGGTGCCACGCCCGATTCAAATGGCCCGCGGCTACACGGGGTTCACATTAGCTTCCTCAGGGCTCTTGTAAACAGACGCAATTAAAAAAAAAATCGTGGGCAATATTCTCAGGTGTGAGAGGCACATTACTGTTGGAGCAACCAAGGCTGGCGCACGCAGCATGAGCGAGCAGCATTGCTGTTCAGCTTGTGACCACAGCATCGCCGAAAAATGTCAAAATAATATATAATTGTTATTATTTAGTGATGACAATATTACAGATGACCCCTGACTGTGATATAAATAACCAGGGTTGTGATAATAGCAGGATTGTTGTAATAATTAGCGCTGTAGGAGGAGTGATGCTGAGAGACGGAGGGAGACAGCATCGTTTACTGACTGTGTGGCCACCTGTTATTGTTTACATTCACCATACCAGCTCAGTGGTTCTCTATGGTGAACACAAATGTAGATACTTATATATAATGTGTGTATTAGTGTAATAACAGCAAAAGGATTATGCTGGGAGGAGCCATTTGGGTGACGGAGGTGACGTCGTCTGCACGATTTGTCTAGCTGTTTAGAGAGTGGCCACTATGCTCTTTGGGCGCACTACAAGCTTAGGTGTACAGTTACGGTGCATAAAACATGTAGATATTTATATATAATATGTGTATATAGGGTAATAACACTGCAAACAGTATTGTTGGGGGAGAAAGTTTAGTGTGTGTGTGACCTTGAATGAGTGAGGGAGCCGCCAGCCGCCAGCTGTGTATACCGACGACTCTTAGTGCCTGAACTAACTATATCAGCTTAGCTGTACAGTTGTGGTGAACAAAATATATACATACTTATATATAACGTCTGTATATAGTGTAATAACACCACAAATGGTATTGTTGGGGGAGAAAGTTTAGTGCGTGTGTTGAGGGAGTGGCAGCGAGTGGCTGGCTGGTGTGTGGCGGTAACTCTTCGTTGCTGCTTTTCGACTCTCAATACCAACTTAGTGGTTCGTTATGGTGACCAAAATATGCAGATACTTATATATAACCTGTGTATAGAGTGTAATAGCAGCAAAACTATTTGTTTATTTGTTTTATGAACATAATAATTGAATTACTAATATGCACACCATACGTTTGAGTATAGCGATTATTCACACACTTTTATTATATAATATATTACAATACACACTATTGAATAATATTACTTACTGCAAAAAAACTAAGAAAAATCAATCGAAGACATTGAAACAATTAGGTAATAATATCTTTGTGGCAACTCCCATCTGTCAGCGCGGGTGACGCTGACCGGCCCTGACGACCGCTCTTCAACGCCCACTTTTTGCCAGACTTCCCGGTCAATTGCGCCCAAATATGTCACCTACGATTTTTTTTCTATTTTTCCCCGTGCCAGGGGACACAAATTAACATGTTTAGAAGACGAAAAAAAAATTTTTGATTTTTTTTTTTTCTTGCGCACAGGGTGTAAATGTCCCCAGGACCCCCTGAGCAGTGTAAGGGTTAAAGTNGGTTGTGGGGTCACGGTCATGGCCTAACACCCACCACCAGTCCCCTTGTGCCGTGACATAGTGGCATTGCGTCGCCTTAAGAGGAGACGTCATTCGTCAAGGCACCAGGCCTCTTGAAATACTACACTGGGATTGGTGGATTTGAGTACAGAAGGGACCCGCTTGGCATGGTCCTACTTGGCCGGGAAGGGCATTCTTGCCTGTGTCCTTGTTTAGAGAGGTCGTATTTTCCATTGCTTGACCAAGCTTCAAAGTATTGCCTGCAACGACACCAATCACCCTGTATTGTCGTACCATCGTCCTGGGTCTGCTGAGGGAAGAATCCGGAGTCATGAGGAGGGGTAATGTCGAATTAAACAAAAGTGAACTTTATTAGTAATAGTCATCTACCGCATGATCGTTAAATGCCGCATAAAGGAAACGGACTGTTGGGGCTTATATCCGCAATTTGTAGTGACATCGTTCGTCAATCTTGCCTTAGTCAGAAGGTACCTGGTAGTGACAAACTCGGGAAGGTTTTCCAGTGTTGTGGGAAAACCTAGAGTGTGTGATTCCGGGAATTACAAGTCAAATAGTTTGGACTCTTAACTTTTACCAAGCCGTGTCGAGCAGTTTTGCACTGCACCGCACCTCCCCTTTGTATACAAAAGCCGTTGTTGTGGGCGAGGTGAGTGCATATATGAAACATCGTTAGCCGTGAGGAGGGCTTCCGAGCTTGTCTCGCTCCACCATGCCAAGCCTTGGCTAAACACCTATTGTACCTCCCACCAGCCTGTGTGCTGTTTCTTAACACTGGGCCAGTCATCTGTGGCCCTGTCTGACCACAGGTGAGTGTTTCCACTTCAGCCTACTTCAGTTCCAGTCTATTGCTGCTTCAGTGAGGGTGGGGACACATGGAAGTGTGAGGGAGTAGAGGCCTGCCTGTGTGAAGAATGAGTACCGTATTTTGTTTTGGTGTATTAGACTCAGAAACTGACTTCGATACCAGTGGTCCATCTTGACATTGTCCATTAACACCTGTGAGGTGATTGGAATTGTAGATGCCTGAGTTACACCTGGATTAACGTCAATCAAAGGGAGCCGGTCGGCCGAGCGGACAGCACGCGGGGCTTGTGATCCTGTGGTCCTGGTTTCGATCCCAGGCGCCGGCGAGAAACAATGGGCAAAGTTTCTTTCACCCTATGCCCCTGTTACCTAGCAGTAAAATAGGTACCTGGTGTCAGTCAGTTGTCACGGGCTGCTCCTGGGGGTGGAGGCCTGGTCGAGGACCGGGCCGCGGGGACACTAAAAAGCCCCGAAATCATCTCAAGATAACCTCAAGAATCAAGTTGAGGAGAGGGCCCAACTGTGAGTTTGGACGTTGTGTATGAGTACACGGGAAACACATTTAGTTGTGTGGAGTTGTGATGGATAATTACTGTATCTTAAAGGGTGGAGGAAAGTGTTGATTTTATTCTTTCATGCTGTATGCCCCATATGTGTCATGTATGTGATATCTTTTTAGGAGTAACCAGTTCCGGCAGTGTGAAAATGTGCAACGGGAGAATTCCCAGTGGTGGTTATTCAATATACTGTATTATATCTTGGCCAGTGTATTTTATACACTGTGTGTATAAATAAGTTGTGTGTTTGAGTGGTGATTTCAGTATTGTTATTTTACTGTGGGAGTGTTATTCATTTGCAATGGGCTGCAAGGGTGTACTGCCAGTACTCACTTCCCCCTTCAGAGCAGGAGAGATTGCTGAAATAGAGGGAATACAGAGAACATATACGGCACGCATAGACGAGGTAAAGCATCTAAATTATTGGGATCGTCTCAAAGCTCTCCAAATGTACTCACTAGAAAGAAGACGAGAGAGATATCAAATAATATACACCTGGAAGATACTGGAGGGCCAAGTACCAAATCTGCACAGTAAAATAACGACGTACTGGAGTGAACGATATGGAAGAAAATGCAGAATAGAACCAGTGAAGAGCAGAGGTGCCATAGGCACATTCAGAGAACACTGTATAAACATCAAAGGAACTCCCAGAATCCCATCAACCAACCAACCAGTGATTTGTGAAGTGTTACTTGTCTGTACGACAAGGCCTTGGGTGAAATCTGTAATTGTACACCAATTAGGGATTCAGTGTGAGTTGATTGTGGGATATTAATGTCATCCAAGGGGAACACTTTGCTTAGTGAGGGTACTGCTGTGTTGTGGGAATCAGTGTTGATGTTACCCGCTTATGCAAGGTGTCGAGTAACATAGGAAACTAGAATAATGAACCCTTGTTAATGTAATTTTGTCATGAGACCGTGGAGACATCTGTCGATTGGGTGACAGGAGTGTCGAATGTAACTCGTCTGGATTAATAGGCTGTCATTGTGGTAGTAATTAATTGGGAATTATTCATTGAATGCTTGATGGGTCAAGTGTGGTGTAATTAAGGGCTTACAAGTAATCGTTGTCAGTTGAGTGTCTGTGAGACACGATTGTGTTAACGTAATTGAATTGTTGCTGACCGCTATTGACGGTCAATTAAAGTAATTGTCATTGTAATTCAATTAGTGTACTTTTACTGTTGTTGTTTGTGTCTTGAGAGACAAGTGTTAACGTAAAATTGATAGGGGGGTTATCAGTGTTGGATTAACCAACCTAGTCAGTGAGGTCTTCTTGCAGTGGGTTACAAGTGACAAGTGCCATTTGTGATTATAGTATTTATCTCACAGGGAGGGCTGTGAGTAATATTGATTGCAAGGTTGCATCATAAGTGGGCACACTTCTGTTCAGTTAATGTCGCTATTCAGCCCCACGATTACAGATAGGATTCCGTGGTTATACTAGGCTGTTGAATTAGCTGTATTTATTGTGCCACTGGAAGACAGTAAAGTAACATAAATTCATTGTTGTAGTAGTTCTGGTCTTTTGTTGAATAAACTGTTATTGTTCAAAGATACGGTCTTTACATTCAACCCTACAATAATATTGTCCCACTTATCATTGTTCTGCAAAGTCAATCATACTTGTGAACCTTTATGTAGGTCTGCTCTTGAGACGAAGTCAGATTCATAGCTCCATGCACCAAAATAATTTGGTGTGAGATCCTAGGATCTATCCGTAATTAGTTGCTCCGGCACTAAGAGGAGGTCAACGACCTAGTGGATGGGTCGTCAACTTTAGGTTGACGTTGTGGTGGAGTGCTCCCCTCCCTCTATGGTCTCTTACCTAAAGTAAACGCTGCTTATGCAGTCCTTTCTGTTTGAGGTCTGCCTCCCAAGAGAGGTAGTAACATTCACATTACACTAACAGAGGAAAATCTCACATCCCTTCGATCCCACTTGGGTTTTGGTACCCTCTTTGTTGGGTTTGTTGTTGCAGGGGAAGGGGTTTCTTATCCCCTTCTCTGTAGCAGTATGATTTGGGGTCGGCTCCTCCCCGGGTTCGGTTCCCTCTTTGTGGAGGTTTTCTCCCTCACGAATTCTGCCTAAGGAGGTTCGGGAGGCAATTGTGGCTTACCTCCTGCAAGACCCGGATTTTGCCTCTGTGATGGATCTGTCCTCGTTTGAGTATGGTTCTTCTTCCCAATATTGGGTATATTATGAGGTTCCAGAGTCTTCCTGGCTTGCAGACTGCCCTTTCTTTTTGCAGGGAGCATGGCATGAGTTTTGTCAGACTCACACACTCGAATGGCAGGAGGCTGCTACCGTTCTGGTAGCAGCCTCTCGGTGCGAGGGAGGGTGCTCGCCAAACTCATTAGTGAGCACCCGAGTTTGAGCGAGTTAAACTTTAAGGGGGGGAGTGGGGTGAGGGGGGTGAGTTTGAGTACATTAATGCATGCTTGTTCACTCCTGTGCTTCCTCAGAATGTTGACTTTGTTCAGCTGCACGTGCAGGTTCCCACCCTTTCGGCGTCTTTGGCGGCTGTGGACTTACTCACTCGCGGGCATTTGGCCTCGGTCTTGCACTTCTTTTCCCTTCTTGAGTTGTCCATGGACTGACTTGGGAAGGTTGTGGAGGTGTATGCTGGGCCTTCGTCTGGGGCACAGGCCTCAGCGGCTAGGGTGTCAGCTGTGCTGTTGAACCTGTTTGCGCTGATTCTCAGGGAGACTGTGTCTCTGTTCTTTGCCTCTCTCCTTGTGTATCGCTAAACCGTGCTCACTCTTTCCTTGGACTCCGATTGGGTCCCTGGCTCTTAGGTTTTCGTCCCATTTTTGTCCATTGCTGTTTGCGGAGTCTGCTGTCACTCAGTTTCTGCAGGTGGCCTCATCTAGTTGTCATCTAATGTTGGATTTGTTGCTTCTCCAGGGTGGCCGTTCTTGGGGCATCTTAGAAGGGTTGTGCCAGGGTTTCGGGGTTCTTTCAGTCAGGGTGTCAGTTTCCTTGTTGTCAGTTTCTGAGCCAGCAATTCTTTCGCAGATGGCGTCATCTGGTTGGCACAATGCACGCTCTGCTCGTCGGCCAGCTTCTCGTAAGGGGCCTCGGCTCTTTCATGGGTCGCCCCGTTGATGGGGCAATTGGGGAGGAGGCTCGCAGTATTTCCTGATGCCTGGTCCCATGATTTGTGGGCGTTTCGGGTCATGTCCTCCGGCCTGTGGTGGCATTGGGTGGCTCCTCCTTCGGGGGGGTTAGGGGCTAACGGGGCAGGCTTCTTCCCCTTCGCTCTGTTGGGTCATCTTGGAGTGAGTACTCTTGGGTGTGGTCGAAACGATCCCGCTACTCAGGTGGGTTTCCCGCCTGTTTCCGGCACCGATACGGGACTGTGCGAATCTGCAGTTCATTTTGGATTTGTCCCGTCTGAATCCCTGGAGTCCTTGCCCCTCCTTTCGGATGACTACTCTGTCCCAGGTCCGGCTTCTTTTGGAGCTGGGTTCTTGGATGGTTTCTCTGGACCTCTGGGACGCGTATTGGCACATCTGATTCATCCGGAGTTCAGGAACTGGTTGGGTTTCGTTGTGGGGCGGCAGGCTTACCACTTTCATTGCCTTCCTTTTGGCTTGAATCTGGCACTTCGCATATTTGTGCATCTTACCCAGGTTGTGGTGACCCATCTGCATCTGCTAGGGGTTCGGGTTCTGTCCTATCTTGATGACTGGTTTGTGTGGGCTCCCAGCTGGTCTGCTTGTCTGTTCACCAGGGGTGTAATTCTTTCCAAGCTCGCTGGATTCGGATTTCTGGTGAACTGTTGGAAGTTCCATCTGGTTCCGTCTCAGGTTCGGACTTGGCTGTGCTTCGTGTGGGATTCTAGAACCGCTTCCATGTCTCTCCGTCTGGTGGCGTTCCCGCCTTCAGATGTCTCTGGGGGGAAGGGGGTCCCGGGGTTACTTGGTCAAGTCTTTCAATGGGCCACAGAAAATAATATGATGTTTAACGAAGAAAAGTTCTAATTATGGTACTGTGCTTTGGAAAAGTAAAGACATGAAAACAGAAACCAGATATAAAACACAATTTTTCAGTATTGAAAGAAAAAGCAATGTAAAAGATTTAGGAGTAATCATGCCAAAAGACTTTAATTTTAAACAACACAACAAAACTTTTATAACTGCATGAAAAATGATAGGTTGGATATCGAGAACCTTCGAAACAAGGGATGCCACACCAATGATAATTTGTAAGACATTAGTGCTCTGTAGATTAGAATATTGTTGCACACTATCAGCCCCATTCAAAGCTGAAGAAATTCCTGAGCTAGAGAGCATGCAGAGATCTTTTACCACTAGAATCCATTCAATAAAGCATCATAATTATTGGGACCACCAAAAATGTTTAAATCTGTATTCCCTAGAGTGCAGGTGGAAGAGATACACAATAATTTAAACTTATAAAATATTAGAAGTACTGGCTCTAAATCTAAACACAGAAATAACACCTCATAAGACCAGAAGGCATGGCAGGATGAGGAAAATAGTTCCACTGAAAAGCAGAGGTGTAATAGGCATGCTGAGCGAGAACTCGATCAATATCAAAGACCCAAGACTTTCCAACGCTTTTCCTCTACACATATGGGGCATAAATGGCTGACCTCTTGCAGTGTTCAAAAGAGAACTCAACATGCATCTTCTAATGATACCTAATCAACTAGGCTGGGACTCGTACATCAGACAGTGAGCACTTGCATCGAAAAGCTTTGTTGATCAGATCAGCAACCAGGAGACCGGGCCACGGGAACATTGGTCTTAGAAATCATCAGCAGGTAGTAGATAGGCGCTGACTTTCGCAGTCTCTACCATGTTCATCAGTTCGTTAGTTGATTGTACAGTACTGTATATGAATTCCAAACTGAGGGGTGGAATGAATGTGATTTGGGACTCTCGGACACCTGGTGGCAGCTATCCATACTAATGAGTTGATGCTTGTAAGAGTGATTTGTTCATTTTAACTGAATTGTTTTGTAGAGTCCTTCAAATGTTTTGGTGCTTTCTTTTCTATAAACCTTGCAGTTGTCTGTAACTCTTAGCTGACTTTCTGATTGCTTTCCCAGTAGGGTGATGAAAATAGTACCAGCTCCCTACAAACCTGTGAGGGGTGGGGGTTAACAGGATTCTGGCTCTGGTCTCTGGGAGGCCAAACAGGACTCATGAAGCTGATCTGATCCTGTAGTGGGGAGCCATCTCAGTGAGATAACTTCAGGGAGCTACCAGGGCTTTACTAGAAAGAGATATTTCATTACATTCAATGTTGTTTTCTGGGGGGAGCCCCGTCGGCTCCCCGGAGCTATCCCAGGCTGATATGCTAATGTCAGACTTTGGCATCAGTCATGTGTATGGAGTTCTTAGGCCTACTGGGGACCACGGCCAGAACCGGGCCCCCTCAGAGAGGCAAGGGGAGCAATGGCCTATAGAAGCCACCGTGTGATTGGAAGCATTCTATGTCTGCCATCGACCGGGACAGGCACCCAGAAAGGTAAGCGCCCCAAAACAAACCCCTATTCTGGTTAAAATTGCTACCAAAAGTCGAACTAGTGGATAGAACTCCCCAACAGAAAACAAGCAAACTAGTATGACGTCACACGTCACCGCGCCGCTGTCTGCGCAGCTCCCCCCTCCCCGGGAGGGGGAAGGGGAGCCCCAGACCTCACACGCCGGCTATCCACCCATCAGTTCTTCGGCTGATGCTATAGGCACCGGTTATGTGCTCCGGCTCCAGTGGTTGTTTCAGCACTGTACCTAGAGTGTGGTGTCTGTTTTTCTAGGTGGTGCGTGAGCCGGGAGTGATTCTCCAGTACTCGGGCTGCATGCGCCTAGGGTTCCCTTCCCTAGGTGCCCTGTAAGTACTGCCCTTGGGACTTGGGGCCACCTTCCACAAGTTCCTTGGGGTCTGCCCCTGCTAGGCCGTTTACTGCTTGGTTTTCGGCCGCTCTTTGTGTGCTCGGGTGTTCTGTCTCCCTTGGTCGCCTTAGGGTAAGGGGCAGTTTTGCACTGGTGGGGCGCAGGGTACTGTGCAGCTTGTCTTTTCCCAATCATAGCGGCCGGCTCTGTTCCGCTTGGGTATGCTGTCCTCTTGCGGGGTTTTCTTTTTCTTTTTGTTTATCTACCTGGTGGGGGGGTCTGCCTTCGTTCTTGCCCCTTGGGTCCCTTGTGTTCTGAGTATTTCTGGTGGCACCCCCTGCTAGGTCCCCGTGAGTGTACACATCCCGGGGGTTCAGCTCTTAGAAAGTTGTTTGGTAGTTTTGGGTGCCGGTTAGCAGTACCCTGCCTGGGCTTACCTGAGCGCGAGTCCTCTTATAGTAAACGCTCGGGACCCTGGGAAACCCCTGGGGGCGCGTGGGTCCGATGGATGTGACCCCAGAGCCCCCCCCCTCGCTTCCAGCGAGTTTGAGGGTTGCTCACCCCTTGTCTCTGGGTGACTCTGTTTTGCCTCCGTCTGCTGCCTGTGGGGTCGGTGACACCTTCGACCCGGAGTCCTGCGAGTTTGTTGCTTGTTGTGGCTCGGTTACCCAGTTGTGCTAAGCTGGTGCGGGCAGCAGAAGCGTTGCACTTGAGCCTTGGTGGTGGCAACGCTCTCGTGGTAACTCCCCGGGAACCCCGGGGCTGCCCCGTTTTGGTTCTTGGTTTTTCCCCTGGATTCCCCTTCCTGCCTGCATCCGGTTCCTTACCGTCTGTAGGTTCAGGGCGGGGTTTGTTGGTGTTGAGACTCGGGCAGTCTCGGGGAAATCCCCTTCCGGGGTAGTGACGGGGGCATTTGAGCCTGTTCCTCCAGCCGTGTTGTAAGAGTCTGCCAGTGGGCTCCCTTCCTTCGTGTTTTCACGGCTGCCCCGGTTTTCTGGTACGGCCGGGGCTTTGGGGGGACGGCTCGGCCCCGGGCCTGTCGTGTGGGTTCCCGGGGCTGGGGAGGGGCTGACTTGGGGGGCCTTGGCCCCGTTGGTCCCCGTGGGGGTTTTTATCCCCCTCTAGGCGGGGCTTGTGGTTACGCAGAGTAGGGTTTTCCTCCCCACTCGCCGTACGTGCTGTTTGGGCGTCAGCCCCTCCCCGGGCTCGGTTCCTTGGCCTTTGAGTCGGTTGGTTCCGTCCTGTGGGTGGATGTTTCCCCCCACCCCTTGTTGGGACGGTGTTTTCGTCATGTTTCCCCGTTTTGGGGGTTCTACGTGACTACTGGTCTCGGGTGCGCCTGCGCCTTTGTGTGCCTTCGGGACTGGGTTTGGCTTCCGTGTTCTCGAGGGTACGGGAAGGTTTTTCGCTACTTCCCGCGTTATTGGAACGTCTGTCGGCTCCTCGTTCTTGTCGCCGTTTTGGGCTCTTTGTAGTCCGGTTGGGCTCCTTGTAGCCCTGTTGGGCTCATTTTGGGCCGGTTTGGGCTCCTTATGGGCCGGTTGGGCCACTTGTGGCCCTGTTGGGCTACTTGTAGCCCTGTTGGGCTACTTGTAGCCCTGTTGGGCTCCTTGTTGCCTTGTTGGCTTGCTTGTGGCCCGGCTGTGTGCCTTTTTTGGGCTCTGTCTTCGCTTCTTTGGCCGGTTTTATGATTCCTGCTCTCTTTTGGCTCCTTTTCTAGTGCAGTAGTCCTGGTTGCCGCCTTCCCGCAGGGCCGGTTGCGCGTTTTCGGCCAGCGTGTCGTGCGCCGCGGAGTTTGTTTTGGTCTGGGCGGTGTGTGGTGCTGGTGTTAGACGCCTTTTTGCTCCAGTGCTTCGCCTCTCGCTCTTCTCCCTTGCCGCGGTATGTGCCCCTTCGCTCCGGGGGTGTCCTGGGTTCCAGTTGTGGGGAGGCCGCCGAGGTTTTCCCTGTGTCATGGGTGGGGGCCGCCTTCTTCGCCTCTCACCTGCTCTCCTGCAGGTCTGGCTTTTTCGTCTTCACCTGGCGGTACTCCCAGGTTCTTCTGGGCTCGGTTGAGTCGTGTCACTTCGTGCCACCGTTCGCCAGGTGAGTTTTCTGCGGTCTGGCATCTTTTGGCAGGGCGCTGGATGCGGTGTTATATACCTGTCTTTATTTGGGTATCTTTTGTACGACTGAGACCGTTCGCACACCAGTGTCTGTCCCCCTTTTTCACCCCTTCCTGTCCCACTCTTGTGCATGTCCAACCCATGCTAGGGTCATTAAGGGGTTCCACCTTTGTTAGTGTTATGAGGTGGGGGTTGTGGTGTTGGTTCTGTACTCGCCTGGTAGGGCTCCTGGCTGTGCTTGCAAGGTTTTTGCGCTCTGGTGTTTGGGTCCCGCCTATGTAGTAGTACTTGCGGGATAGTACCAGTGGAGTGCAGTGGTGCTATAGGCACCATCGGGGAACACTGTATATCCATCTGAGGTCTGCAGTTGTTACACGACCTACTTGCGAGCATACGCCTTCTTGCTGGTACGTTACCTTGGGGTTTTCCTTGAGGTGCTTCCGGGGCTTAGCGTCCCCGCGGCCCGGTCGTTGACCAGGCCTCCTGGACTGATCATCCTGGCTGTTGGACGTGGCTGCTCGCTGCCTGACGTACGAGTCTCAGCCTGGTTTGATCGGGTATCCTTTGGAGGTGCTTCTCCAGTTCTCTCTTGTACCACCCCGTCCTCGCAAGTTTAATAAGTCATTATTGACTTATTAGTTACGTGCATGGGTGACAAGCATCATAGTTTCCCTTTCAAAACTTCATGGAAAACACCGACCTTACTTAACCTACTTAGCATGTTAACATAAGCATCTTATGGTTTCGTAATTACAGTTGTTACTTAACCTATTATAGGTATAACAACGCTGAACACTGTGGGGGATTGCCAGTTATGCCCCTTATGGTCCGTCCGTGGACTTCCGGGGCACGCTTGCTTGCTTTCGAATTAGTTATGGCCATCCTGGTTGTGAGGAGTCTGTGGGCCTGCAGGCCGCTCCATGCGGCTGCCTGGTGGGCCTCCTCCTGGCCGGTCTAGCCTGGCCTCGGGCCAGGCTTGGGGTGTACACGAGCTCCTAGTTCCCCATCCAGCCGATTTTGAGCGGGGTTTCTCCGCCGTCGGTCGCCTGGTATGCGGGTTCCTGGGCCTGCTGGGTTCTGTCGTGTACTCACCTAGTTGTGCTTGCGGGGGTTGAGCTCTGGCTCTTTGGTCCCGCCTCTCAACCGTCAATCAACAGGTGTACAGTTTCCTGAGCCTATTGGGCTCTATCATATCTACACTTGAAACTGTGTTTGGAGTCAGCCTCCACCACATCGCTTCCTAATGCATTCCATTTGTCAACCACTCTGACACTAAAAAAGTTCTTTCTAATATCTCTGTGGCTCATTTGGGCACTCAGTTTCCACCTGTGTCCCCTAGTGCGTGTGCCCCTTGTGTTAAACAGCCTGTCTTTATCAACCCCCCTTTTTCGTGTCTCCGTGGGCCCTGTCTGGGGTCTGTCTGCTCCGTTCTGCCTTTGCGGGAGCACGTTGCTCTTTACCTGTGGCATGTTGCGGTGGTGCCTGTTGCTACTACTGCGCGTGTGCTTTAGTACCGTGTTTCGCGGTGGCGTGTCCTTATTCCTGGGGTTTATGTTTCTGCTCTTTCGTCCTGCCTCACCCCAGTTGTTTTTCCTGGCATCTCTTTTTGTCTGTTTTGCCTGCACTTACTGCTATGTTGGGGGGGGGGGCGTGGTCGGTTTCCACCACTTCCTTGCTTGTGCGTTCCCTTGTTTTCCTCCTCTGCCACAGGGGTGTTCTGCGTGTGTTCCTTGGCTTCTAGGGCTTTTTTCGGCCTGTGTCCTGTGGTGTGCTTCTTTGTATCGGTCTGTTGCAGTTGCTCGTACCTCTTGGTTTGGGTCCAGTTCTGGCGGCAACCCGTCCGCCTTCTTGGGTTTCCTTGCTTGCCCTGCCAATTGGTTTTTTCGGGGTCTGGCGATGTCCCGCGTCGGACCTGTCATTTCTGAACTCCTGGCGGGTTTGCTTGCTTGGAGTTTTTCTGTTCGGCAGACGTTCCATCTCCTTGTGCCACCTGAGTTCGGTGGTCGCGCCCGAGATCCTCTTGCGGCTCCGCCTTTTCCTGGGCTCGGAGGGGCCTTATTGGGGCTGCTTCCGTCTGCCTCATGGTCTCGCCTCCAGCTGGTGGTCGGTGTCCCACCTGCGTGTTTCTCTTGGCGGCAGTATGGGGTGTTTTGGCGGTCCTTCCTTTTCCTGTCCCTTCTTAGGTGGTTACTCTTGTTACCGTCGGCTTGGTTTTTGGTGGGGGTTGGGGGCCGTCGTCGTGCCGCATACTGTCGCCTCTCTCTTTTTGTGCGGCGCTGGCGGGGCCGCTTTGGCTTGCTTTCGGTCTTGGTGTTGCTTCTACACCGTTAGTAAGCTGTCTTGTGCGTCGTTTCACCTCCGGCCTGTTCGTGCGCCGCTTGCACCATCCTGGTCTCCGCGGTTGTGTGCCACGGCGTCTGTGTCCGGAGCGCATTTTGCGTTGATCCGGTTCTGTTCTTCCTGGTTCGCCTGTGCTGGTGTCCCGGGTTGTCAGCCGTGTTCTTGCGGCTCGGCTGCCTGTGTTCTTCCCTCCTGTCCGTGGCGTTCGTGGCTTTGCTGCTCTCGCTGCCGTTTGGATGACGTGTTCTCGCAGTCTTTCGGGCATGGATCTTTGGTGTTCGTTCGAGGGCCTTGCTGTTCGTTGTTGTGTTCCCGGGACTGTCCGGGGCTGTGGCGCCTTGGGTTGGCATTGCTGCCGGTTGTCTCGCTTCCAGGGGAGGGGTGCGTGGTGTCCGCCTCCCGGTTCCGTCCCTTTTGATCTTCCTCTGTGGGTAGTTAGCTCCGGGGAGCCGACGGGGCTCCCCCCAGAAAACCAGCGTTGAATGTAATGAAACGCCATTTTCTGGGTGAGTCCCGGAGGCTCCCCGGCAACCCTCCCTCCCTCCGGTTGGCGGTTTTTCGCGTGTCTTGACATCCAGCCTCAGAACTGATGGGTGGATAGCCGGCGTGTGAGGTCTGGGGCTCCCCCTTCCCCCTCCCGGGGAGGGGGGAGCTGCGCAGACAGCGGCGCGGTGACGTGTGACGTCATACTAGTTTGCTTGTTTTCTGTTGGGGAGTTCTATCCACTAGTTCGACTTTTGGTAGCAATTTTAACCAGAATAGGGGGTTTGTTTTGGGGCGCTTACCTTTCTGGGTGCCTGTCCCGGTCGATGGCAGACATAGAATGCTTCCAATCACACGGGGGCTTCTATAGGCCATTGCTCCCCTTGCCTCTCTGAGGGGGCCCGGTTCTGGCCGTGGTCCCCGGTAGGCCTAAGAACTCCATACACATGACTGATGCCAAAGTCTGACATTAGCATATCAGCCTGGGATAGCTCCGGGGAGCCTCCGGGACTCACCCAGAAAATGGCGTTTCATTACATTCAACGCTGGTTTTTTATGCTGCTTGTTCTATGTACTGTTTAAATGAAAATTGTGAGTGGATAACCTTCTTTTATTTTATTTCAACAGCCAGATAGCTTCTTCCCTGTATTGCGAATATTGCTTCCAGCACTGGACCGATCAAGAGGGGCTTATGGTGTGAAAGAACGGAAGCTGGCAGAGTTATATATCCGTATACTTGGTCTGAAGAAGGATGGCAATGATGCTCAGAAATTATTGCATTTTCGGTACTTATAACTACCATGTTGTTTAAGTTTTCATTTTCTACTGAGTGGAAAGTTGTAGGCATTTAAAAATTGGCCATAATTGCTGTATTTATTCAACTTTGACAAAACCTGTTTCCGAGCTATCACATTTTCGGATGTTGCCTAAGGTAAGAATTGACTGTCCTGTGACAAGAGCTATGTACAGTGGTACCTCGGAATGCGAGTGTCCCTGTATGCGAGTTTTTCGGAAGACGAGCAGGATTTCCTCGAAAATTATGTCTTGGAACGCGAGGGTTACCTCGGGACGTGAGTTTGTTGATACACGTACAGGCCGACCTAGCGCGTGGTGGATCGGTGATCATCGCCCCTCTGCCCCTCAGTTTACCATTGTCTCGCGCCCAGTGACTATCCCACATCAATTCTTCACCTGGATTTTCAGTGTTTTGTTGGATTTTTGGTCATTTGACTATACAATTTGTTATTATATATCTCACCATGGGTCTCAAGAAAGCCATTGATAACGTTCAACCTAAGAAAATAGCTGTGAGTAGAGGCAGTAGAGGATGTCCCTCCTTGATTAAGAAAATGTGTGAAGTATGGGAAGAACTGCAAAGTTTTGTTGAAAAAACTCACCCAGATAAAGCTGTAGCAGGCCGTTGCATTGACCTTTTAAATGATAATGTGATGTCTTACTACAGACAAGTGTTAAAATGTAGGGAAAAACAAGTGTCTTTAGAGAAATTCTTAGTAAGACAAGCAAGTCCTAGTGGTATGCTGGCAAAATGTGCCAGTGTGTGCATACCAGTGAAGTCCTCACTGCCTGATGTGATAATGGAAGGGGACTCCCCTTCCAAACAGTAACTCCTCTCCTCCTCCCCCCTCCTCACCATCTTCCATACGCCTACAGCATTCAAGAGCAAGGTAAGTAATAACTTGAACATAGTTTTGTAGGTTTATTTAGATGAATTAGGTATAAAAATTTAGTTTGATATGGGGTTTTTGGGGTAGTCAGGAACGGATTAATTCATTTCCCATTATTTCTTATGGGGAAATTAGCTTCAGAATACGAGTTTTCGGAATACGAGGCGTCTCCAGGAACCCATTAAACTCTTAAACTGAGGTATGCCTGTACAGGCTACCAGGATGACATAACCAGGATTTAAGTCTGTATTTCCTGGAGTGCAAGCAGGAGAGATACATAATAATTTTAACTTGGAAAATATTATGATTATTATTGGGACCGATTCCAAATTGTACATGGAAACAGTGCCACATGAGACCAGAAGGCATAGCAGGAAGTGCAGAACATTCCCACTGAAAAGCAGAGGTGCAATAAATATGCTGAGAGAGAGCGCTTGGTCATCATCAGAGGCCTAAAACTTTTCAACACGCCACCTCTAAACAAAAGGGGACGCAACCAACCGACCTCTCACAGTGTTCAAAAGAAAACATGATAAACACCGCTGAAGCATACCTGATAACCAGGCTGTGATTTATATATCAAGCTGCCACATCCAGCAGTGTGGTTGACCAGACCACTAACCCGGGGCCAGATTCATGAAGAAGTTACACAAGCACTTACGAACCTGTCCATCTTTTCTCAATCTTTGGCGGCTTTGTTTACAATTATTAAACAGTTAATGAGCTCCAAAGCACCAAAAGGCTGTTTATAACAATAACAACAGTTGATTGGGAAGTTTCATGCTTGTAAACTGTTTAATAAATGTAACCAAACCCGTCAAAGAATGAGGAAAGATATACGTGTTCGTAAGTACTTACGTAACTGCTTCATGAATCTGGCCTCAAGAAGCCTGGTCAGAGACTGGGCCATGAGGCTGTTGATTCTCAGAACCATCGCAAGGTAACAGGATAAGGTAATCATGCACAGTCAGGCACAATGACATGACCAGTGTCATCATGCACAATCAGGCAGGATAATATGACCATAGTCATCATGCACAATCAGTCAGGATAACATGACCAGGGTTCTCATGCACAATCAAATAGGATAATATGATCAGGGTCATCATGCACAATCAGGCAAGATAACATGATCAGGGTCATCATGCAAAGTTAGGCAGGATAGCATGACCAGGATCATCATACACAATCAGGCAGAATAACGTGACCATGGACATCATACACAATTAGGCAAGATAACATGATCAGGGTCATCATGCACAATCAAACAGGATAATATGATCATGGTCATCATGCACAATCAGGCAGGATAACATGATCAGGGTCATCATGCAAAGTTAGGCAGGATAGTGCGACCAGGATCATCATACACAATCAGGCAGAATAACATGATCAGGGTCATCATGCAAAGTTAGGCAGGATAACATGAGCAGGGTCACCATGCATGCTCAGGCAGGATAACGTGACCATGGACATCATGCACAAATAAACACAGTCACTGAGAAGGGTGTCGACGAAATACATGCATACTTTGTTATGCAATTCCCTTGGGAATCTCCGCAAGCAGACTTTAAGATTATGGTCCTTGAAGGATAAAAGAACCAGACAAATCCTCATCTGCTACGTAACATTGCACAGATGCATATAGAAGCAAACTTGGTATCCGACAGCTTCACTTCCTCCACAGATGGATCAGTAGACCAGCAGGGACAAGAAACAGGAGCTGCAGTTAAAGCAAGAAACTGTAAATAGTTGGAGACTCTCAAATAGATGTTTGACTTTACAAACAGAGATGCTAGCCATTCAAAAGGCTTTGGAACATGTTCTTGCTGAACATTGACAATATGTTATCAGACATACAGATTCGAGAACTGCCATTGAAACCTTGCAACAAGAACACATATGTGATAACATACATTTGATCACAAATGTCATATCATTGATGCAAACACTCAAACGACAAGGCAGATGGGTACTTATCAACTGGTGCCAAGTCATGTGGGAATAATAGGAAATGACACTGCAGACGAAGCTGCAAAACTTGCAACTAAGAGAAGAAATGTAGACATTTACATACCACAGAATCTATCACAGATTATGAAAGTAATTAGAAACAGAGCAATGCAAAAGATGTACAGTGACCACATCACAGCAGTTGCAACATCAGGAACTGTGGGTTGGTACAAGAATTCAACCAACTATGAACCACTTAGTTTGATGAAAGGGAGCAGTAGAGCAACAGAAGTACACTTATATCGCATCAGGCTTGGATACCCATGTGCATGGGAAATAGGCTTACAGGTTCCGAAAGATGAGAGGAAATGTCAACACTGTGAAGAAATGCCCGACAGACCACTGGAACATTATCGAACTCAGTGCACAGTTACAAACCCATTAAGATTTAAACTTAGATTCAACAGAGCAGAAGAAGTTGTTAAACACATATGGCAAAATCTTACTGAAGCGACCACATGAGTCATAAATGCTCATACTCTGCCCAAGTAAAACAGAAACAAAGCAACACTTAGTGGGCCAGCCAGAGGCTTAGGGCCCGCGCAGGAATATCCCTGCAAAAAAAGAAAAACAAATTATGCACAATCAGGCAGGATAACATGACCAGGGTCATCATGCACAGTCAAGCAGGATAACATGACCAGGGTCATCATGCACAGTTAGGCAGGGTAACATGACCAGGGTCATCTTGCACAATCAGACAGGATTACATGATCAGGGTCATCATGCACATTCAGGCAGGGTAACATGACCAGGGTCATCTTGCACATTCAGGCAGGATAACAAGACCATGGTCATCATGCACATTCAGGCAGGATAACATGATCAGGGTCATCATGCAAAGTTAGGCAGGATAACATGACCAGGGTCATCATGCACATTCAGGCAGGATAACATGACCATGGACATCATGCAAAGTTAGGCAGGATAACATGACCATGGACATCATGCACAATCAGGTAGGACAACATGATCAGGGTCATCATACAAAGCTAGGCAGGATAACATGACCAGGGTCATCATGCATACTCAGGCAGGATAACAAGACCATGGACATCATGCACAATCAGGCAGGATAACATGATCAGGGTCATCATGCACAGGCAGGATAACATGACCAGGGTCATCTTGCACAATCAAGTAGGATCATGTGACCAGGGTCATCTTGCACAATCGGGCAGGATAACATGATCAGGTTCATCATGCACAATCAGGCAAGATAACATGACCAGAGTCATCATGTACTCTCAGGCAGGATAACATGACCAGGGTCATCATGCACAGCCAGGCAATACAACAGGCAGTACAACAACCAGGCAATACAGACTGAAGATCTGGTGCACCAATGACTATGGATTATCAAATATAGCAGATAAACACAAAGAATTGACTGAGGAAACAGACTCTGATATAACCACATTAGTAGGGACCAAACTAACTGGTATGATTAGTAATGCGATATTCCCAAGGGAATTCCAGATAATGAGAAGCAAAAAGATTACAAAGCGGTGGTGGTGGTGGTAAAAAGAAACTGCTAGTAAAACGAAAACTAGATTTTTGCAGGGTTTTGTTTAGAGGTGGCAAATAACTACAGGGGCTACATTGTGGGGATCATTTCATTGTATGGTGAGAAAGTGGTTGTGACTGTAATCTACAACCCCCAGACAACCACAGAAGACTGAGGCAAGAATATAAAATTATGAATAGAGCTTGCTGGAGTATCCTCCAAGGGGAGGCAGGCACAGCCCATAGACTGAAAGCAAAACTCCTGGTAAATAGGAGACTTCAAGCATGGCCAATTGACTGGGAAACAATGGACCAAAGAGGTGGAGATGAAACATGGAGAGCAAAGTTTGTAGTAGTAGTAGAGGAACTTCCTAATGCAACATGTAAGAGAGGAAACAAAAAGTAAAGGCGGGGTGACCTACCAGCTAGGCTAGATCTGGTCTTCACACATAATGAGATGGGCATTGAAAACATTGAACATGAAATGCCATTAGGAGCCAGTGACCCCTGCATTTTAGTGTTTGAATAAATAGTGACAGTGAAGACCGTAAACAGATGTAACAAGGGGAAGAATGTAAGGCTAGCATACAAGAGAGGGGAATACCAGATGGCCAGAGAATTCCTGGGGTGTATAGAATGGGGAGGAGAACTTGGAGGAAAATCAACACAGGGAATGATGGACTATGTAATGAACAAACTCAGAGAAACTGAAGAAAGATCTATACCACCACTAAGGGATAAGAGAAGTAAAATGTACATTAGCCCATGGTTCAACAGGCAGTGTCTGGAAGCAAAGAGAAGAAGAAAAAGAGCATGGAAAAAAAATGTTGAGAACACAGAACAGAAGGAAATCACAATGCATACAAAAGACAATATGGTCATCTGAAAGGAGAGGAAAGGAATGAACCCAGTTCAACCCAGACAAGTCAAGGATGAACTGGAGATCCGGAAAGTCCTGTTTTGAATGCCAAATCCAAGGCAGAGGCCACAGAAGAGGGGGGGTAGCCGGAAAGACCCAGAAGCCTCAGCAGGAACAGTAGGCCTAACTGCCTCTGCGCCCAAGTCAGAAGGGGCAAACCCCGGATCTGCCCAAGCCACATCCCGAGCTAAACCCTGCCTCAGCTTTGAAACCCTCAGATTCTTCAGGGCTGGAATCAGGCAAGGAGGGAGGAGAAGGGTGACCCATGCCCACTACTACAGGAAAGGAAGGAGAAGAGCGAACAGAATTTTTTGAGTTAACCAACACCTCCAAATCAAAGTCCCTAAGCACCAAACAGGGCAAATCCAGGACATCCAAATTAGCATACAGGTACAATGACCAGTCCTGTGTCACAATCACAAAGTACTAAGAATTTCAGTCCAAATCTGTGACATTTGGAGGGGATGTACTGCTTGAAGGCACGATGTCCTTTGAAAAGCACAAGTATTTTGTCAGTTGCCAGCTTTTGACCTGATATGTAAAAATATTTGTACTTTCCATTCAGTTCACTGAGGGGGGTGCCTCACCATCTACAGTCTATCATCTGCATTCTGGTTTTCACAACACTTTCAAAATGAATTCACCTAAGAAGTAACAGGAACTCTGCTGTGAAACGTGTATTTTCCAAAAACAGGTGATGGCGCAACAGTCTTGATAGCAATATTCCTGGATGACGTGTTTCACTGAATGTTGCATCATCATCATACAGATGGCGAGAAATACATACATTTCAGCTTCAATACTGCAATTGTGAATGTGGTAATATACTTCATTTCCAATAAGTTTAGCCACATATCTGTTCATTTCCTGAAGAATGTGTTCTATGGGCAGCTCATTGAAGTACGATATAAAACACCCAGTTTCACTCGTGTCCTCACCAGTATACAGGAATATATCTATAACCCATTCATCTGTAGTGTATCATTAAATGTTGGTATTTGTGGAACAAAGTGTGTACTATTTTCCTTGCATGAGTACATTGCTGTTCTGAAGGAGTTGCCACTAACACTATGGCTATGTATCATACAAACAAAACTATGTTGGCTAGAAATGAAGCCATCCCACTTCACACACTGCAGATGCGAACGTTGAAAGACGAAGGTGTAACAGTTGAAGATGAGTGCAATCTTCCCTCAATTTCCTCCATGCAACATCACACGATGGTGTTTGGTGGGGTTAGCAGTTGAAGCAGGAGGCTTTTGCCTGGTAGTGCCATTTACACTGCTACCACTTGCCACGCTGCTGCTAAATTTGCTCTCAGATTCCAAGTCAATAAATCCAGAAAATGAGTCACGCTCTTCTAGTATAATTCACTAGCCTTTGCTTGGCACTATTTCTAATAATTTTTTGTTGGAAAGATCACAGGCCAGTCTTGTGGTGCCAATGGTGGCAGTCGAGTGGTGTTGTACCAGCGAGTGGATGGTGAGTGTAGGCACTCACTCTAGGGTATCATTTACCAATGTATCTGTCAGAAATTCAATCCATGATTCTTTCCTCACTCGTTTCCAATCAGTTTCTTCTGCAATTGCTTGATCATCGTCAGCCATGTTGGTGTGAAGTGAGCCACAGATTGGCATTGTGAGGCAGGAAAGTGTCACTGTGTCAGCCACTGGTAACTTGATACAAACTAGGCCTTCTCTGCCAATGCAGCCTAGTCAGGAATTTTTTTAAGCTGGTGCTGTTTACTATTGCCCCTGGGCAGTGTTGGTTTTCCTTCGTTTACCCAGCAGGGCTTCCCAATTTTATGCTGTATTTAAAACTTCCCCAACTCTGCTTGCGAGTTTATTGGTTAATTTGCGAGATCCTTTCTATCCATTCATGCGACTGGAAGAGTTCGAGATAGGATCACCAGCAAAGGAGAAAAATGTCGGGGTCTACTAGTTGGTAGTTATAGAGGAAGAAACATTTCTTTCCCCTTTTCTTTCATTAGCAGAAACCGACAAGTCAACATCTGGAGGTGATTATCTGGGGATTTGGCCAGAGGTACGCATACTATTGTTCTGAAGCATACCCGTTGTCCTTTGCTGATGCGGCTCATCGTAGAACTTGCTGCTTTAGGCCATCTCAACTTACATCAATTTGCAAGTCAGAACTTGCTGCTCGAAACCATGGTGCACGTGCACCTCTATGATTCCGTGTAGAATGTACAAGCCCAGAAACTCAAGGTACATTACTGTTCGTCAGCTGTCCGTACCTGCCTACGTGGTCATGTTTTATCATACCTCCCCCAATTCTTTTGGCACCCATACCATTAGATGCATTTATTCATAGTGATTCCCCCCACATGAAGCCTAGAGCCTTTAATATTATACATTCAATTGTTGTTTCGGGTGGATCAGTTCAGCACGGAGTGTATTCGTTACATGTAAGCGCTTACACTCGATGATCCACCCCCCCCCTAAAGGTTATTACTGACCCCGCCAGGATGTCAATACCACCCTCAAGCAAGCTGGACTAAACTCCTGGGGTACCTAATAACCACTGGTACTGCCTGGGCTCCAATATGTCACCCCTTCCCCCTGTGCACGGAATACTATTCTTAGCAAAATTTTGTTTTTGTTTTTTGAAAATGTTAATACCCATTCCCTGATCACAGTGTATGTAAAAAAAATAAAAATTTACTTAACTTTGGCTGCAATGGGGTGTGGAAAATGGCGTATGACGTCATGATTTGGTCGCCCATGGCGTAAACTCCCGGAGCCGGTTTAGAATGCGCGAGTGTGCAAAATAATTCGTTTTTCACTTGTGGTGTACATTCCAAATACACATTTTTTATTTTTCTTGCCAATCCTTGATAATGAACACGTACACAATATATGGCAGAAGAACAGCCGTACTGTCCCAAAGACACTGTTACACTGAACTGTCACAAATGTGTTCACATATAGTGGCTCATATTTCCAATGTTTCACTATGGGAATTATGTATATTACAATCATATTACACACTATACACTTATCACAAGCTAATACATTCACCATCAACACACTCATAACTCCGCGTGGTGAGCTGCCACATCCAGCCAGCCCCCCCTCACATCCCCAACACCTTACCTCACATACATTCCGTCCTCCTTCACCATGCGGTTATGTTTTATTACACATTTCACCACGTGATGTATAACTATCTACATGTTATTTTCACCATAATTATACAACTAAAGCTGGTATTGTTCCAAACAGCACAGTGGCCACGTATACACTGCATGACAGTCAACAGCAGACGACACATGCTACAGTTCGATGCCACCTATCCCTACCCCAAAATGGCTCCTCATAACATATTCCTGTTGCTGTTCTACACTATATTCACACATTGTATATACCCATGTAGATATGTTGTTCACCATAGCAAACCACTAAGCTAGTATGGTGAGCAAACAAGAGTGGCTTGCCACGCACAGTGAGACGCCACTTCGATTCCCCTCCCTCCATCACCAAAATGGTCCTCTTCCTACAATACTACCACACAGGCTACTTATCACAGAATCCTGCTTAATATTATCACAATCCTGGTCACTAAACCCTGTAAATGAATAATTGTCCACAAATTGTATTTGTAAAGGAACATAAGTGTTAAGGAGGTTTCCTACGATGGACGAAATAATGCTGTCGGTCGCTGTGCAAGCACTGTGAACATCTGCGACAGCATCGAATCACTGATATTTGAACATTGTATCCGGTCATTATCACACTCAAGGTACTTCTGTAATCCTATCGACGCTAAATAATTACCAGTTACACTATATCATTTGACTATTATTAGGTGCTGCTGTGGCCAAAAGCTGAACAGCAAGTGCTATAGAGCTCATGCTGCGTGTCCCAGCTGGTTAGCTCACTCAGTATTGAGCGCTCCACTCTGGGAACATTGCCCAAGATTTTATTTCTTAAAAGGTTGTCTCGTTTACAAGCGCTATAAGGAAGTGGATGGTGAAACCCATGTAAGCTGTGGAGTTCTGAATCATATGCTATACCTAAGAGATCCCTCGAGGTCGATTGCACACACCTCTCGAGTGCATACAGGCGACGTGCACCAGTGCAAGTGGTTAACCCTCAACCGCGCATATCATATATAATGATATCAGTTGACAAAACCGATATCCGCGCACATCATTTATATTTGATTTCGTGTCTAGCGCTATTATTTAAACCCCGCCTGGGATGGGGGCAGCTGTAGTACAGCCACGACGATAGGTTTGACAGATCCACCTAGAAAGAAAAATCCAGGTGCCAACATCTCTTGGGTGTTCAGAGCGCTCAGTATTGAGCCAGAGCCACCAGGCGGCGGTATGCAGCACGAGCTCATAGCACCCGTCTGTTAGCTTGTACCACAGACATCTGCCTACAAGCCAAAATATAAGGATTACTGCTATTATTTGCAGTATGATAGTATACTGAAGCCCCCTGACGTTGATAAAACTGACCAGGATTCCTGATTAACAGCTTGATTGTGGTGATATTAGCGGCTGTGCATCGATGGAGGAGGAGTAAAGCTGTGGAGGGAGAAGGATTGTGGCGTCGTCTTCTCACTGTGTGGCGGCCACCATTTATTGACTGCCTCACCTACAGCTTAGTGGTTTGCTATGGTGAAACACAAATGCTAGATAACTATATATAACGTGTGTTATAGTGTGAGTTAACAGCGAGAGGAGTAGTGGAGCCGCCATTTTGATGAGAGAGAGAGCATCGTCTGCAAGCCTTGGCATGTTGTTTACTGATGTGCTACATATGGTCTTTGGGCACCATACCAGCCTATTTGTACAAGTATGGTGAATAAAACAGGTAGATATTATATATAATGGGGTATCTAGCGTAATAACCCCACAACCAATATGTGTTGGGAGGGAGAAATATTAGTGGTGTCTGGCCTTGTGGGGCGGCCGCCGATCAGCTGACTGTGTTGAGAGGTAAGTATCCCCTCAATTTAACGGCCTAATATGGGGCTACTAGTCGTTATTTCCGTGAGCTCCGGTATTTCCGATGTTAAGTGCGGGTCGGGTATTTTTTCAAGTGAACATTCAGGTAGCGATATACTTATATATACTGTATAACTATAAATTAAAATTTCATTGTGTAATGTTGCTTCCAATTTAGTGCCACGCTACGATTAAGCCAGCTGGTGGTGCTGCATGATGATGTTTGAACACTGTCTGATCAAGTCCAGATGGGTGGGAAAAAATTGGTTCACTCCTTTGTATTGCAAAATATTTCATGTATAATCAGTGATTGTTACTATTTCTCAATAAATATTTAGAGTTTTTGCTTTTACCCCTGTAACAGGTGCGGTAACTATTTTTATATGTATTTTGGACCAATTCCCTAGTCGCATGTGGCGGCCAGAGCCAACCAAGGCGATCGAGACTTGTCACTGAGAGCTAGCCAAGACGAAATTTTTTGAGCTCACCTTTTCTCTGCTAACAATAGAATATACATTTGCAGAGATTAACATGTAGCTTTTGTTGAAAAAAAACCTATGTTGAAATATTATAATAAAATTGTTAAATTGACTTACTTTTATTGAATCTGAAGATTACGAAGCTTTGTAGATTACGTCATCCTCTGCACCGTTTGTTTTATATTGTTCAATACTGTATACTGGGTACATACAGTATGTACACTTATTTTCAGGCCTTCACTTCACACAACAGCTAGCCTTAATACTAATTATGCACACGAGTTCTAATTCTAATTCACAATTGGAAATTATTATCTCTACTGTATATTTACACTGTCCAGTATCTTTTTGTCAAGGCTAAATTATTCATTAACACTTACAATACGTACTATCAAAAAAACTGTACTACTAATC
>WNGS01165523.1:2728442-2741519 GCA_020271785.1 Procambarus virginalis
TTGGTCATAGGTTTCTACGTCTGCGGCCGTTCTCCCTTTTTCAGGCGAATGTAGTGCCTGCTGCTTTCCGGAGGGATTCTTTGGTTGTTGTCTTGACTTCGTGTTGAGTGGTTCACCGACCGCCTCCTGGGTATGTCCCCTTTGTTTTCCTAGGTAGTCTTTGGTGAGGTAGCTCCGGGGAGCCGTAGGGGCTCCCCCCAGAAAACCAGCGTTGAATGTAATGAAACACCATTTTCTGGGCGAGTCCAGGAGGCTCCCCGGCACCCTCCCACCCTCCGGTTGGCGGGTTTTTCGCGGTTTTGATATCCAGCCTCAGAACTGGGGTGGGGATAGCCGGCGAGGGGGTCTGGGGCTCCCCTTCCCCCTCCTGGGGAGGGCGGAGCTGCGCAGACATGCGGCGCGGCTCGTGTGACGTCATGCTTGTTAGTTCGTTTTCCTGGGGGAGTTCTGTCCACTCGTTTGTCAATTTTTGTTGTTAACCAGAATAGGGGTTTGTTTTGTGGCGCTTACCTTTCTGGGTGCCTGTCCCGGTCGATGGCAGATATAGAATGCTCCAAATCACATGTGCATTTCTATGGGCCATTGCTCCACGTGCCTCTCTGAGGGGGCCAGGTTCTAGCTCGTGGTCCCCGGTAGGCCTAGAACTCCACCCACATCGACTGATGCAAAATAGTTAGGGTATCCATATCAGCCATGGATAGCTCCGGGGAGCCTCCGGGACTCACCCAGAAAATGGCGTTTCATTACATTCAACGCTGGTTTTTTAGGTCCAGATAGATGCAGTCAACCCAACCCTCTCTTTCCTTTAAAATATGTGGCTCGATCATAGAAACTTGAGTAAATTCATTACACAGGATCTTCCAGATCGAAAACTACTGTCTGTGTGATATTATATCGTTTTTCTCCAGGTGGTCTACCCATTTAGTTTTAATTATTTTTTCCAATATTTGACTGCCACATTTGTCAATGATACAGGTCTATAATTGAAGGGGGGGGTCTTCCCTAATGCCACTTTTGTAGATTGAAACTGTTAGCCTTTTTCCATACATTTGCTACGACTCCTGTACACAGGGATTCCTGAAAAATCAGTTGAAGTGGAATGCTGAGCTCAGGTGCACATTCTCTCAGAACCCATGGTGAAACTCCATCTAGACCAATTGCTTTGTTCTTACTTAGCTCCTTGAGCATTTTTTCCATTTCATCTCTAGACACCTCTGTGCTTTGTTGTTCTCTGTAATTCTTATTGTCTGGTTCCCTGAAGATTTCATTTTGTACAAACACACTTTGGAACGTTTCGTTTAATGTTTCACACATTTCCTTTTCATTTTTCGTGTATCTGTCATCCAGTTTCAACCTCTGAATATTATCCTTTACCTGCAATTTATGAATTTATATAATAGGTCTGGTTCTGTTTTACATTTGTCCGCTATCCCTTTTCTAAATTTTCTCCTGCCTCTCTTCACTACCGTGTAGTCATTTCTCGCGTCTTTGTATCGCTGGTATGTTTGGAGGTTTGGCCTCTTCCTATACTGATTCCATTTTTTTGTCTTTTGGTCTCTGGCCCTCTTATAATTTCTGTTGAACCAATCCAGTTTCCTAGTTCTGCATCTCTGTTTTGGTATAAAATTTTGTTGTGCCTTTATCATATATTTCACAAAACTTGATGTACATTTCTTTTACTTCCTTGCCTAACAGCAAGTCTTTCTAATCAAATTCCTTAACCACTTAACTGCGCCAACCGAGTATTTTCGGTTGGCGGGAAACTGCGCCAACCAAGAAAACTCTTTTTGATTTTTCGGTACTAATTCTAAATGTGTACGAGGTTGGTTGTGTACGAAATGGACTCTTAGGACCTCCAGTGAGAGGCAGCCATCTTGGAAAAAATTCCCAGAATGCCCTAGGGCTGCTGGCTGGGTTAGTACTGAATGAGCAACCATGGGTGGTGCATGCACCTCTGGCTCACAAACACCTGTCCGACGCCATGTTGAAAGATAATGGTCTGTTGGTGAAATTCAAACCTTATTGTTTGAAGAACATAAGGGTCATAATATTGGTGAAGCTAGGCGCAATAAGGACCTAACACAAAGGTCGGATGCAAGTGATACAGCACCTATGAGGACGATACAGCGAGCGTATCCAGTTGTAGCTCGGAGCGTTACCCTTGCAATCCTATGCTATCTCCAATTTATTTAGATAATACATAGATGAATCGTTTTCTGCGTTCAGTGATGATGCATCTGATACAAGTAACATTGATGAGCAGTGTTAGCGGCTTCCATGGTGGTGTTTGCCATAGATATTTTCAAGTACTGTATACCTGAATCTCTTCCTGACTAATGGACACTCTTTGAGGCTAGCTGAATCTCTTTCTGACTGACGGATACTCTTTGAGGCAAGCTGAATCTGTGTATTCCTGTGTGGGACCATACAAAGCGATCTTTTCAAGACTACCTTACAAATTGATCTTTTCCTATAATCTTTTCAATACTACCTTATGCTTTACAAGCTTGGCTACATACAACCTACAAGTATTAAAGCCAAGGGTGTACGTGAGTGCGTTATTTGCAAGCACACAGAATGAAGAAACAGGAAGCGAAAATTTATCTGTACCTGGTGCACTGAGAGCGAAGTCGCGCTGTGTACCATGGACTACTTCGTTGATTATTACTCGCTTCCGAAGTACTGAGTGTGTAATACAGTGTGTTACTGTGTAAATAGTGTGTGAAACTGTACATATTGTAATTTTAATGAATTTTTAACAGGTAATATTGGGACAATAAACATTTATTGTGGACACATTACTGACACATGTATCACAGTTTCATGGAATATTATGAACGTTCTAATGTATACGTATTGTAAAGGACATAAATATGCATCATATACGATAAAAAATAATAAAACCGCAAAGGAAATACATAAAACAAATAATTGAAAATATATTTGTGGCAACACCCGGTGCTTGAATGGCCCGCGCGACCGTGTATGGGCGAGTCACGCACGGGCGGCCAGGCCCTGATGACGTCACAGCGCACCTTGTCCACGTCCCCACAGCCAAAGTATGTGGAATTTGGTATTTATTTTTACATAGTCATGTTCAGGGAAGGAAATTTATCATTTTACGAAGAAAAATAATTTTTTGGGAACACTTGATTTCGTGCACACCGGGGAATTTCACAATAAACTCGGCGCAGCACGGTGGTTAAAGAAATTTCTAAATTCCACATAATGTCCTCTCTTGAAATCATTTCCAACTGCTTCAATCTCATTATTTTCTTCCAGATTATAATGCATTGCATAATTTACTCCCAAAATGACATGGTCACTTTTTACCCAAGGGAGGAAGGTACCGAATGTCAAATATATCTTCCTCTTTCCTGGTTAAATATCAAATCCATCATGGAGGGAACATCCCCTTCCCTCATCTTTGTAGCCTGTTTAACATTTTTTCTTTATTTATATATACAAGTTGTTATATTCTTGTACAGCAACTAGCACTCATTGCGTTTCAGGAAAGTCCTTAACCCTTAAATGGCGCATGGCTATATACCATTTGACACCCACAGGTGCATAAAAAAAAAAAAAAACTTTTCTTCCTAACCTGTTAATTTGTGTTCACTGATCATGGGAAAAATAATAATAAAAAAATCGTAATATTGCCCGCTACAGGGCGGGGAAGTCTGACAAAAAGCAGGCGCTGACTCAGCGTGCGTCCCAGGCGGTCTGTTGCTTGTCAGCTGTCAGGCCGGAGTTGCCACAAAGAGATAATTATCTAATTATTTCAATGTGTCTGATTGATTTTTGCTGTAATATTATTCAGTAGTGTGTAGTGTGATATATTTATAAAATAAAATGAGTGAATCATCGCTGTACTCAAAAATATGGTGTGCATGTTGTTGATTCAAGATTCAATTATGTTCATCAAACAGTGAACAAATACTTTGTCGGTTATTGCACTATATACACAGGTTATATGTAAGTATCTGCATGTTTTGTTCACCATAACGAACCACTAAGTTGCTATTGTGAGTCAAAAAGTAACAAGGAGTGACCGCCGTGTACCAGCCAGCCACTCACTACCTCCCTCAACACCTCACTCGCCCACATTCTCCTCCCACCATACTGTTTTTGCTTTTATTCACTATATACAGATGTTATATATAAGTATCTACATTCGTGTTCACCATAATGAACCACTAAGTTGGCATGTTGAGTGGCAGTGGCAGCCTGCCACTGGCTGCTTCTTCCTCCCTCCCTCAAGTCACCTGACTCACCCACGTTCTCCTCCCTCAATACTGTTTTTGCTTTTATTCACTATATACAGACACTATATATAAGTATCTACATTCGTGTTCACCATAACTAACCACTAAGTTGGTATACTGAGTGGCAGTGGCAGTCTGCCACTGGCTGCCACTCCCTCCCTCATCTCACCTGACTTGACACCATTCTCCACCCACCATACTGTTTTGGCTTTTATATACAGATGTTATATATAAGTATTTACATGTTTTGTTCACCATAACTGTACAGGTCTCGGGAAATCTTTCCTGTCGATTTTATCAATTCCTGTTACTATTTTGTATGTAGTGATCATATCACCTCTTTTTCTTCTGTCTTCTAGTTTTGGCATATTTAATGCTTCTAACCTTTCCTCGTAGCTCTTACCCTTCAGTTCTGGGAGCCACTTAGTAGCATGTTTTTGCACCTTTTCCAGTTTGTGGAAATTATCTTAGGAAGTTTCTTATCCTATTATCTTAGGAAGGATAAGAAATTTAGATGATTGTCATGCCCTTCAAGAAGACCTGGATAAAATAAGTATATGGAGCACCACTTGGCAAATGGAATTTAATGTTAATAAATGTCATGTTATGGAATGTGGAATAGGAGAACATAGACCCCACACAACCTATATATTATGTGAGAAATCTTTAAAGAACTCTGATAAAGAAAGAGATCTAGGCATGGTTCTAGATAGAAAACTATCACCTGAAGACCACAAAGAATATTGTGCAAGGAGCCTATGCTATGCTTTCTAACTTCAGAATTGCTTTTAAATACATGGATGGCGATATACTAAAGAAATTGTTCATGACTTTTGTTAGGCCAAAGCTAGAATATGCAGCTGTTGTTTGGTGCCCATATCTTAAGAAGCACATCAACAAACTGGAAAAGGTGTGGTGAACCCCGTGTATCTGCGGCCCGTTTAAATCTTGCGTAGTACTCCAAAGCATTATATGATGTGATGCGCAATTTTCTGCAAGTCGGTCAAAGCATCATATGATGCGATGCGCAAATTAAAGGTTAATCCTTTAAATTGCCATACCAAAATATGGTGTGCATATTAGTGATTCAGTTATGTTCATAAAACAATAAACAAATAGTTTTGCTGTTATTACACTGTATACACCAGTTATATATAAGTATCTACATGTTTTGTTCACCATAACTGTACAACTAAGCTGGTATGATGAGTTCAAACAATAAGAGGTTACCACACAGTCAGCTGATGCTCCCTCCCTCCCTCCCTTTCTCCCTCCCTCCCTCCCTCACCAAAATGGCACCTCCCAACATACTCCTTTTGCTGTTATTACACTATATGCTTACATTATATGTAAGTACAGTACCTATATTTGTGGTCACTAGCGATCCACTAAGCTGGTATAGGGAGTTGAGACAATAACAGGTTGCCACACAGTCAGCAGACGACGCTACGTTACTCCTCCCACCATACTATGCACAGTGCTAATTATCACCACAATCCTGCTATTATCAGAATCCTTGTCATTTTTATGACAGTCGGGTCTTCTGTAATACTATCATTGCTAAATAATACCAGTAACATATATATTTTGACATTTTTAGGCAATACTGTGGGCACAAGCTGAACAGTAGTGCTGTTAGCTCATACTGCATGCACCAGTCTTGTTTGTACACACAGTACTGTGCCTCTCACACTGGAGAATGTTGCCCACGATTTTTTTTTTTTTAAATGGTGTCTGTTTACTAAAGCCCTGAGAAAGCTGATGTGAGCCCCGTGTAGCCACGGGCCGTTTAAATCTTGTGTGGTACTCCAAAACTTCATATGAAGTATAGCCACGGGACATTTAAATTGTGCACAGCACCCTTAATTGTGTACAGTATATATATGATGTATGTGGTTTAGTGACAGTTACTCAAATTGTGTACATACAATGTGCGGGGTTTAAGGGATAAACAAGGTACAGTATGCAAAAGGCAATCAAATCTGCCCATAGTAGGAAAGTAGCATGTAAAGGTTCTGGGAATAATTGTCTTACAATCTAACGTTTAGGGAGCATACCAAGCAAATATCGAGTCGGCCAGTAAAATGATATGATGGATTACGAGAACCTTCAAATCTAGGGATCCCATCCCAATGGTTGTATTATTCAAATCACCTGTGCTGTCCTGTCGTGAGTACTGCTCGATACTCCCCTTTCAGTGCGGGAGAGATTGCTGAAATAGAGGGAATATGGAGAACATGTATGGCATACATAGACACGATAAAGCCCTAGATTATTGGGATCATCTCGAAGCTTTCCAAATGTACTTCCTAGAATGAAGATAAGAAAGATATAAAATAATATACACATGAAAAATTCTGGAAGCCAGGTCACAAATATACACAGTAAAATAAACAACATACTGGAGTGAATATGGAAGAAAATGCAGAATGGAACCAGTGAGGAGCAGGGGTTATCTTGAGGTGATCTCGAGATGATTTCGGGCTTTTTAGTGTCCCCGTGGCCCGGTCCTCGACCAGGCCTCCAGCCTCCACCCCCAGGAAGCAGCCCGTGACAGCTGACTAACACCCAGGTACTTGTTTTACTGCTAGGTAACAGGGGCATAGGGTGAAAGAAACTCTGCCCATTGTTTCTCGCCGGCGCCCGGGATCGGACCGGGACCACAGGATCACAAGTCCAGTGTGCTGTCCGCTCGGCCGACCGGGGTGCCATAGGCACAATTAGTGAACACTATAAACATCAGAGGTCCACAATTGTTCAACATACTCCCAATGAATATAAGAATTATTGTTGGAACAAATGGGGACATCAAGTGAAAACCAGAAAGTTTTCTTCAAGAAGTACTAGCTGTGTTGGATGTATGTGCCTGTGGGCCACTAAAAAAAAACAGCCTGTTGGACCAAGCTCTCACTAGTCAAGCCTAGTCATCAGAAATTTTGCTTTCCTACTGTTCCTTAGTCTTATGTTCCTCAATAAAACGAAGTGAGTCAACGTCAAAGTGAATATGATTCCTTTGACATGACTCGTCTGGTCTCACTGCTCTGGGTTTAGCATGCTGAATGATGTCTGGTATCTGTTGAATAGTCTGACATACACTCTGTGTGTTCTCTAGTGGGCTTAGCAATTTTTGCATGATTACACGTTTACTTTTGACACTGTTTACACTTATAGCATAAGTGTTGTACAGTGTAATTCAAATTGTGTGTTATTTAATTATAAATAACTAATATTTAATTACTATTCATAAAAAAATAACATTTACATATTGATTAAGAAAAACTTAAAATTTTTTACTTTAAGCTAATTAATACAAAGATTAGAGTTTGAGAGGCATCTACTAAAGGCTCTGAAATATAGGTATCACTTCTTAAGTGCTATATGCTGTCTGCTATGTGCTTGAATGTACTGTTGGTCCCTGCAGGGGGGCCATATTACGGAAAAATGCGATAATTGAAAAATGATTCGATTTCAATCGAACTTTTTTGACTAGTTGTATATAAAGTTTGGTGAACTGGCCCAACTCTCAGCATTGTAGCATAAATAGGAAGGGAGAAAAAAAAATATGGAATTTGGTGTCAAAATTTTTCCAAAATGGTCAAAAATTAACATAAAACAAAAGTGTCAACTGAAATCATGTCTGTGATTCTAAGCTATCACAATAGCATATAATAAAGTATTTTAATATTCAGTTTTATGCCCCCCCCCAAAAAAAAAAAAAATCAAATTTTTCTCAATTATTTTTCATATTTTTTATCAGCCGATTTGCATGAAACTTGTACACCTTACAGAACGTATGGCTATCTGTAAAGATGCAAATTTTGGAGGAAATTGGTTGAAGTCAACTTCATCCACAGATGGCAGTGTGTTTGATCTTATTTATTTTCATGTAACATAAAATTGCATCTCGTCTTTCTTTTTTTTCAGTTTACATGAAATTTACACCTTATGTGTAGAGATGACGTATCTACAACATTTATAAAACACTGTATTCCTAAGTTCATTTATTGATTTTATAAATATTTGCAAACGTGAAATATTGGCATGTATTTTTGGGGGAACTTTGTCTACTTGTATTAGTAAAACTAAACATATTTTGGATAATCCTTTTTATAAAAATCCTTTATTATATGCTAGTATGATGAGTGTCGTACAAATGATATTTGAAACTTGTGGTTGTAGTTAATTATTGAAAATGTGTAAAATTTGTTGGAAAAAAAAATATCTACCTTTCCCTATAAGATGTGATACTGAAACGTAGAACAGTTGCAACCCTTCTTATATACAACTAGTAAAAAAAAAGTTTGGTTGACATTAAACAACATTTAAAAAAATGAAATATGCCCCCCTTAAGGAATATCATAGAAAAATGTTCTTACATAACTCAATTTAACCCTCAAACCGCTAGGGGCCCAAATGGAATTCACACCCACAGGCGCAAAAAAAAAAAATCCAAAAAATTCTTTCGTCTTATAGAAGTGTTCATTTTTGTTCCCTGATCACGGAAAAAATAACAAAAATCGTAGGTGGCATATTTTAGCCGCAGTAGGGTAGGGAAGTGTGGCAAAAAAGGGGCGTTGGCAGAGCCTTCGCCAGACGAGGTCTACTCCGCCCGAGCTGTCAGACGGCAGTTGCCACAAATATATTATTACCTAATTATTTCAATGTGTCTGATTTTTTCTTAGTTTTTTTGCAGTAACATTATTCCATACAGTGAATTGTGGTATATTTATATAATAAAATGTGTGAACCATTGCAGTACTCAAAATTATGGTGTGCATATTAGTGATTCAATTATTATGTTCATAAAACGATTAACAAATAGTTTTGCTGTTGTTACACTATATACACAGGTTATATATAAGTATCTGCATGTTTTGTTCACCATAACGAACTACTAAGTTGGTCTTGAGTCAAAAAGCAACGAGGAGTGACCGCCAAACACCAGCAAGCAACTCACTACCACTCCCTCCCTCCCTCATCACCACCTCACTCACCCTCATTCTCCTCCCACAATACTGTTTTTGCATTTATTCACTATACACAGACGTTATATATACGTATTTACATGTTTTGTTCACCATAACTGTACATCTAAGCTTGTATGGTGAGTAAAGGCACAAAGACGTAGCTACTCACACAGTCAGCTGATCGGCGGCCGCCCTCAAGGCCAGACGCACTAATATTTCTCCTCCAACAATATTGTTTGTGGTGTTATTACGCTATATACACACATTATATATAAGTATCTACCTGTTTTATTCACCATACCTGTACAAATAAGCTGGTATGGTGCCCAAAGACCATAGTGGCCATCAGTAAACAACATGCCAAGTCGTGCAGACGACGCTCCTCCCTCACCAAAATGGCGGCTCCCAACCTACTCCTCTCGCTGTTATCTCACACTATACACACGTTATATATAAGTATCTACATTTGTGTTCACCATAGCGAACCACTAAGCTGGTATGGTGAGTGCAGTCAATAAATGGTGGCCACACACAGTCAGAAGACGACGCCACAACCCTCCCTCCACAGCCTTACTCCTCCCTCCATGGAGCACAGCGCTAAATATCACCACAATCCTGCTATTATCAGAATCCTGGTCAGTTTTATCACAGTCAGGGGGCTTCAGTAATACTATCACTGCTAAATAATAGCAGTATCATTTATATTATGGCATTTGTAGGCGATGCTGTGGTCACAAGCTGAACAGCGGTGCTGTGAGCTCGTGCTGCGTGCGCCAGCCTTGGTGGCTTGCTCAATACTGACGCTCTAACACCCAAGAATGTTGGCCTGGATTTTTTTTCTAGGTGGCATCTGGCAACTATCGGTCGTGGCTGTACTATAGCTGCCCCTATCCCAGGCGGGGCGTTTAAATTATAGCGCTAGACACGAAATCATATATAAATGATGTGCGCGGTTTCGGTTTTGTCACTGATATCATTTATATATGATATGCGCGGTTTGAGGTTAAGGGAAAAATGTCGCATTGTAAAAATCTGACTGTCAAGAAATAGTGATGATAATGGTAAATCTTTAAGAAATTTCTGAACGTTTCAATATGTAAAGTTATATTTGCAGTAGCTGAAGTATTTGAATAAAATATTTTTTGCCTGAACTATTCAGTTAAAAATAAGATGTCTGGAAAATTAGGATATAGTTAACAAGTTGGGTAACTTAGGGAACTAATCCAAGAATACAGGGAAAACTATTTGAAAAAGAAATTGCAAAGACTTACAAAAACATGTTTATTTGCATGAAGCAGTTTTTGTATATTGTACATATATCTTACATTCTATTCATGCCCATGCCTCCTCTTGGGTGGCTTAATCTTAATCAATCAATCTGTACATGTATTGAAAAGGTAACTTTAATAATGGTATCTTGTTCCAGGTCAGGATGTCTACTACATAAAGAAGCAAGACCTTTTGCTTCAAGAAACACAAACTGTTATTCCAGATTGCCAAAAGCGTCTCAATTCAGCTTACCAAGATTTGAAGGCTTTAGTGGATGCTGAGGTAAACAAATCAAAATATTGAATGTAATGAAATGCATCTTTGTGAATGAGCCCCGGTGGCTTCCTGAAGTTGTCTTGCTGAGAATGCTCCATGCAAATGTGTATCACATCAGATCCAGGAGTTTTGTTTGTCCTGCTGAGGACCAGAACCAAAACCTGGCCTTCCCTGCTCAGAGGTGTAGAGAGCAAGTGACAGTTTGCCACCACACAGGTAAAGCCTCCAGAAAGTCAGTGAAGCTTTACAGACAACTGGAGGGGTGACAACTACTAAATCCTCAAAAATGCTAACCATCTGCAAACGATTTACTTGGAACAAGGGAAGTATTAACAATTGTGAAAATCCCAGTACCAAATGCCACTACCAAGTGGCCAGGCAGCCATGCAGCCATCTCCTTGCCAGTTCTACATGTCATGAACAGCACACTGACAGTGACTAACCTAGCAGGGAGGAAGAGCATCAGAGTCACTGGTGCTCATCCAGAAAGAGGTATTTCATTACATTCGATGCTGGCTGCCTGAAGCTAGCTAACCATAGAGAACAACAACAGAGCTTAACAGGGATGAGGTGAGGTGACACTCGCTAGGACAAATAAGGGAATCCAGGCCTGGGACACATGCCCGGAGGCAACACACGACCGTTTGGGACCTGGAACATTAACCCAAAACCATGCCACCAAAACCCCAGAGCCTGAATATCATCTCAGGATATATTGGGAGAAGCCTGCAGTAGACACAGTTTACTTGCGAACAACATGAGCCCGAGGGTAGACTGCAGGCTGGCTACATTTGATGACACTGTGGATGACCTAGAAAATATGAACCAAGGAATGGGGTCAACAAATAAGACATCCAACAAAGTTGCCACATAACACAAGTGATATACCCTTGGCTGGACCAGCTAAACATTAATCACCAGCAGACCTCTCCTAAAGCTAGCCTCCTACTCTTTTTACCAGAAAAGACAGCAGCTTCAAATGAGCAAACTGCCTATCAGAGCCAAAATCATAAAACCCCTGCCACTGGAGAAGAACTTGAAGCTCCCCTATCCTACAGCCAGAGGCAAGAGCCAACAAATACACAGCTTTGAGAAAGACATTTCGAGCCTAAGGAGAAACACATGAGGCGGCGATGAAAGGAAGACCAGCACCAGTTCAAGAAACCAGGATGGTTCAGGAGGGGCAAGAGCCGATTGGAGGTGAAGAAATGCACGAGTCAACTTGTGAAATGGCTCCAAGAAAGTTTTTCCCGAATAAAAGCAAATGTGACTTCACCAACGCTGGGTGATAAGAGACAACATTATTAGGCACGAGATGCCAATCTACAAATAACGAAGACATAAAGGACATGACAGCCTTGATGAAAGCCAAAAAAAGATGAAACTGATGGTTAAATGTGTGTTGGGCAATCTCGTGCTTCTACTACAAGGAGAGACATAGGTGGAATGCCAACAAACCAACCACCTGCTTGCCATTCAAATGGTGATAATGTAAAAAAGTTCCAGGTGTGTAGAGCAAAGGAGAATGTTGAACCAGCAAAAGAAATCTCTGAACTAATCTGCTGAAAGAGGCAGAGCTGCAGAAAAATGACTGGGTTTGAACACCAGGCTAGAAGCGCTGGAAACCAAGGCTGGGTTGATCGATGAGCCAAAAGGATCACCCTTCTCGAATACAACTCCAGATTGGACAACCTGGTGCACAAACTGAACCAGGCAATAAAGGTAAATGTGCCTCCACCTTGACCAATCCAGTTGAAAGGCATCCACCAGAAGATCCTCACGATTGGGAAATGGAGCTGCATAGGAGGGAAGATGCTGGTTCTATGCCAATGCAAAGAGGGATACCTCGGGGTGACAGAATGTCTCGCAGATCCATCGTGAGGACATGTCGCTGATGGTCCACTCTGTAGAAATTGGATGGAAGCGAGATAACCCATCTGCTAAATGCTGGACACAAACCACATAGATAACCAAACCCTGAGAAACTAGAAACCTAACTTTCAGAAGTGTTCAGCTCCACAGTACGCACTCACTCAGACTCGTTTATACAAGCACTCGTAGGTGGCCTGATAGCTGGTTCCGCTCGTAGACACGGAGGGTACTCGCATTATCTTGAGATGATTTCGTGAGTAGGGCGTGCTGTATGCTTAACAGACAGACACACGCGCGCACACTGGCACTGACGGTGCGTGAGGTGGGACGTCACGAGGAGCTAGGGCGGCGGCGGCTGGCGGCGGGCGCTCGAGGCGGCGTGCTGGCGGCGGTACCATGCACTACACTGTACACTGTGGTAATGTCAC
>WNGS01165523.1:2741544-2764355 GCA_020271785.1 Procambarus virginalis
GTCAGTGAACCAAAGGGAACACCATTCTTTGAGTCAAAATTAACCACCAGAGAGCAGGCAAAGGGGAGTGGGAAAGGAAAGCAAAGTCTCCCAAATGAGTCCAAGCGAAGTCTGACCTGGAATGGAACTAAATTGGATTTCTACCACTCCCCAGAAACCCAAACCTGGCCAGTTGGGAAAGAACCAGATTCCTGGATACCTGACATGTGAACCAACTGGGAGCCCAAACCAGCCAGTCATTGAGGTAGGCCAACACACAAACCCCCTAGAAGGTGCACCTGGGCCACAAGCATTCGCGCCAACCTGGTAAAACTGGAACCAGATTCACCCCAAAAGCACTTGAAGTGGTAAGCTTGATGCACACAGATTACTTAGGCAGCGGCACTGCCTTAGTTCACTCTAGTCACTCACGACGATCTTTGTCACCAGGGGTTACCTGATACCAGTCTGTTTCGCTCTGGAGATTTGTCACTTTAGGCTTCTAAACAATATATTCCCACTCGTGATTCTGGCGAGTGTGTGGTATATCGCAAAGACGCTGAGTTAACTTGACGGTGAGGGATAGACGGTGATCAGTCTATTGGCCGGTAGAACAGAACACGTCCTCTTCGTATGGTCTCTCTCACGTGAATGAGTTTGCAAGGTGCCGGGCATCTCGTGGCACACAACACAAAAGAAGTTACAATTTGACCAATAGCATTGCAGCAAATGAGCGGGAACCAATCATATTAGCTCGTTCGATGAGCAGTAGCAGGAGTGACGTCATGAACACGTCATAGCTGTTTTCCAACATCGCGCCGGTTGACCCCAGAGGTCAGACGCTGCTGGCCTTCCCCTCTGTCTCAGCGGGCACCAGCCATGTACTCACTGACCCTTTGGTAGCAAGTATGCTTAGCTTTCCTGTATCTACTTCCTGTCTGGACATACGGCGGCCTACGTATTTTTAGTGTTCCTGGTTAAGTGGGCATTCTGGAGATACCCAACATGCTAGGAAACTATCCAGGATTAAGGGAAATAGGCTTTGTGCACGAAGATCAGTGCACTGTGCACTGCAATGAGCCATTCAAGTCAACTGTGGGAGGATCTTGGGAGACACACTCCCACAAACGGTTTCTCATCTTCCTCGATCCTTCCTTTTCCGTAAGCCTGTTCTCGAATCTCATCATTCAGATGAGATGATGACGGCTTTAGCAATGTCATTGTGACTCATCATTGCCTATGCATGAGAGATCATTCCATACATAACTGATGTTCATCAGATAAGTTATGCATGGGAGTTGGTGTTACCTACCTCAAGTGATCCGTAATCAATAAACTCGGTTCGTAGTGCCTCTGATATGCTCCAGGTTAATCATTAATGTTTTGATGTTAATCATTAATTAATCGGGTTAATTGCCTGTTCTGTTTCAATTTTGTAAATAACTTACTTATTTTGTGCATTCAGTAATTATTAGAGTAACGTTTAGAATAAGGAATCACTCTTGTTAATTACAGTATATTAATAAATTTTCTAGCTACATAACTATAACAAAATAATATTGATACTGTATTAATTATTGCAGACAGAGTTGGAAGAAGCAGAGGAATATCTAGCAGCCAAGACAGTTATTGAAGAAACTAGTGGTCACATCACAGCATAAATGTGATGACCTCCTTACTGGAAATGTTACCTGGAAGACCTACCTGTTCACTATCTAACATTTAGCTTGCTGCTTGAAGGTCTTACCTATAGCTGTGAAGTGAAAGAAAATGATTATATTTGAGTTAAAACAATTTTACCAGTGTGGTGTTTTTGGACGTTTTGAATTTGTTTAAAATATAAAGGAATATTGGATACAATACTGATATTGAAGTAAATGCAAGTGTGACAGCTAGATACTTAAACAACTATGATGCCTGGTTGTTTAAGACTTTGGCCTTGATTATCTTTTATATTGTTATTGTTCTTAATTTAAGCAAACTATTTATCCATCACACAATGGAAGTGAAACAGGACAATCTTAATTTTTGTTTAATATTTCAAGGCATTGCAAATCAACTAAGTACTTTGTAATTGTACGGAAGTTTAATTTCCAATCTGTTTATTACAGCGGTGATTTTGAAGTTTCATACTTCAGGATATTAATGCTAAGTTATCAAGAATTGGTAGTAAAAGGACAAAGAAATAATTCAAGTGGTTATGTGACTGCAAATATTTTGAATTGCAATAGAATGTAGGTTGTGATACGTGACTGTCATATTGAAACTAAGAATTATTGTGCAAACCTTTCTTCAGAATGTCCGAGAGAGCAAACACACAGAGTCCAGGACCACCATCTGGGTCCTGGATGGTACCTCCAGCACAAAACATACCACCATTGGTTGGACATGAACATAATTCTTACATTCCAGGAGAAGAAAGATATCCTCTTCATCCTTCTATGGTACAACCACATCATTCTCATTCCTCATATAGTACTGAAGATGTTAAATGCATTTTACCACATTATCCTCCACCTCTTATTACACATCTTTCTAGCACAACAGACCAGCAACATCCAGTATCCCGTGTTTCTCACCATAATTTCGATCAAATAAATTTCTTTAAAGGTTGTGGCCCATCTCCAAAGTTTTCCAGACCTCCACCCTCATTCTTAAGTGTGCCACCCGACTTTTCCAAGCCTCCACCCTCTGTTTCCTATGATAGAAACATTCCACAGTCACTGGAAAGCCCAGCACTTCCCCAGAGTCAACAGAGCTCTATAATGTCTACATCTACAAGTTATCACTCTCCTTGGCATAGTGGCCCCCTCCTCAAATCTGCAATTCCCAATTTTTATCACAAACATCCATGGATTTTGTTAGTGGTGGTATGGCTCCATCTGCTCATGCTGTAAACAGCACTGGTGTTCTCTTCAAAAGTAATTCCGAAGACATTTGGGAGGATGAAGATATGAAATGGTTACATGAATTCCAGCAACGAATTAAGAATCGGCATCAACCACAGCCACCAGTCAAGACTGTGTCGAAGGAGAGGACTGTAAAGGTGATTTTTTGTGATAGTACTGTATTCCTAAAAATTTATATTTGTTGAAACTGTAGTTAATGTATTGTGCTGTTCTTTAATTTTTTATTTTGGCTTTTCTTTGATGCAGTATTTAGACATACCTAAATATGCTCAGATTTCTTTTTGTTTTTATACACTAATGAGGGCTTTATGAATTATTTTCTTATTCTTTTCCATCTGCATTCACTTTTATAGAATTTTAATATAGCAATTACAGTGTATCAATAAAAAAAGTCTGAAGATTGTTGGTGTTTATATCCAGGGACAATGCCGACTGACTAAAGGTCTTAAAAATTCCGAGCTCGAGTCACTTTTAACCACTTGGTGTACAATGATTAAAATTGATTTTTATGAGGGTATTGTTCATGCTGATTGAAATGTCAAGAGTGCATAGTTTTGTGTGGAATTTATCACTCCAAACAAAATTCCGATTGCAGCCATGATTGGAAGCTGATGGCACCAATTTGGGATAAAAACCAGTAATGAATGTGATGAAATGCCAATTGCTTGGTAAGCCCTGGTGACTCCCTGAAGCTATTATACTGATAGTGCCAAACTACTAGGTGCCATCAGTCGTGAAGTTCTTATTGGCCTACCAGAGACCACTACCCAGACCCTGGCCCCCTTCAGGTGCAGGGAGTAGTGGCTCTGAAAAATGTTACATAAATTTATTCAAGTCGGCCACCACCAAGGGAAGGCACCCAGAAAGTCGGTGAAAGAAAACAGACCTCTGCCTAGTTAGAAATGAGACTGCAGTTACAATACATCTAAAAGAATTCTCCCAACAATGTAAACAAATGACGGGAAATTTGTGAACTAGCACGAGCTAGATCTCCCCACCTCTACTCCTTGTTTGGGGGGAGGAGGGAGGCAGACTGGGTTAGCTGGCAGCTCCATTCCAAGAGTTCTTATGATGGAAACTATCCTGATGCCCTGGCAGGAGGGTGAGTGTCAGGGAGCCACCATGGCTCGCCCAGAAATTGGCATTTCATTGTAATCAATACTGGTTTTCTGGGGGAGCCCTTTGTGGCTCCCTGAAGCTATTTATCCACTAAGAATGAAGAAAGGGCACATACCAGGGAGGAGGTGGCACCGCAGGTATCCAGACAAAAAAAAAAAAAAAAAAAGCCTGAGTATTGGCCCAAGACATATTGGCAAAAACAGTCGACATAGCGGCATATCTGTGCACACTATGGGCAAGAGGGTAGACCACAGGATGGCTAGATATAATGACTGCAGATGACCTGAGAAGTACAAGCCCTGGAACAGAGAACCTGGGAAACTTGAGCAATCCTCAAGAGAGTCCACCAAAACAGAACTGGTTCAAAGAAGGCAGCAGTACAATGCTGTCACCAAACAAAGCAAATGATGCACCCCCAGCCAAACCAACCAAGGAATCCCCTCTGGAAACCAATTGACAATTTCTTTGCCAGAAAAGGACTTGGGTGCAAATGAAAGACACCCAACAGGGCCAAAGGAACAAAAACCGTTGTCTAAGGAGAGCAGGAAGCTCTCACACCCGACAACCGGAAGCCATAGAAAGCAAAAAGAACTTTCAAAAAACATTTCCAGACCAAAGGGGCTACTGTAAACTTGAGTGGACAAAAGAAAAAGAACCCTGTCTAGGGATCAGGCCTTTTTCGGCAGTGCATGAGTGGGTTGGAGGTGAAACAATGCTTGAGATAGCTTGCTAAATGGGGCTAAAGAGGTATTGATCCTGAATGCAAGCTGGAGCGACTGCCAAAGCCACATGAAAAGAGGCGACAATATTCAGCATAAAAAGCTGAACAAGGAAAAGCCAATAAGAAACAAGACAACATGCTCTGAACCCGAAGAACGACAGAGGGATGGAAAATAGCAGGAGGCACCCCCAAGATATCTCAGACTGTTGTAGGGAAGACTCTACAGGCTACAAGACTACAACTACATCAAACCAGCCACCTTATCACCATAGAGATGGTGATAGACGTGTGTCAAGCACTCCAGACATGAACAGAGAAGATCAAACCAGCAAGGTATGCCACCAGCCCAACCCGCTGACAGTGGCAAAGCCGTGAAAAAATGCCCAGATTCAAACACCAAGCAAACAGCGTCTAAAAACCAAGGCTGGTCCAGCCACCAAGTTGCCAGAAGGATCACCCTTCCCCTGTAAGACTCCAACTGTGCTAGCACCCAGAGCAAAAAGTTGAGTGATGGTGGAGGAACATGCCAGGGGAAGCGAAGCCCAAAAATCTGAAGTGGAAGCTGGCAACACAGCAGCACAAACAGGACTCCTGGATTCCATACCCAGCGATCACGAGAGCAGCGAAAGTGGGTGCCCCAAAATAACCAGAACAGCCACTGAAGTTGAACCCTGAGAAAGGTAAATGCACCCCCCACCTTGACCAGTCCAGTCGATAAGTGGCCACCATGAAAGCCTTGCAGTCGAGGAATGGCACTGTGTAAAGATGCTAATGCCACTACCACAACAAAGTGGAAAGAACCAGGACAGACTGTCAGCCAAGACATTGGACACTCCCTGAATGTGAATGGAACAGTCAAACCCCGAGAACTCTGCAGATGAGCTATTCGAAGAGACCAGCTTCAAAGAGAAAGACTGAAGAGACATCTCTTCCCCCAGGCTAAGACAATGAACCACAAGGGAACAGTCAGAATGGAGCTGGATTACAGAGCCAAGCAAGTCCGAACCTTTGTCGGAAGCAATTGGGGCTTCCACCAGTTCACCAGGAACACGAACCCGGCGAGCAGGGAAAGAACCTGTCCCTAGCCAGCAGACATGTGGACTGGCTGGGAGCCCACACCAGCCAGCCATTGAGGGAGTCCAACACTTAAACATCTAACAAACAATTGACAGGTCATCACAATCAGAGCCAAACACAACAAATGTGAGGAGCCAGATGGAGGCCGAGTGGGAGAACCCAAAAGCAGAAAACCTGTCGCCCCACGACAAAGCCCAACCTAACCCTGAACCTCGGAAGGACAGGGACGTGCCAGTGCACAATCTGAAGACCATCCAAGTGCCAGGATGGCCCTTGGTGCTTGGGACAACGAGGTCATCCAAAAGGAGGGGTAAGGAATGAACCGGGACAACCTGGAAACGTCTAGGAGCCTAAAACGGGCTCACCATAGCCCGTGTTACTTGGAACATTTTGTTCCAGGTAACGAATCTTTAACAACAACAAACAACCCAAGAAGTATGGGACAAGACCTGAAGGAGGGCAAGGGCCTTAGAGCATTCAACTTGGAGGTAAGAGATATGGGGCGACCAAGACGAGTGTCAAAGATTAACCCCAAAAGCTTCTCCTACTCTTCGTCGTTTTGATTCTTTGCACCATGCTGGGTTGCGCCTCAGCTCCGGTGCCTTTCGTTCAACTCCTGCCCTTGGCTTGTACGCTGACTCTGGCTTCCTATCTCTCCAGGACTGCTATGATCGCTTCTGTCTTCGCTATCTTGCGCGGTCCTTACAACATCCTCACTCTTGCCTGTCATACTTTGACTTACCCCTCCTGTAGTTCCAGTTCCTCTTCACCACCTTCCTCTTTCTGTCCGTTTGTCTCGCTTACAAGATTCTCTTTCGGTTCGTATTACCAATGTTTCTCCTCGTATTGTTCCGTCCTTGCCCCGTGGAGGGTCCCACTTCCTAAATTTTGTTGACCTGCATCACTTCCCTGACCCGCATCACTAAAGCTTTTACCCCCTCCTACAGTTCTGAAACTCCTTTTCCTTGTGCACTTTTCTTCACACTCCCGCTCCATTTCCATCTTCACTGATAGGTCTAAGTCTGTGGACGGTGTGGGCTACTCTGTTGTTTTTCCTGACAGCACTTATGCGTGTCGCTTACCTCCGGAGACTAGCATCTTCACAGCGGAACTTATGCTATTCTCTATGCTCTTCGTCTCCTGCTTTCTCGTTGTTAATCTTCCTTTGTAGTTGTCGTTGACTCGTAGTGCCCTCATGGCTCTCGGGTCCTTTAATCCGGTTCATACAGTGATTGTTGAGATACAGCATTGGCTGTTTCTTGTTCACAGTAAATTTTAGTCGATTGAGTTTTGCTGGGTTCCCAGCCATATTGGTGTCTTTAAATAAGCGTGCGGATGCTGCCGCTAGGGAAGCTGTCCGCTCTTGTCCCATCTCTCGTAAAAGTATTCCTTATTTTGACTTTTACCCAGTTATTCATTCCTCCAGCCTTACCCGTTGGCAGGCTTGTTGGTCTTCTGTTACGGATAACAAACTGCGTACTGTACTCTTAAGAGTTATGTGTCGTCTTGGCCGTCCTGCCACCATAACCGGCGATGGGAAACAGCTCTGGCGAGGTTGCATATTGGGCCATACTTGCTTAACTCATGGTCATTTAATGGAGCACTGCCCTGCTCCTTATTGTCCAAATTACATTGTTCCTCTTACAGTCGTGCATATCCTTGTTGAATGTTCTGACTTCCAGGACGAGCGAGTATCTTGTTTTCCGACCGTCCCCCGTAGTTGCTTGTCCCTCGATAGACTTCTTGGTAACTCGGATACTTTTGATATCGTTCGCCTTATGCGTTTCTGTTCTCGTATTGACATCCTTCGTGATATTTAGCGCCCTCTGATTATTCCGCACATTTGAGGGTGCCACGTAGCCTTCCTGATTTGGTGCCTTCTTTTGATAATTACTTACTTACTTGATACCTAATTGATGGGGTTCTGGGAGCTGTTCTACCCCCCAAGCCCAGCCCAAGGCCACGCTTGAGGCATATTCAAGTAAATAAAGGGAAACAAGTGATAAAACAATTAGTGAAACGTTTGAGTATAGCAACGTAAGCATCAGCAAAATCAGTCACCGGGTGTTGAGAGACATCAGACACAGCCACCACTCAACTTTCCAGAGCACCTGCACCCACTGAAATAATTATTCCTCCCCCCCCCCCCCCACCCATTTTTTTTATATTTTGCATACAAATTTAAAATTTCATGATGAAATTTTTTTATTTATTTTTTTATTTTATGCATTGGCAGCATGGTGTATTTGCATTAGCCACTGTCCATGTGTTAATGACCTCCAAATCTCTTTGCAACTTGATTTGCCTGAACCTGCATCAGTCATGTGGTAAACGGTGTCGCACTTTTCTTCCAAATTTAGGATTTTGTTCATATTAATGTGCAAGCTATAATGATCTTTAATTAATTGTGGTGTGAACCAATTAAGCAATTGAAATTAATTAATTTGGATTGAAACAATTATGGATTAGGCTTTATTAGATTCTGGTACTGTAGCTGTCTTGGGAACTTATCTTTGTTTAGTGTGTTTAATGTCTACTGGTTGATAACTTTGCAGTGCTTGAACCAAACTGTTTTATGCTTGGCATATTTTGAGAGCTCTCAGGATACATGAGGTTCCTATAAATAGAAACTTTAAGCCAGATTTCTTGGATCAGAGGATTCTTGCTCCACTTTATAATTGTCATGAGAGAAATGTACCTTCAAAGTGTCTCAAGACTTAATAGTGACAACCCACAGTTAAGAGACATCAAACACAAGTGTAGATGATGGTAACTCCAAGAAAGTAGGGTTGTCATGGTCTAATTAAATCACCAGTATGTCCTAGTTTGTGTTGTTTACTGATGAAACAATTTTGAAATCTAGTATTTGGTCAATTTCCTGGGAAAAATGCTTAGATAATGACTGAATATACAACTTTACAGGTGCCAATACATAGTTAACCCTTAACTGCACAACGTGCCTGCAAGCCCACGTCTGGGGTGCGCTACGCGCCTCCGGGTATTTGTATTTTTCACGTTCCATTCAAAACTCCCGCAGCTACATGGGGTTCACACCAGCTTCCTCAGGGCTCTTGTAAACAGACGCCATCTTTAAAAAAAATCGTGGTCCACATTCCTGTGTGTGAGAGCCTCAGTGGTGAGTGAGCAACCAAGGCTGGTGCACGCAGCATGAGCTCACAGTACTGCTGTTCAGCTTGTGACCACAGCATTGCCTAATAATGTCAAAATATATATATATATATATATATATATATATATATATATAACTGTATATTTAGTCATGATAGTATTACAGAAGAGCCTGAGTGTGATAATGACTGTGTACAATGTTCAAATATCAGTGATTCAATGCTGTTCATGATGTTCACAGCACTAGCCACAGCACCACAGCATTATTTCGTCCCTCTAGGAATCTTCAAACGACTAATTAGGTTCTTTTACAAAATAAACTTGTGGTCAGTTATGTATTTACAAGATTTAGTGACCAGTATTGTGATAACAGCAGAATTGTGGTGATAATAATCACTGTGTGTAGTATTGTGGGAGGAGTAATTGTGGTGAGGGAGTGAGGGAGAGAATTGAGGTAGCCTCACTGTGTAATTACCTAAGTGTAATTACCTAAGTGTAATTACCTAAGTGTAGTTACAGGATGAGAGCTACGCTCGTGGTGTCCCGTCTTCCCAGCACTCTTTGTCATATAACGCTTTGAAACTACTGACAGTCTTGGCCTCCACCACCTTCTTCCCTAACTTGTTCCAACCGTCTACCACTCTGTTTGCGAAAGTGAATTTTCTTATATTTCTTCGGCATCTGTGTTTAGCTAGTTTATATCTATGACCTCTTGTTCTTAAAGTTCCAGGTCTCAGGAAATCTTCCCTATCGATTTTATCAATTCCTGTTACTATTTTGTATGTAGTGATCATATCACCTCTTTTTCTTCTGTCTTCTAGTTTTGGCATATTTAATGCCTCTAACCTCTCCTCGTAGCTCTTGCCCTTCAGTTCTGGGAGCCACTTAGTAGCATGTCTTTGCACCTTTTCCAGTTTGTTGATGTGCTTCTTAAGATATGGGCACCACACAACCGCTGCATATTCTAGCTTTGGCCTAACAAAAGTCGTGAACAATTTCTTTAGTATATCGCCATCCATGTATTTAAACGCAATTCTGAAGTTGGAAAGCGTGGCATAGGCTCCTCGCACAATATTCTTTATGTGGTCCTCAGGTGATAGTTTTCTATCTAGAACCACCCCTAGATCTCTTTCTTTATCAGAATTCTTTAAAGATTTCTCACATAATATATAGGTTGTGTGGGGTCTATGTTCTCCTATTCCACATTCCATAACATGGCATTTATTAACATTGAATTCCATTTGCCAAGTGGCGCTCCATGTACTAATTTTGTCCAGGTCATCTTGAAGGGCATGACAATCATCTAAGTTTCTTATCCTTCCTATTATCTTAGCATCATCAGCAAACATGTTCATATAATTCTGTATACCAACTGGTAGATCATTTATGTAGACAATAAACATCACTGGTGCAAGAACTGAACCCTGTGGTACTCCGCTTGTGACATTTCTCCAGTCCGATACATTGCCTCTGATTACTGCCCTCATTTTTCTATCAGTCAGAAAATTTTTCATCCACGTTAGGAGCTTACCTGTCACCCCTCCAATATTTTCCAGTTTCCAGAACAACCTCTTTTGTGGAACTCTGTCGAAAGCCTTTTTTAGGTCCAGATAGATGCAGTCAACCCAACCATCTCTTTCCTGTAATATCTCTTGCTCGGTCATAGAAACTGAGCAAGTTCGTTACACAGGATCTTCCAGATCGAAAACCATACTGTCTGTCTGATATTATATCATTTCTCTCCAGGTGTTCTACCCATTTAGTTTTAATTATTTTTTCCAATATTTTGACTATTACACTTGTCAATGATACCGGTCTATAGTTAAGGGGGTCTTCCCTGCTTCCACTTTTGTAGATTGGAACTATGTTAGCCTTTTTCCACACATCAGCTACAACTCCTGTAAACAGGAGTTTACAGTGTCGCAGCCACTCTTTGTTTTGCTCATCATACTAGCTTAGTGGTTTGCTATGGTGAACACACACATGTACATGGGTATATACAATGTGTGTATATAGTGTAGTAACAGCAACAAGAGTATGTTGGGAGGAGCTATTTTGGTGAGGGAGGTGGCGTAAGCGTAGCGTCGTCTGCTGGCTGCTGTGTGATTTCTCATGCAGTGTATGGTGGCCACTGTAAAGTTTGGACACAATACCGGCTTACTTGTTTAGTTTTGGTGAATAAAACATGTAGATAGGTATACATAACATGTGTAAATGGTGTAATACAAACAATATGGTGGGAGGAGCAATGTTGGCCGGTAAGATGTTGGAGGAGTGAGGGAGAGACTAGATATTGGAGGAGTGAGTGTATGGCAGCTGACATTCGCGCAGTTCTGAGTGTGTTCATGGTGAATGTATATAGTGTGTATAGTGTGTAAATAGACTGTATATATAAATTAACATAATACAATGGAAGTATGTGCCGGATATGTGTACACTTGTCATGCACGTAACACAGTGTCTTCGGACAGTATGGATGTTCTACTGCCATAATATAGTGTACTTGTTCATTATACATAGGAGTGGCACGTAAAAGCATATAAAATGTATTTGGAACTGTGCACAGAAAATGAACAAAAGTATAATCGCGGCAACTCGCGCATCCTGCCCCGGGGGCTTATGCTACAGGCGACCAGGGAATGATGACGTCACGCACGAACATACGGACCCCATAGCAGCTAAAGTATTTAAAATTTCGACCTTCTGTTGCTATACCCTTACTCAAGGAAGGGTTTTTGACACTTTAAAAACAGAAAAGAATTTTTTCCAGAGATTTTATTTCTTGCGCTTTGGGGGGGGGGATATTTGGAGGCTGCGCAGTTAGGGGTTAATGGACTACTGGGTAATGGTGTACTGTATAGTCATACTTGATTGCTTTGATTGAAATTTGAATACTAATACCTGTACTCTAATAAAGTGCTCAGGGAATTTTATAGTGAGCATATGTTGACTTCATACATCCCTCATTGTGTGGCTATCAAAATTGTCACCATGACTAAGTGCAGTAGAAATAGTAGATCCTTAAATGGGTGTGCTATTTAGAATTCTTGCATGTAATTACCAAAGGGAAGTCACAGGATGAGCACTATGCTTGTGGTGTCCTGTCTTCCTAGTACATTTTTTTTTCTCTATATGATGCTTGGAAACTATTAATGGTTTTAGCCTCCACCTTCTCACTTGACTTGTTCTACCCGTGTACCACACTTTGTGAAAGAGAACTTTCAAATCTTTTCCGGCAACTTTGTTTCCTTAGTTTGAATCTATGATCTTTTATTCTTGAAGTTGCAGTTTTCAAGAATTCTTTGTCAATTTTGTTGATTCCTATTACTATTTTGTACTTGATCATATTGACTTTTTTTTTCTTCAGTGTTCTACCTTTGGTATATTTTAACACTGCTAGCCTCTCCTCGAAGCTCTTGATTTTCTGTTCTGGAAGCCATATACTGTATTTGCATGTCTTTCACCATTTCCTGCTTGTTGACCCTAGACCTCTTTCCTTATTAGTTTTTAATGTTTTCACATAAATTGTATGTTGTGAGTGACCTATTTTCACCATTCCACATTCCATAATATGGCATTTATTTAAGTGTTGCTCCAAACATTTAGTTTGTTTAGCTCATCTTGAAGGGCATGACAGTTGTCTTAAGTGTCTTCCCTAGTAGTTTGGCATCAGCAAACAAGTTTGTATAGTTCTGTATTGCTTCTGGTAGATCATTTGTAAAGACAGTAAACATTGCTGGTGCTAGATCTGAATCCTGTGGTACATCACTTGTAACATTTCTCCAGTCTGATACAGTACCTCTGATTACCTGCCAAACACACACCGAAACTACGACGTTGGTACAACGTTCGAATAAGTTTTAACACCTCCTAACCAGTGATAACAACCAATATAGCAAGTTGTAACAACGTTCTAATACGTCATAAACACGTTAAGCCAAGATGTAACAACTTTATTACAAGCTGTAACAAGCGGAAAATAGACACAGTTTCGGTTTGTGTTTCCAGGGTACTGCCCTAATTTTTATCTGAAAATTTTTCATCTATATCAAGTTTCCCTGTCACCCCTCCAGTATATTAGTTTCCAGAACAACCTCTTGTGTGGGACTGTCAAAAGCCTTTTTTTTTTCCCCCTAGATAATTGCAGTCAACCCAGTTCTCTGCTGTGAAATCTGTGGCTTTGTCTTGAAAACTATGTAGATTTCTGACACAAGATCTTCTTGTTTGAAAACCATACTGTCATTATATCATAACTCTGCAAGTGTTTTACCTATTTGGTTTTAATTGTTGTAACAGTGGTTTACTACTATGTTTATCAATGATACAGGTTTATAATTAAGAAGGTTTTCTGTTAAAATGTTGTAAATTGGAACTATGTTTGCCTGTTTACATGTATATGTCAAGACCCTGTACACAATGATGCCTGAAAAATCAAATGAAGTGGAGCGCCGAGTTCAGGTGTGTGTTCTCTCAGAACCCACGGTGATACTCGAGTGGCTCCCTGAGCATCTTTTCTACTTCATCTCAAAACATCTATATGTACTCTGGTATTCTCTGAAATGAGCACTATCTCGTTCTCTGGAAACTTCATTTTGCTTTGAAATCTTTTAGTGTCTCACACATTTCCTCTCTCTGCAAATCTGTTCCCAATTTTGAACCTCTGGATTTTTTCCTTTACCTGCAATTTGCTTTTAATAAATTTATAGAATAGGACTAGTTCTTTCTGCCTCTCTCTTCACTGCCGTACAGTTGTTTCTTGCTGGTTTGTATTGCTGGTACATGTAAGGATTAGGCCTCTTCCTGTGCTGAACCCATTAGTTTTGTCTCTTGTTCTCTGGCCCTCTTAGTTTCTATTTAAGCAGACATGTTTTCTAGTTCTGTTACTCTGTTTTGGTATAAATTTGTACTTTCATCATATACTGTACAGTATATCACAATTTGGCACACACCTCGGTTATTTCCTTATATAACAACATCCTAACAATCAAAGTCATTAAAGAACTTGCTAGGCTACAAATAGTGTCCTTAATGAAATAAATTTGTTTAAGTTTCATTCCCTATTATCTTTAAGATTGTAACAAATTGCGTATTTCCAAAAATACATGGTTGCTCTTACCTAAGAGAGGAAGGTACCTAGTGTTAGAAGGTCTTCTTTCCTGGTGAATATCAAATCCAGTGTTGAAGGAACATCTCCTTTCTCTCATTCTTGTGGCCTGCTTAACATGTTGATACACAAATGTCTACAAGATGAGGTTAATAAATCTGCCAGTCCAAAAAATCCTGTTTTTGCTTCATATGCCTTGTAATCTATTGATTTCAAGTACCAAGTACAGTACCAACAATTTTGATTTATCTTTATCAGCTCTTACTGTAATCACTCATGATCAATGAGGCCCTCTACTTTGTTGTCGAACTGCTTCCCTGTCCGTGTGTAGCTTGCTGGTGGACTGTAGGCATTTGTAAGTACCAGTTTTTCATCCTCACCACAAATTTCCAGAGCCATTTCCAGTCAGCTTGGTTTGGTGCCTTCTATTGATAATTACTTACATACTTCCAGTCAGCTTTTTGTGGGTTGTCGATTATTAATTTTCTTACTTTCATGTGTTCTTTCATCAGCACAGCAAAGCCTCCACCATCTCAAATTTTTCTGTTGTCTTCAAACTGAGTAGCCCCTCGAGAACACGACCTCATATAAAGTATGGTCTTCAAGTTTGGTCTCTGTTAATGTGACAATATCGGGTATCTTGGGCAGTATTATATAATTTAGCTCCAGTATTTTTCTCACTACAATGTTAGTATACACAGAATGATAAGTAAACTGATCACATTAATGTCACAAATAACCACATTCAAAGGTGATGGAATGGTAAAATGTTCTCGACCTAGCAAGGGGCCGTCTTCAGTAGCAAATGACAGAAACCAAATGCTGGCCTGCCTTGTCTGGATTCTGTCATTTGCTAATGAAGAAGGCCCCTTGATGGGTCAAAAGCACTTTAGCATTCTCTTACTTTTCAATGTGGCAATGTTACTACATATGATTTTCAAGAACATGCTACCTCTCCCTTTGTCCTGTACTATTTTTCTAATGATTTTGTTGGTTAGCCTTTTTGTACCATTACACAGGCTTCCTGATCCCTATCACTTTATAGTTAAAATAATGTATTTCTTATTCATTTATACTCTCGTTTAAACATTTTGCTTCACCGAGGTTCAACTTCAGCTTTTCTGTCTTCCTTTGAAAGCTCTCACCTTAATGACCATAATTTCCTCTCCTCATTATTTTGTAATTTCCTAACATTCCTGAGTACTGTACTATTTCCATCTGTTTAGCTCTATTTAGTGTGATCCTCAAGAGTTGATCTTTCTTTTTTTTTTCATACCTGCCAATTCTCGTGTTGTCACAGACATTGTCTTCGGTTGTAACACCTTTCACTTGCAACAGTTTTACCAACTACTACTTTGCAACCAAAAATGATTAGGGCACGTATTTAGATCAACTGTGTTTAACACCAGTTTTGGATTTGATGCCAGTTCCTTTCTGACTTCCAGTCTAATATCTGTGTTTTTCTAATATCTAATGTTTTTCTGCCTGCTGAAATTTTTGGCCTCCTTTACTGCTGCTACTTTTATTTCATTCTCCCTGACTACTTGTACTTAGATAAGTTACATGTCCTCCTTGAACTGTTCTATTGCTTGTGTAACTTCCTCCATCTCTACTGATGAGCTTTTTTTTTTCTTTTCTGTTGAAATTAATTTCCTAAATTATTGTATTCACTCTGTTTAGATTTGCTTTAACTTCTCAACATTTTTTTTTCAGTACTTTTATTTTCCTCCAGGACTTTTTATTACTGTCCTTCAAATTCCTGATAATCTCCACATTACAATTACATACCAGTGAGAAGAGAGGCAGAAAGAATTTTGAGAAAGGGATAGGAGACAAATGTAAAACAGAACTAGGCCTATTCTATAAATTCATTAAAAGCAAATTGCATGTACAATTTAATATTCAGAGGTTGAAACTTTAAAACTGATTCACAAAATGAAAAGGAAATATGTGAAACATTAAATAAACAGTTCCAAAGTGTGTTTGTGCAAAATTAAATCTTCAGGGAGCCAGACACAATAAGAATTCCAGAGAACAGCATAGATGTGTTTAGAGATGACGTGGAAAATATGTTCAAGGAGCTAAGAAAGAACAAAGCAGTTTGCCCAGATGTAGTTCTGAGTTCTAAGAGAATGTGCACCTGAGCTCAGCATTCCACTTCAATTGAGTCTTTAGGCATCCCTGTATCCTAGTCCTGAGTCCTAGAAGATGTATGGAAAAAGGCTAACATAGTTCCAAGCTACAACAGTGGCAGCAGGGAAGACCCCCTCAATTATAGACCTGCATCATTGACAAGTGTAATAGTCAAAATATTAGAAAAAACAATGAAAAATATTGGATAGAACATATGGAGAAAAAGATATCAGACAGACAGTATGGTTTTCGATCTGGAAGATCCTGTGTATCGAATTTACTTAGTATCTACAGAAATTTTACAGGTAAGAGATGGCTGGGTTGACTGCATATATCTTTACCTAGAGAAGGCTTTCAACAGGGTTCCACATAAAAGGATGTTCTGGAAACTGGAACATATTGGAGGAGTGACAGTTAAGCTTCTAACATGAGTGAAAAATTTGATAGAAAAAATGAGGGCAGTAATCAGAGGCAATGTACCGGACTATAGCAATGTCACGAGTGGAGTACCACAGCAGCTCCTGCCTGGAGTCCATACCTAGTTAAACACAAGACAAAGTTAGAGAAGATTCAGAGGTATGCCACCAGGCTCGTCCTGGAACTTAAGAGGAATGAGCTACGAGGAAAGGCTAAAGAAGCTGAACCTCACATCCCTGGAAAACAGAAGAGTAAGGGGAGACATGATAACCACCTACAAAATTCTCAGGGGAATTGACAGGGTGGACAAAGACAAACTCTTCAGCACGGGTGGGACATGAACAAGGGAACACAGGCGGAAACTTAGTACTCAGATGAGCCACAGAGACGTTAGAATTTTTTCAGTGTCAGAGTAGATAATAAATGGAATGCACTAGGAAGTGATGTGGTGGAGGCTGACTCCATACACAGTTTCAAATGTAGATATGATAGAGCCCAGTAAGCTCAGGAATCTGTTCACCAGTTGATTGACAGTTGAGAGGCGGGACCAAAGAGCCAAAGCTCAACCCCTGCAAGCACAATTAGGTGAGTACAGCATTAAATAGGTACCTGGGAGTTAGTCCTCCCCAGGGGAGCCGGTGGCCAAGCGGACAGCACGCCGGACACGTGATCCTGTGGTCTCGGGTTCGATCCTGGGAGCCGGCGAGAAACGATGGGCAGAGTTTTTCACTATGCCCCTGTTACCTAGCAGTAAATAGGTACCTGGGAGTTAGTCAGCCATCATGGGCTGCTTCCTGGGGTGTGTGTGTGTGGTGTGGGGAAAAAAAAATAGTAGTAGTAGAAACAGTTGAGAGGCGGGCTGAAAGAACAGAGCTCAACCCCCACAAGCACAACTAGGTGAATACAGGGTTCAGTTCTTGCACCAGTAATGTTTGTCTACATAATCGAATTACCAGAAGGAATACAGAATTATATAAACATATTTGCTGATGATGCCAAGATACTAGGAAAGGTAAGAAATTTAGATGATTGTCATGCCCTTCAAGAAGACCTGGACAAAATAAGTGTATGGAGCACCACTTGGCAAATGGAATTTAATGTGAATAAAGGCCATGTTATGGAATAGGAGAAAACAGACCACACACAACCTAGAAATTATGTGAAAAAGCTTTAAAAAAAATTCTGAGCAGAGATCTAGGAGTGGTTCTAGATAGTTTCCTATCACCTGAGGACCACATAAAGAACATTGTGTGAAGAGTCTATGCTATGCTTTCCAATTTCAGAATTGCTTTTAAATACATGGATGGAGAAATACTAAGGAAATTATTCACAAGTTTTTTTTTAGACCAAAGCTGGAATATGCAGTGGTTGTATGGTGCCCATATCTTAAGAAGCAAAGCAACAAACTGGAAAAGGTGCAAAGACATGCCACTAAGTGGCTCCCAGAACTGAAGGACAAGAGCTACGAGAAGAGGTTAGAGGCATTAAACACAATTTATAAGGGAAGAATTCCCGAGACCTGGAACTTCAAGAACAAGAGGTCATAGATTTAAGCTAACTAAACAAAGCTGCAGAAGAAATATAAGAAAATTCACTTTTGCAGAGTGGTAGACAGTTGGAACAAGCTAAAGTGAGGTGGTGGTGGAGGCAAAAACTGTCAGTAGGTTCAGAGTGTTACAAGACAGTGTGCTGGGAAGATGAGACATCACTAGTGTAGCTCTCGTCCTGTAATTGCTTAGGGAATTATGATAGTCTACAAAAATCTCTACTTTTGCCATCTTGTGCAAAATTATTATGCATTACTAATATTATTACGCTTATACTAATACAGTACTGTCCTAATTACAGCCACCAAAATCCAACTCTGTTATGTTGTTCTTTGGCAATTTTTATTCATCCTATTGTTTCACTATTTTTTTCTCTCGCACAATTGATTTATGTCGGTTATATAACAAATTCACTACACATTTAGGTCTCTTGGGACACCGTTCATGATCATCTAGCTGTTCTACAATACCTAGTCATTTGAATTATCCAGGAGCTGCTGTGATGCAGGTGTGTCCTGCCAGAGACCCTGAACCTGTGTAGCGTGGTGTGGTGCACATGACGCCAAATAGTTCACAAATCAAATACTAAAAATTTGCATTTGGCGATTGAAGCACAGGAGGTAATCACAAATGGGGTTCAGAGCCATGTAATGGATAAATCTGCAAATCTTTATGCTATCAAAAAAATATAAACCAACATGATTGGTCTAGAACAGTAGTTCATAGGTCCATAAGAAGATCAAATCTTTCTGCACAACTTGATTAATGTAAAAAAAAAAAAAAGTTAATTTACATGTACTGTACAGTATTGTTAATTTTGCTTTAGTTACACATCCTTAATATTATAACGTTTGGGAACCCTTGTCATTAGTATCCCACAGTGATAAGCAGTTTTTAATTTGAATTTAAATATATATTTTTAAATGCTTGGATACCTGGGTTTTACCTGGATGGGGTTCTGGGAGTTCTACTTCCCAAGACCCGCCTGGGGCCAGGCTTGACTTCTGAGAGCTTGGTCCAACAAGCTGTTATTTGGTGCAGGCCCACCACTGCCCGGTCTGCAGGCCCACCACAGCCCGGTTGGTCCAGTACTTCTGGAAGAAAACTGTCCAGTTTTCTCTTGAAGACATCCATGCTTGTTCCAGAAATATTTCTTATGCTCGCTGGGAGGATGTTGAACAACCATGGACCTCAGATGTTTATTCAGTGTTCTCTGATTATGCCCATGACATCCCTGCTCTTCATTGGTTTTATTCAGCATTTCTTTCCATAGCATTCACTCCAGCATGTTGTAATTTTACTGTGTAGATTTGGGATTTAATATCAGTCTGTCTACTATAAACTCCTAAGTTATATGTATTTTCAATCAAGAGTATTAAAACTCATAAATAGGCCTAACAAAATAAAAAAGGGATATCAGTTTGCAAAGCAATCTGATGCTAATTCCTTGATTAGTGTACATTTCTCCTACTAATAAAAATGTGTCATCTTGAGTACATCTCAAACTCTTCTTCGCCAGCTCCAATGCTAAGTAACATTACAACAAAATGTCCATAACTTAGGTACAAAAATTATATATATTGCATTTAAAATAAATAACTAAAGAGAAAAATAAAAAGCATATTATTTAAATACAAAGAAAATACATTTAGAACTTTGAGTTACCTTTACTAAAATTAAGAAACATTTCTTATGAGCAATTTCTTCTTTTTCTACACTGACAGCTTCTCTTGTTCTTGCTTGGTCTATGAGGAGCATCTATCTTCTACACTGACAGCTTCTCTTGTTCTTGCTTGGTCTATGAGGAGCATCTATCTTCTACACTGACAGCTTCTCTTGTCTTGCTTGGTCTATGAGGAGCATCTATCTTCTCCACTGACAGCTTCTCTTGTTCTTGCTTGGTCTATGAGGAGCATCTATCTTCTACACTGACAGCTTCTCTTGTTCTTGCTTGGTCTATGAGGAGCATCTATCTTCTACACTGACAGCTTCTCTTGTCTTGCTTGGTCTATGAGGAACATCTATCTTCTACACTGACAGCTTCTCTTGTTCTTGCTTGATCCTGCCATCCTACAGATATACGGATAGAATATATATTTTGATTATACCTTACAGGTAAATATTTTTGTTGGTTCAAATTTTTCTCAATGCTGTGAAGGAAAAAATGTTTAGATTTTTCTTCCCTTTGACATGGTTCCTTAGCAGTTTAATAGTTACCATGCAGCTAGGAATTATTATTATAATTTTTCAGACATTTTTGGGATCCAAGAAGCAAATTTTTCCTTGTCCAAATGGTTGCTGGAGTGGTTCACTGGCAGCCTCCTAGCAGTGAGTTTAAATAGATACTGGATGGGGAAAATGAACTGATGTGTTTCAAGTGGGAATATCTATATCAGGCTGAGTAACATAAAATGTAAGTTAATGCAGGCAACCACAGTTGTGTTGAAAAGGGGAGTTGCTACCGGGAACCAATCATTTTGTTTGCCTGACTTATGGAAGTTTCATTCCAATTCTCTCTCAGACCCCAGTCCCTATCCAGCCTGTTGTTGGTGTGAGGGGGATTGGTGGGTGGCCGTCGGAGTGTGATGAGCCCCTCCAGGGGTTGCCTCTTCTGATTTGGGCATGAAGGCAGTTGAACCTGCTCATCCCTCCAGGACCTTCTTGCATCCAGTCCCTTCTTCCCTTGTAGCCTTTCCACTTTTCAATCCCATGCAGTGGAACCATTGCATCAGAAGCAATGGTTTTCAATTCACTGAAGAAGAAAAACAGATTTCCACTCTGTGAATAAGCCTTTGCACATTTTGTCAGTTCAAACATTAGTTTGTCCAGAATAGGGAGGGAAGTTTCCACTTCAAATTTTTAGTTTTTAATGAGAAACACCTCTTCTCCTGATTCATCGTATTTAATAAGACACACACACTTCGTTTTCGTTCCCGTTTTTTCACTTCACTGTAATCTGTATCTGGACACACAATCCTGGCTTTGAATTCATATTCACTAAATTTGTCTCTAGTTTCCTGAAGATAGGTTCCCATAGATTCAAGAAGATTCACCGCAACAAGGATGTTCACATCCTTTGATTGTAGGACTTTGTTAGTTTTGTTTATACTCTCTAGTATGTCATTCCAAAGAATTGTGATAAATATTGTGCCCAGGTTTTCCATTATTTTCCTCAATCCTTCAGACTCTCGCCTTATATTCACTTGCTGTTCATTGTCAGCTGATAGAGAAGCCATTGCATGTTTTACTTTCTCAAAACCCCCCATACAGAGCATGAACAGCATCAAAATGTAATTACCTAAGTGTAGTTGCAGGATGAGAGCTACGCTCGTGGTGTCCTGTCTACCCAACACTGTCATATAACGCTTTGAAGCTACTGACGGTTTTGGCCTCCACCACCTTCTCACCAAACTTGTTCCAACCGTCTACCTCTCGTTTACAAAAGAGAATTTTTTTTATATATCTCCGGCAGCTTTGTTTTGTTAGTTTAAATCTATGGCCTCTTGTTCTTGAAGTTCCAGGTCTCTGGAATTCTTCCCTATCAATGTTATCGATTCCTGTTACTATTTTGTACGTAGTGATCATATCGCCTCTGTTTCTCCTATCTTCTAGTTTTTGCATATTTAATCCCTCTAACCTCTCATCGTAGCTCTTGTCCTTCAGTTCTGGGAGCCACTTGGTGGCATGTCTTTGCACCTTTTCCAGTTTGTTTATGTGCTTCTTAAGATATGGGCACCATATGTGCTGACCATAGTGTGTCAGATTCTTGACCACAAAATCTTATTCTAAAGATGATGTCAATACATATCAGCAATGAGTAGAACCAGCAAAAATGAATACAGATGCTGAACAAAGTCAAAGAATTTCACAATCTGTAGACAACACTGATGCTTTTACTCGCACCAATTTCAGGCTCTTGGTCCAGCACAGGGGACATAGATGACAAACTCATTGAGTTGATGAATCCGTGCTTGTAATCCAATGTATTGTCCAGACATATTTGAGGCATTATCGTATGACTGACCACGGCAGTTTGATAGTGCAATTTTGTTCTGAACATCAAGAAACATTCCACGGGCTCGCAGCCTTCAATGTATTGGACAGTAAATGTCAGTTGATCTGTGTGTGGAATGTCAGGAATGGCATCTACACTTATTGGATAATACTTGACAATTTTACTTCTTCAAGAATAGTACAAAGAACCTGTTGTTTCCATTAATTCAATAAATTCCTCTCAAATATTTGTTGATAAATATGATGGATTCCCTTGTCCAGGATTTTTGTACATTTTGAGAGATTCTTCCAAGAAAGGGTCAAATTCACTCAGCAGCTCTAGTATACCTAAATACTGTAGTTGCCACTTTTTGCTGACCCAATAATCTGATTTTCTCCACGAATAACAAATCTCTAGAGGCAAGAAAGCATATTACAGAAACAACATGTGTCAACACTTTATGCCACATATTCTTGCTCTGAGCGATGTTGCTCAAGTAATAAAAATCTTCTCTTCCAGTTTCTTTATGCGGTAAGACGGTTCTGGGTGGAAAGATTTTCATTATTTAGAAGGATTCGTTACAGGCCAGGGCAGTTTGGAAGGTTCCAGTGTAACTAGAAAAGGCTAGATAAGGATTAAGATATACTGTAATCATAATTGCCAGTTATTTGTAATTACATTA
>WNGS01165523.1:2794444-2811621 GCA_020271785.1 Procambarus virginalis
CCACTTTCAGCCGACCGGCGAACGAGGGAAAGAAAACCGTATGTGCGCCGGCGTTTTGTCGCTTAAGCGGCCAAACAAAATGTGTATACTCTTTTTACTCTTCTGACGTTAGTTCTCGAGCTACGTATTTCATTTTGGTACCAATGTGTTCGCAATAAAATCTCTAGAAGAACATCAGTAAAAACGGTCACTAAAAGTATAGGGAGACCAGCACCAAATAAAGAACTACGTAGATGACTCGCCGTGAGCGCAAAACGGCAACAAAATGTTTCTACTCTTGGATTGTTGTCAACTCCACACTTGTCCTACAGCGTTAATTTTGGTATCAATGGATTCGCAATGAAATTCCCAACACAGAGATATGAATATAAACGTAGAATCATAGTCGCGGCCCACCCGCAAGAGTGTGGGAAGTGGTGGAACTGTTACCCGGTATCGGTGACGCAACGACACAAGCGCGATACGGTGCTTCGAAAGTTTATACTTATTTGACTGTCCTGACATTATTTTTGTATGTACGTCATTCATTTTTGTGTCAATGTGTTCGCAATAGAATGTTCTATAAGCACGTAGGTAAAAAAAGATCAACAAAGCGTAAGTTAGAATAGCGCCAAATATAAAACAACGCTGGAACATATCAGTGAGCGTCAAACACACACGAAATGTTTATACTATTGTTATGTTTTTCAAGTTTATACTTGTTGCACACAGTTATTTTTGGTTGTACATGGATCGGAATAAAATTCCCTAAACAGACATATGCATATAATAAATGATAAGGTGTAAACATGCCCAGTATAAACGGCTAAAGTCACCCACCTGCAACCCGTTTGGGACACTCTTGCAGACACGCAACACCCGAAAAAAATCTATGAAGTTTCGAGTCTACTTACGGCAGTTTATGGGATACAGTGTTCATTCTGGTATCAAAATACTCCCAATAAGTTATACTACAAGAAATTGGACAAAATAGGTGTACTTACCAAGAAAAAACTGGTTGTGGAAGAGTAAGTTGAGCATCTTTTCTTCACTCCACCTTCTTCAGGTCAACATTCCTGAAGTTGCTCAACAGATGTTTTGTAGGTGGAGTGAAGCTGTTGCGGGTGGTTACTTCTTCACCACCCAATACACTCTTTTCCGGTGGTAACTGGTGTAGCAGGAATAACACAGAGTGCAACGTTACAGGTCTTGCATCCTATGTTGGTGTCCTTCCTTTTACCGGACCGTGCACAGACATGACACTTGAGACGTTTTGGCAGTTTGTAAAGTTCATGTTTCAGTTTGTAGTTCAGCGATGTTCAGAATCAACAATAGGGCCACGTCTTCTCGGTGTTGGTTGAGCATTTGAGTCAGAGTCATCTGACAAAACCGACTCGTCAAATGGCAGTGTGCCAGACATCTCGGGTTCTGAGTCCGTTCCTGCGTCAGCTTGAGGTGTTGAAGTAAATAAAGCCGCCTCACACCAGATGGTCCAGGAGTTTGCACGGCGTCAGCATAGGCAGGACCTGTGTCATCATTTATGTCTGGAGCGTGCTGCAAGTGATGAGATACTGTTGCTATTTCAGGCCAATCTTCCGTGTCCAGTGCAATAGGGCCCAAATTGCCACCTCGTGGAATTGTAGCAATGTTAGCTTTTTTCGATCAGTTGTATAGTATTTGTACAAAACAAAGGCATTATGCAATGCCATTTGCAGAAAATAAAACGTGATCTTTTTGGTCCACTTGTGAGTTTTCCTGGTAAAATGGTAATACTTCACCATTTGATCGAAGTGGTCCACACCTTTCATGAACTTATTGTATTCACAAATTGCAGTAGGCTTGTTCACTGGTACCTGTTGTAGTCGAGTTGTTCCGTCGCGATTGCGCAATCGTTTCCTTCGCTGACATTGCTGAGTGTCTGCATTGTGGATGTTTGTAATGATTGAGACCACTCGCTTGTCTTTCCACAGTAGAATGAAGGTGTTATCTTTGCGGCGGTATATGGTGGTATCCAGTGGAAATTTAGCCTTGGCTATAGTTTGCAATTCCTTTGGGGCGCCGCGTAGCAGTCTAATTGTGCCACATGTGTACACCCCAAGTTCTCTCAATTTTTCTGTTAGGTTTACCGAGTTGTAGTAATTATCCATGTACAAATGGTAACCCTGGTTCACTAAGGCTGAATCAACCCCGTTACTGTTTCCACTATCGTCTTACCAATACCTGAGTATACGTCAAAGTCATATAAGTACCCAGATACTGATTCAGCAAGCATATATAGTTTCACACCATACTTGTCTGGTTTGTTTGGATTGTAAACTTTGAACGATAGTCGGCCGCGCCATGCCATTGTACCTTCATCCAAGCACAACTCTTTCTTGGGAATGTAAACTTCTGCAAACCTCTCTTTCAAATAGTCCATCACCGATCTCACTTTTATCAACTTATCAGTATTGTTCACGGGCACTGCATTATTATTGAATGTATGGAAAAACTGGCTTATATGCAGGAAACGTTTTGACTTCATAAGCAAGTTGAAGAAACGAACATGCCATGGTTTTCCTGTTTGCCAATCATCCTCATAGCTGGCAGCCTGTTTATGCCCATCAATATGCATAGTCCCAAGTATCGCGCCATTTCTTTCACCCTCACTGGTTTCCAAATATCTGAGACATTTTCATTAGCCATCCGGAAAATCTGCGACGCGTACAAATTAGTTTCTGTTGTCAAGAATTGAAGCAGGGCTCGGTAATGAATAATTGGATAAATCCTAATGCACTAGTAGGTGTGGGAATTTTCAGGCCAGGATTTCCAATAAAATCTTCAACAATTGGGGAGTATTGTCACGACTCCAGCCAACACTGTCCCCACCCTTGCGAGTACGTCCTGTACGTGTACCGCTTTGTGAATCTTCCTCACTTTCGTCATCACTTTCAATTTCCATGCTTTCATCACTGCTAGAATCACTTGGCACAGTTGGTCGTGTAATCCTACGTCGAGAACATTTCTGGTAGTTAGTTTTCTAGGTGGTTTACATGCGCCACGTGTGTGCCTAGATGGAGGAGGAGGAGGGAGTAGCGGTGCCTCATCCTCCTCTGTGAGGTGCTCGGTCTCCTCATCACTCGTTGCTGTATCATTCGCTCTTTGGACGCCACTATAATCATTGTAGTCATCAAATCATCTTCAAGTCCTTCAACATCACCTGCATCATACTCAGCTTCTGATAAAGCTGCCACAACTTCAGGAATTTTCGTGGGTGTGAGTTTCATTCCCTTGAACTTTTGATAAATCATAGTTTATTCTGTCCTCTTTCGAGGACTTGGACACTTCCTTGGGCGTAGAACGGCTTGGGCCTTGACCTGGATCCATTGTTGATGAATGTATTGGGTATAAAACACACAGAAACGGGTATAAATGCAGAAAACCGTTCGAGTTTGGCGCACGAGGGAAACGTGATCGACTCACGAAACGTGACGAGAAAACATTGGGCCTGTCACGTGACCGGGTAGGCCGACGCGCCATGTGCCCTAGCAGTGAGAAAGAGAACTTCATGGCGCTCAGTTTGAAACAAACCAGAAGTAAATCGGATAAAAATTGAATTTTATACAAATATTTTACGAAGACATAAATTTGAGTCCTGTGTGCAGGACGGGTAGGCGCAACAGGACTCGCGGGAGAGTCCTTGGCATACGAAAGTGTTAAACACCATTACCTGTGGAGGTAATGTATATAGAAACAGCTGGGGAGGTAATGTTATATAGAAACAGCTGGGGAGGTAATGTTGTACAGAAACAGCTGGGGAGGTAATGTTATATAGAAACAGCTGGGGAGGTAATGTTATATAGAAACAGCTGGGGAGGTAATGTTATAGAAACAGCTGGGGAGGTAATGTTATATAGAAACAGCTGGGAGGTAATGTTTATAGAAACAGCTGGGGAGGTAATGTTGTATAGAAACAGCTGGGGAGGTAATGTTATATAGAAACAGCTGGGGAGGTAATGTTATATAGAAACAGCTGGGGAGGTAATGTTATATAGAAACAGCTGGGGAGGTAATGTTATATAGAAACAGCTGGGAGGTAATGTTATATAGAAACAGCTGGGAGGTAATGTTATATAGAAACAGCTGGGGAGGTAATGTTGTATAGAAACAGCTGTGAAGGTAATGTTGTACAGAAACAGCTGGGGAGGTAATGTTGTATAGAAACAGCTGGGGAGGTAATGTTGTATAGAAACAGCTGGGGAGGTAATGTTGTATAGAAACAGCTGTGGAGGTAATGTTGTATAGAAACAGCTGTGGAGGTAATGTTGTACAGAAACAGCTGGGGAGGTAATGTTGTATAGAAACAGCTGGGGAGGTAATGTTGTATAGAAACAGCTGTGGAGGTAATGTTGTATAGAAACAGCTGGGAGGTAATGTTGTATAGAAACAGCTGTGGAGGTAATGTTGTATAGAAACAGCTGTGGAGGTAATGTTGTACAGAAACAGCTGGGGAGGTAATGTTGTATAGAAACAGCTGGGGAGGTAATGTTGTATAGAAACAGCTGTGGAGGTAATGTTGTATAGAAACAGCTGTGGAGGTAATGTTGTATAGAAACAGCTGGAGGTAATGTTATATAGAAACAGCTGTGAAGGTAATGTTGTACAGAAACAGCTGGGGAGGTAATGTTGTATAGAAACAGCTGTGGAGGTAATGTTGTATAGAAACAGCTGTGAAGGTAATGTTGTATAGAAACAGCTGGGGAGGTAATGTTGTATAGAAACAGCTGTGAGGTAATGTTGTATAGAAACAGCTGGGGAGGTAATGTTATACAGAAACAGCTGTGAAGGTAATGTTGTATAGAAACAGCTGGGGAGGTAATGTTATATAGAAACAGCTGTGAAGGTAATGTTGTATAGAAACAGCTGGGGAGGTAATGTTATACAGAAACAGCTGTGGAGGTAATGTTGTATAGAAACAGCTGTGGAGGTAATGTTATATAGAAACAGCTGTGAAGGTAATGTTGTACAGAAACAGCTGGGGAGGTAATGTTGTACAGAAACAGCTGGGGAGGTAATGTTATATAGAAACAGCTGTGGAGGTAATGTTGTATAGAAACAGCTGGGGAGGTAATGTTGTACAGAAACAGCTGGGGAGGTAATGTTATATAGAAACAGCTGTGAAGGTAATGTTGTATAGAAACAGCTAGGGAGGTAATGTTATACAGAAACAGCTGGGGAGGTAATGCTATATAGAAACAGCTGGGGAGGTAATGTTGTACAGAAACAGCTGTGAAGGTAATGTTGTACAGAAACAGCTGTGAAGGTAATGTTATACAGAAACAGCTGTGAAGGTAATGTTGTATAGAAACAGCTGGGGAGGTAATGTTATATAGAAACAGCTGGGGAGGTAATGTTATATAGAAACAGCTGGGGAGGTAATGTTGTACAGAAACAGCTGGGGAGGTAATGTTGTACAGAAACAGCTGGGGAGGTAATGTTATATAGAAACAGCTGTGGAGGTAATGTTATATAGAAACAGCTGGGGAGGTAATGTTGTACAGAAACAGCTGTGAAGGTAATGTTGTACAGAAACAGCTGGGGAGGTAATGTTGTACAGAAACAGCTGTGAAGGTAATGTTGTACAGAAACAGCTGGGGAGGTAATGTTGTACAGAAACAGCTGGGGAGGTAATGCTATATAGAAACAGCTGGGGAGGTAATGTTGTACAGAAACAGCTGGGAAGGTAATGTTGTACAGAAACAGCTGGGGAGGTAATGCTATATAGAAACAGCTGGGGAGGTAATGTTGTACAGAAACAGCTGGGGAGGTAATGTTGTACAGAAACAGCTGGGGAGGTAATGTTGTACAGAAACAGCTGGGGAGGTAATGTTGTACAGAAACAGCTGGGGAGGTAATGTTATACATAAACATCTGTGGATGTAATGAAATGCCTCCCTCAATCCTCTCAAAGTTCACTTAACCCTTAAACTGTGCATCACAACCAGGGTTGTTAATAGGTATAGCGAAAAATTTAAAAACTCCACAAAGTGCATGGGGCTCACATCCTGTTCTTCAGGGCCCCAGTAAACAGATGGCTCCCGGAACTGGGGAGCCTCCAGAGCTCACCCAGATAATGGTGTTTAATTACATTTAGTGCTGGTTTTCTGTGGGCTACAGAAAACCAAAGCTACATCACCAAAATAAGGAAAAGAGGTGTTTGGAGGCCCTCATGTGTTTGGAAGCATTCCATGTTTGCCATCGACTGCTGTTTGGCATCCAGAAAGTAGGTGTAACAAAACAAACCCCACATGGTAAAAACTGCAACCTAAAACCAAACAGGGAGGCAAAAATACCCACACTAAAACAAGCAAATGCCATCGCACCGCTCAATTGCACAGCCCTCCCCTCCCATTCCCCCCATTGGCTGCTGCAGCATTCAGTTCAGAGGCTGAGCATCATAAAGAAAGTGAAAAATCACCGACCAGAAGGAGGGAGGGAGGGACGGTGCAGGGGAGCCTCCGGGGCTAACCCAGAAAATGGTATTTCAGTACATTCAACGCTGGTTTTCTGTGGGGAGCATCTACGGCTCCCTGGAGCTACCTAAACAAAGAAAAGTGACAAGAGGGACTTACCTGGGAGGCGGCTGCCACTCGTGTTTAAACTCGAAGGTGAGGCAACTGGCTGCAACCTGCGACCCAAAGTGACACACACCCGACTAGGGCCAGGAACATTGACTAAGTAACGCGTGGCCAGGATCCTGTTCGACCTCCAAAATCCCTATGCCTGAATGTCAGCCCAAGCAATGTTACCAAAGACTGCAGTCAAAGTAGCAAACTTATGAACGTCATGGGCAAAAGGATAGACCCCAGGCTGGATGGACCGAATAATCCTGCAGATGAACTGGGAGACTCGAGCCCTGGAACAGGGAACAAGGGAAACCCGGATCAACCCAAAGCGCATCTCCAGCCACAGAGGCCGTGGCGCGCAGGTAACGGTGAAGTGCTGCAACCTCACACAACACGTAATGCATCCCGAGCCTGACCTACCAAGCATCAACTACCCAAGGACCCTTCCGGAAAGCTGTCAACTCATTCTTCGCCAGAAAGAAGGAGACGGCTGCAAACAAACAAACCTACCGCCAGGACTGAAAGAGCAGAAACCTCTGCACCGGAGGAGAGCATCAAGCTCCCCAACCTGACCCCCAGAAGCCAATGCCAACAGGAAAAAGAGCCTTGGACCAAAGGGGTCACCACAAACCGAGGAGAAGAGAGAAAGGGGAGCACCCTGTCCAAGAACCAGGACGGCTCATGAGGCACATGAGCAGGCCGGAGGTACAACAAAGCACGAGAAAGTTTACGGAAAGGAGTGGAAATAACGTCCACTCCAAACGCAAGCTGAAGTGGCTCCACCAGCCCCGCATGATACGAGGCAACAGTATTAGGCATCAAATGAAGGTCCTGAAAAAGCAAAGAAAGGAAAGGACAAGAGAACCCTATCTGAAATAGAGGACAACCTACAAAACGAGAAAATGGCGGAAAGAGCACAAGGAAACCTCATACTGTCGCCGAGATGAAGCTCGCAGGTGGGACACCATCAACGAACCCACCTGATCACCATACAAGTGGTGATAGACCTGCGACAGAAAGATGAGACGCAAAGAGGAGAAAAGACCAAACCAGCCAGGTACCTGACCGGCCCGATCTACTGAAAGAGGCGGAGCTGCAGGAAACATTGCAGGTTCGGACACCGAGCAAGCAGCGCCTGAAACCAAGGCACCTAACCTTGGTTTAACAGCCCGCCATCAAGGAGCCAACAGGACTACTCTTCCCTGATAAGTCTCCAACTAAGCAAGGACCCGAAGTAACAGCTGAACAGGGGGAAAGAGGTACAGGTAACCCCACCTTGACCAGTCCTGCTGAAAGGCATCTACAGCGACGGCCTCACAGTAAGGTAAAGGCGCCACATACCTGCTTGATGGGGTTCTGGGAGTTCTTCTATTCCCCAAACCCGGTCTGAGGCCAGGCTTGATTTGTGAGAATTTGGTCCACCAGGCTGTTGCTTGGAGCGGCCCGTAGGCCCACATACCCACCACAGCCCAGTTGGTCCGGCACGTTTTTTAGAAAACAGTTTAGTTTTCTCTTGAGGATGTCCACGGTTGTTCCAGCAATATTTCTTATAGTCGGTGGGAGGAAGTTGAACAACCGCGGACCTCTGATGTTTATACAGTGTTCTCTAATTGTGCCTATGGCACCTCTGCTCTTCACTGGTTCTATTCTGCATTTTCTTCCATATCGTTCACTCCAGTATGTTGTTATTTTACTGTGTAGATTTGGGACCTAGCCCTCCAGTATTTTCCATGTGTATATTATTTGGTATTTCTCTCTTCTCCTTTCTAGTGAGTACATTTGGAGAGCTTTGAGACAATCCCAATAATTTAGGGGCTTTATCTCATCTATGTGTGCCGTATATGTTTCTGTATTCCCTCTATTTCAGCAATCTCTCCTGCTCTGAAGGGGGAAGTGAGTACTGAGCAGTACTCAAGACGGGACAACACAAGTGACTTGAAGAGTACAACCATTGTGATGGGATCCCTGGATTTGAAAGTTCTCGTAATCCATCCTATTATTCTTCTGGCTGCCGCAATACTTGCTTCGTTATGCTCCCTAAACGTTAGGTCGTCAGACATCATTATTCCCAAATCCTTGACATACTGTTTTCCTACTATCAGCAGATTCGATTGTGTTATGTACCCTGTTTTATGTTTCAGATCCTCAATTTTGCCGTACCTGAGTACCTGGAATTTATCACTGTTAAATATCATGTTACTTTCTGCTGCCCAATCGAAAACTTTGTTGATATCTGCTTGTAGTTTTTCAATGTCTTCTGCAGAGGTAATTTTCATGCTGATTTTTGTATCATCTGCAAAGGATGACATAAAGCTGTGACTTGTATTTTTGTTTATATCTGATATGAGAATAAGGAAAAGTAGTGGTGCAAGGACTGTACCTTGAGGTAGAGCTTTTAACTGCACTTGGGCTCGATTTTATTTGATTGACTGTGACTCTTTGTGTTCTGTTCAGCAGGAAATTGAGTATCCAGCTTCCTACTTTACCAGTTATTCCCATTGACCTCATTTTGTGTAATTACCTAACTGTAATTACCTAAGTGTAGTTACAGGATGAGAGCTACGCTCGTGGTGTCCCGTCTTCCCAGCACTCTTTGTCATATAACGCTTTGAAACTACTGTACTGACGGTCTTGGCTTCCACCACCTCCCCTAACTTGTTCCAACCGTCTACCACTCTGTTTGCGAAAGTGAATTTTCTTATATTTCTTCGGCATCTGTGTTTAGCTAGTTTATATCTATGGCCTCTTGTTCTTAAAGTTCCAGGTCTCAGGAAATCTTCCCTATCGATTTTATCAATTCCTGTTACTATTTTGTATGTAGTGATCATATCACCTAAACTCGTAGCTCTTGCCCTTCAGTTCTGGGAGCCACTTAGTAGCATGTCTTTGCACCTTTTCCAGTTTGTTGATGTGCTCCTTAAGATATGGGCACCACACAACCGCTGCATATTCTAGCTTTGGCCTAACAAAAGTCGTGAACAATTTCTTTAGTATATCCCCATCCATGTATTTAAAAGCAATTCTGAAGTTAGAAAGCGTGGCATAGGCTCCTCGCACAATATTCTTTATGTGGTCCTCAGTGATAGTTTTCTATCTAGAACCACCCCTAGATCTCTTTCTTTATCAAAATTCTTTTAAAGACTTCTCACATAATATATAGGTTGTGTGGGGTCTATGTTCTCCTATTCCACATTCCATAACATGGCATTTATTAACATTAAATTCCATTTGCCAAGTGGTGCTCCATATACTTATTTTGTCCAGGTCATCTTGAAGGGCATGACAATCATCTAAGTTTCTTATCCTCTCTATTATCTTAGCATCATCAGCAAACATGTTCATATAATTCTGTATACCAACTGGTAGATCGTTTATGTAAACAATGAACATTACCAGTGCAAGAACTGAACCCTGCGGTACTCCACTCCTGACATTCCTCCAATCCGATACCTTGCTTCTGATTACGGCCCTCAATTTTCTGTCAGTTAGGCAATTTTTCATCCATGTTAGTAGCTTACCTGTCACCCCTCCAATATGTTCCAGTTTCCAGAACAACCTCCTATGTGGAACTCTGCCGAAGACCTTTTTTAGGTCCAGATAGATGCAGTCAACCCAACCATCTTTTTCCTGTAAAATCTCTGTGGTTCGATCATAAAAACTGAGTAAGTTCGTTACACAGGATCTTCCATATCGAAAACCATACTGTCTGTCTGATATTATATCGTTTTCCTCCAGGTGTTCTACTCATTTAGTTTTAACTATTTTTTCCAATATTTTGACTATTACACTTGTCAATGATACAGGTCTATAATTAAGGGGGTCTTCCCTGCTTCCACTTTTGTAGATTGGAACTACGTTAGCCTTTTTCCACACATCAGCTACAACTCCTGTACACAGGGATGCCTGAAAAATCAGTTGAAGTAGAATGCTGAGCTCAGGTGCACATTCTCTCAGAACCCATGGTGAAACTCCATCTGGACCAACTGCTTTGTTCTTATTTAGCTCCTTGAGCATTTTTTCCACTTCGTCTCTAGACACCTCTATGTGCTCTATGTTATTCTCTGGAATTCTTATTGTGTCTGGTTCCCTAAAGATTTCATTTTGTACAAACACACTTTGGAACTTTTCGTTTAGTGTTTCACACATTTCCTTTTCATTTTCCGTGAATCTATTTCCCATTTTCAACCTCTGAATATTATCCTTTACCTGCAATTTGTTGTTTATGAATTTATAGAATAGACCTGGTTCTGTTTTACATTTGTCTGCAATCCCTTTTTCAAAAATTCTTTCTGCCTCTCTCCTCACTGCCGTGTAGTTGTTTCTCGCATCTTTGTATCGCTGGTATGTTTTGGGGGTTTGGCCTCTTCCTGTATTGATTCCATTTTTGTGTCTTTTGGTCTCTGGCCCTCTCGCAATTTCTGTTGAACCAATCTTGTTTCCTAGTTCTACATCTCTGTTTTGGTATAAAAATTTTTGTGCCTTTATCATATATTTCACAAAACTTGACATACATCTCATTCACTTTCTTGCCTAGCAACAAGTCTGTCCAATTATACTCACTAAAAAATTTTCTAAGGTTGCCATAATGTCCTCTCCTAAAGTCAGGTTTTTCAATTGCATCAACCTTCTTATTTTCTTCCAGATTATAACGCATTGCATACTTTATTCCCAAAAAGACATGGTCACTTTTACCCAAGGGAGGAAGGTACTGAATGTCAAATATTTCTTCCTCCTTCCTGGTAAATATCAAATCTAGCATGGAGGGAACGTCCCCTTCTCTCATCCTCGTAGCTTGTTTAACATGTTGATACAAGAATGTTTCCAGGATGAGGTCTACAAATTTACAGGTCCAAAAATCTTCTGTTTTAGCTTCATATGCTTCCCAGTCTATGGATTTCAAGTTGAAGTCGCCAACTATCAATAGTCGTGATCTATCATTATTCGCTCTCACTATAATCTCTCTCATTATTGTTATAAGACCTTCTCATTTACTATCTAGCTCCTCCTTTGACCATGTGCTGCTTGGCGGTGGACTATATGCATTTATGACCATTAGTTTATTATCCTCATGGCAGATCTCTAGTGCTATTATGTCAACTTCTTGTGGATTGGCAGTCATTATTTCCTTCACCTTTAGGTGTTCTTTCACCAGCACAGCAACGCCACCACCTTTCCTAATTTTTCTGTCACGTCTCCAAATTGAGTAGCCCCTTGGGAATATGACCTCATTTAAAATAACATCTTCAAGTTTTGTCTTCGTGAGTGCAACAATATCTGGTGTCTGCAGCTGTATTACATCACTTAACTCCAGTATCTTCGATCTTACTCCATCTATGTTGGTGTATGCAATCTTCAGGTACTTGTTCCCCCTCTTCTTATTTTTCAATCCCCCTCTCTCTAATGATTTTGTTGGTTTGCCTTTATGTACCACTTTACTGGTCTGCCTATCCCTATCACTTTGTAGAAAAAAGAATTGATTTCTTCTTCATTCCTGCTCTCATTTAAACGTTTTGCCTCAGCAAGGTTCAGTTTCAGCTTCTCCCTGTCTTCTTTTGAAAGATCACATCTTAACGACCACACTTTTCCATCCTCATCACTTTGTAATTTTCTAGCATTCCTTAGTACTTCTTCCATCTGTTTGGCAATATTTAGGGTGATCCTCAAAGGTCGATCTTTCCCTTTTACATATCTGCCTATTCTCCTGTAGTCGCACACATTCTCTATGGTTGTAAGACCTTCCACAAGGCCAACAATTTTATCTACTACTTTTGCTTCTTCTACAGCTCTTTCTGACCTAGATGTTATATCCTTTTCTTTGCAACCAAAAATTATAAGGGACTTACTCCGATCAACTGTATTTTGCACCAACTTCGTGCAAAATACAGTTGATCGGAGTAAGTCCCTGATAATTTTTGGTTGGTGGAAGATGTGGAGGAGTTGGTGGAAGAACACAACGAAGAACTGACCACAGAAGAACTCCAAGCCCTTGAAAAGGAGCAGCAAGAAGAGGTAGCTGAGGAAATTTCTTCAGGGAAGGATGTGTTAGTACAGAATGTCCCTTCCTCAACAAGTAAGAAAATGTGTGCAGCATGGGAAGAACTGCAAAACTTTGCTGAAACGACTCACCCAAATCAAGCTGCAGTAGGCCGTTGCCTTAAGGGGGCCTTATTCCCAAAATATGCAATAAATGAAAACTCGTTCAATTTCAATCAAACTTTTTTGACAAGTTGTATATGAAAAGGGTTTCATCTGGTCCAAGTCTCAGCATCGTAGCATAAATAGGAAGGGAGAAAAAAAATATTGAATTATGTGTCAAAAATTTTCCAAAATGGTCAAAAACGATTATCAAACAAAAATGTCAACTGAAATCATGTCTATGACTCTCAGCTATCACAATAGCATATATTAAAAACAAATTATAATTAGTTTTATTAAAAAAAATTACTTTTTTTTTTTAATTTTATCTCTCTCTTTTGTTTATAAGGCGATTTGCATGAAACTTGTACACCTGACTGCACGTGTGCCTATCTGTAAGGGTGCCAATTTTGGAGGAAATTGGTTGATGTCAACCTCAGCCACAGAGGGCAACACTTTAGACTATTTTTTACTTACTTGAACATTTATGTTACTTGAACATATATATCTCTTTCATTTTTATTCAATTTACATGAAACTTACACATTGTATGTAAATTTTATGTCTCTAAAATTGTAAGCAAGCGTTTTATCCTGAGTTCATTTATTGACTTGATAATAGCAATAAACCATGATATATTTGCATAATTTTTGGGGGAATTTGGATTATTTGTATTAGGAAAACTAGAGATGTTTTGGAAAATCCCTTGCAAGAGATCCTTTATTATATGTTAATGTGTCAGAAAAGTGTCATAGAATGATTATATCTGAAAGGAGTGGGTTGTAAACTTACACTTGAAAATGTGTAAAATTCGTTGAAAAAAAATAAAAAAATTAAAAATCTCCCTTACTATTTAGGCTACAGTACTGAAACTTAGAACAATTGCAGCCCTTTTCATATACAACGAGTCAAAAGTAATGGTTGACACTGAACAACAACTTTAGTGTACCCGAATGGCGTCCCCTTAACCTATTCAATGACACTGTGATGCATCACTACAGACACATGTTAAAACGAAGGGAGAAACAAGTGTCTCTTGACAAATTTGTAGTGAGACCACTAAGCAGTGAACCACAACTAGGTCCTAGTGGTATGCAGGCAAAACGTAAGAGAGAGAGAGAGTACCCCAGAGAAGTCATCACTGCCTGATGTTATAATGGAAGGGGACTTCCCTTCCAAACAGTAACACCTCTCCTCCTCCCCCCTCATCACCATCTTCCATATGCCATCAAGAGTCCTCCATAAAGGTAAGATAAACATATGAACTGTATTGTAGTTAGAAAAAAAATTGTATTCAGTATAAAATGTATTTGTAAGCTAATATTTTGGAGGGTGGGGAACGGATTAATTCCATTCCCTTTATTTCTTATGGCAAAAATCGCTCGACTTACGATCTGTCTCTAGGAACGGATTACCATCGTAAGTCGAGGCCCCACTATATATCTATAGTATGTACAATTTTTATAAACCATAATGAAACACTAAGTAATTCTGGTGGATGTGATAATCAAATTCAAGCACAATATGGAGCCACACACTACAAGCAGACAACATCACCTGACACAGCAAAATGCTTTCAGTATACTACACACATCAATGTCTAGCCACAACATTGCTTTTATTACAGTTCAGATTCCTATCATTAAAACTTGAATTTAAATCATTTTCTTAAGTTTATTATCTAAGAGAGGAACATAAGGTCACATTACATAATGAGCAGATGCACAAGACCTCAGCTGTGTACTGTGAACGTTGGCCTCCTGCTGGGAACATCATAACTAGCATTGTGTTCACTGATATCTGAACTTTGTACACAGTTTTTATCAGTCAGTATCATAAATGACACTTTCATCCCTAAATAATTGCAGTCACTTATTTTATTCAACATTATTAAGTAGTGATGTGGCCCCAACCTGCACAGTGGTGATGAGCGCTCGAGCAGCATGCACTAGACTTTGTTGCTCTGACAGTACTGAGGCTCTCACACCCAGGAGGGATGCAGACTTTTTTTTTTCAAAATTGCTCAGGACTGGAGTCCTGAGGAACAGGATGTGAGTCCTGTGTACCTGCTGGAGTTTCAAATTGTTCCTTATGCCTACAAACTAGTTTTATCATTGAGCACACCACCCATTTACTGAGAGCTCTCTATGTGCAGTGCAGGCTTAAAGTGATGAAGCAATTTATCTCCTCTGGAGAGATAAGAAAAAAGTTAAAAGTATTATTTATGTTTTTATTAAAATTTACTTATTTGTTTGTGCAAAAAGAAAACAAGCTGGGAAAATATAGCAAAAAAATTACAGGATGGTAAATGGCATGTGGCACGGGGGGGGGGGGGGGGGTGATTGATCCCTCATATTAATCACTGTCGTTATACAGAATACCAATCCTACCTTCATCTGCTCAGTCTCATGTACCAAATTCTGCCAAACATGATCTTGTGCAGTGCTTATCACCAGCTTCATCTCCTCCTCCATCTTACACACACACTCCAGCAAGGTCTGTGCTTCACTCATCTTCCTCTCAACATCCATCAACTGCATGCACAAAAGAAAAATAAGACAATAACATGTTATCATTTTGGTAAGAAGTACAATATAACTACACTTGGGTTTAAACAAAATACCCACTAATGTAATTACAAATAACTGGCAATTATGATTACAGTATTATCTTAATCCTTATCTAGCCTTTTCTAGTTACACTGGAACCTTCCAAAACTGCCCTGGCCTGTAACGAATCCTTCTAAATAATGAAAATCTTTCCACCCAGAACCGTCTTACCGCATAAAGAAACTGGAAGAGAAGATTTTTTATTACTTGAGCAACATCGCTCAGAGCAAGAATATTGTGGCATAAAGTGTTGACACATGTTGTTTCTGTAATATGCTTTCTTGCCTCTAGAGATTTGCCATTTTGTGGAGAAAATCAGATTACTGGGTCAGCAAAAAGTGGCAACTACAGTATTTAGGTATAATAGAGCTGCCGAGTGAATTTGACCCTTTCTTGGAAGAATCTCTCAAAATGTACAAAAATCCTGGACAAGGGAATCCATCATATTTATCAACAAATATTTGAGAGGAATTTATTGAATTAATGGAAACAACAGGTTCTTTGTACTATTCTTGAAGAAGTAAAATTGTCAAGTATTATCCAATAAATGTAGATGCCATTCCTGACATTTCACACACAGATCAACTGACATTTACTGTCCAATACATTGAAGGCTGCGAGCCCATGGAATGTTTCTTGATGTTCAGAACAAAATTGCACTATCAAACTGCCGTGGTCAGTCATACGATAATGCCTCAAATATGTCTGGACAATATATTGGATTACAAGCACGGATTCATCAACTCAATGAGTTTGTCATCTATGTCCCCTGTGCTGGACCAAGAGCCTGAACTTGGTGCGAGTAAAAGCATCAGCGTTGTCTACAGACTGTCAAATTCTTTGACTTTGTTCAGCATCTGTATTCATTTTTGCTGGTTCTACTCATTACTGATATGTATTGACATCATCTTTAGAAAAAGATTTTGTGGTCAAGCATCTGACACACTATGGTCAGCACATATGGTGCTCATATCTTAAGAAACACATAAACAAACTGGAAAAGGTGCAAAGACATGCCTCCAAGTGGCTCCCAGAACTGAAGGACAAGAGCTACGATGAGAGGTTAGAGGGATTAAATATGCAAAAACTAGAAGATAGGAGAAACCGAGGCGATATGATCACTACGTACAAAATAGTAACAGGAATCGATAACATTGATAGGGAAGAATTCCTGAGACCTGGAACTTCAAGAACAAGAGGCCATAGATTTAAACTAACAAAACAAAGCTGCCGGAGATATATAAAAAAATTCTCTTTTGTAAACGAGAGGTAGACGGTTGGAACATGTTTGGTGAGAAGGTGGTGGAGGCCAAAACCGTCAGTAGCTTCAAAGCGTTATATGACAGAGTGTTGGGTAGACAGGACACCACGAGCGTAGCTCTCATCCTGCAACTACAGTTAGGTAATTACATTTTGATGCTGTTCATGCTCTGTATGGGGGGTTTTGAGAAAGTAAAACATGCAATGACTTCTCTATCAGCTGACAATGAACAGCAAGTGAATATAGGGCGAGAGTCTGAAGGATTGAGGAAAAAAATGGAAAACCTGAGCACAATATTTATCACAATTCTTTGGAATGACATACTAGAGTATAAACAAAACTAACAAGGTCCTACAATCAAAGGATGTGAACATCCTTGTTGCGATGAATCTTCTTGAATCTATGGGAACCTATCTTCAGGAAACTAGAGACAAATTTAGTGAATATGAATTCAAAGCCAAGATTGTGTGTCCAGATACAGATTACAGTGAAGTGAAAAAACGGGAACGAAAATGAAGTGTGTGTGTCTTATTAGATATGATGGATCAGGAGAGGTGCTTCTCATTAAAAACTAAAAATTTGAGGTGG